>WEKY01030316.1:533408-578758 GCA_013390045.1 Picathartes gymnocephalus
ATGAACCGGTTCACCCGCCCTTACGCGCTGCAGGCAGGGACAGATGGCATCATCTCTGCGGGGTGTGGAGCGGTGACCGTCCCCTGCCCTGAGCTGGGCACAGCCGGACAGACAGACAGACAGCTGGGGCTCTGCCTGGTCCGACCGGGCAGGACAGACAGACAGGGTTCGTGTGCACCCACCGGGCAGGATGGACGGACAGCCAGGGCTCAGGCCAGGCAGGACAGACGGACAGGCACGCAGGGCTGGGCCATGAAGTCCCCCATTCTCTGTGCAGGCCGAGCCTGTCCCTTGCCCTTAAACTCCGCTTTCCTTCAGGCTTTACTCCCTTGACCCCGTCCCTGTGCCGTGGCCCCCCGGCCGGGCCATCCCCCGGGCTGTCCGAGCTGCTGGCACTGCCCCGGCGAGGGAAGCGCCGGACGTGGAGCGCTGTGTGCGATGGAGAGGCCGGGCCGGAGCTGCCGGGCCCCGTGCGGGTGTCCCGGAGCCGAGCGGGGCCCCTGTCCCGGGCAGGACGGGCAGCTCCGAGCCCCGTGCGGGTGTCCCGGAGCCGAGCGGGGCCCCTGTCCCGGGCAGGACGGGCAGCTCCGAGCCCCTCTGCTCGCAGCGGCACCGCTGCCTCCAAAGCTGCGAGCGGGGAGGTTTCGACACCAACGAGACAGAAAAGCAAACACGGCAGGGCTAGGAAAGAGGCAGGATCCTGGAACACAAATGCTCCCATAAATGTCTTTTCCATAAGTCTATTTACTCAGCTGCTGAAATGATTTCAACTGAGTGATTAGTCTTACATGCTAAAACCAAGCTATCCATTCTCATCTCTGATGGTCCAAAATCCTACATCTGGTACTTTTATCTGCAGTCTATTTCCCCCCCTTTTGTTTCAAAGAGAGCATTTCTGCAGTATTTGATCCCCAGATGCACTGTATCATCACAGTTTGGGCTCAGAGGTCAATCACAGATATTAAAATTGGTTGTTTCAGTCCCACTTGGCTGCAGAGAGCTGAATCTTCCCTCACAATGAGACAAAATTGATAATTTTCTCTGATAATGTTCTCTCTGCTTTCCAGAGAGAACGGAAAGATGGTTTAACTTCAGATGAGAACATCCTTAAAATGTACATTTGACCTGCTGTACTGCCTTGGAGTGTTGTAGTCCCAAACCTGACATGCTGTTTCTGGGGATGAGGCTCTCTGAGGCTTCTCTTGTTCCTAAAAGATAAACCAGGGAAAATAAGAGGCCTTGAAGACTTTGTGTGAGGGCAGATCATCATCATCATCAGGCTCAGTGATTCTCTGAGCTTGAAACTGTCTGTGCATTGTGTATGATACATCCAGGTGATGTACAATACAGGATGTATAGCAAAATCACCCCCTGTCCATTACCAATAATCTCTAGTTATACTGGAACATTTAAAAAAGCCAAATTTTTTGCACTTCGTTCTCAAATCACATGGAGTCTTGCCTGAGTCTGGTACTGTTTGGCACAAAGAGAACTTACAGGCACATCTAATTAAATCGTATGAATCAGGGACATTGAATTGTTGAAGGGTTTTTTTTCTTCTTGTTATTGCAGTTTTGGATTTCTAATGATTCCGATAATCTACGAAATTATAAATGCTAAGGTTTAAGAGAAAACACGAGAAAGACACCTTTTTGGGACTCCGGGGAACATGTGTGAATCTGATTTTTCAAATGAAAAGAGTTATAACATCAGTTAAAACCTAAAGGTTTCACTTTCTCAAATCTTTTATGCTAGATTTTATACAGCTAATACATCGCCAATGTTTCCAAGGAAACCAATATGCCCTGTTCTCTCTGAAACAAATCTCACTATTAAAACAATTAAAAACTTAATCTGCGTTCTCCTCCCTCCCTCCCCCTCTCTGCTTTTAGTATTATCGCATGCATTTTAATTAAAAACACGATTGCAATAAATTTTTTACACATACGTAGGCTACAGCGTAAATTACCTAAAGGAACCTTGGCTCCAGAGTGTCATAACCGGGAATGAAATATATCACAACTGAGCAAAGCCCAATTAACAGGAGCCCTGATGAATCAATTACAGCCCCATGTCATCTCTGAAGGCCACTGGCTGTAGCTGATGGAGAGGAGTTTAAAGCTCAGCCTGGCTGTGGGGAGCACAGGTGTCGGGTGTGGGATACACAAATCTCCAGCGGGTGGGACAGTCCTGGCTGGAGGAAGCTCTGGCTGGCCAGAGAGGAAAGGCAGCTCCCACAGGGCACCACACTGGGCTTTTGGGAAGGAATGCTCCCGAATTTTCCTGCTGGGTGCCCCAGCACTGGGGTTTAAGGTCACGGCAGCTCCGTTTCCCATCCCGCTTCCACAGAGCCCTCACCATGTGCAGGCACCAATGCCTAACTACAGAGAGGATGGGTGCCGTGGGATGGAGCTGCCTGAAAGCTGAACACAAAGCTGAACACGGGCTCAGAGGGGTCTCCTGCCTCGTGCTCGGTGTAAAGGATGTGTACGTGTGACACTTAGGGACAGGGTTTAGTGGTGGCCTTGGCAGCACTGGGGAAATGGTTGGGCTCAATGATGTTAGAGGGCTTTGCCAAATTAAATGATTCTTAGATTATTTCATTCTATGAAATGAATCAAGTGAGAGCCCCCAACACCTTCCCCTGCACCCACACACTGCAATGTGAGCGTGCCTGGAGAAAGAGGGGGCTGGAAAATCCATCACTGGTAGCGAGCTTTGAAAATCTGACAGGGCTTTAGAGCAGCAGTCAAAGCACCTCCCTCCCAAGTTGGGTGTCTGGGCATGGATGGGTCGATCGGCCCCCTTCTTCTGAGGAAGTTCTGTCTTCTGCCAGCTTTCTTTGTGTGAGATTTGGGGCGTGCAGGCCTGAGTTGACAGCCCAGATCAGTGCTGGAGGCGCCTTCCATCAGCCAGAGCACAGCCCAGTCCCAGGGACTGCGGCACTTGGATAAGCTCTGCTGCACTGCCTGGAGCCTCTCCTGGTTTGTTTGTATTGACTTTGAGAGCACCATTGCTGTCCCCAGAAGTTGGAAAACAAACAGGAGCCCCCAGTGCCAAGGAGCTTAAAGCCTGGCTGCAAACACACAGCTCGGGCTCTGTGTTCCGAGTGTTTTGCTGGTTTGATCTGAAGAGGCATTAGGATCCAGCCGCGGGGCTTTGGGGTCTGTGTGCTGAGGAGAGGGAGCTGCAGGTCAAGAGGCTCCTGAAAAGAGGAAATGGGCTCCAAGCAGGAGAAGTGAATGGCCCCGGGAAGGCAGCAAACACAGCCCTGCCCTTTGTTTCCCCCGCATTGTGTTGCCAGCCCTGCCGCTGCTGCGCACGGGCTCGGCCCCTCTGTTCCCCTTGTGTGCGCCACTTCCACTCCCGTGACAGCAGCCCGAGCACGGGGGAAGGCAGCAGTCGGCACAGGGATGTTTCATGTGGATCCAAGAGCTAAATCTGGCCCTGCCTTGTGTGCTCTGCCGGCTCCCCAGGGAGCAGAAGGGAAATGCAGCCAGAGCTGCTTCCTCCACCATTGTCTGAGCACTGGGACATCCTTCTGCCCGCGCCGGCCAGGGCCAGGCGATGGGGATGGGGTGTCTGAGAAGCTTCCAGTTTGCCTCACGCCTCTGCACGGGGCTGGACGGGGAAACTGGAGTGGGGCCCAGGCTCTGTCCTCCCTCCCTGGGATTCCCTCAGTCACTGGGTTGCCCAGAAGATTTAGGGAAATGAATCCTGCTCACTCCTTCACACACATCTTTTAGGGTACCGCGTGTTGCTGTGTGCTCTTTGCAAATGCAGTTTCCTGTGAAAAAAAATCCCAGCCTTGCTAACATCCCACAAGTAATGTGATACATTCCCATTCATACACACTTCCCACCACTCTGACACGCTGCACTGTACAACCAGAGAGACAGAGAGTGTACGGCACGTCTGCACTCAGAAATACCGAATTCTTCTGGCGTGCAGGGGGTGACTTGGGGTTATTTGGGTGTGTTCCCCCCTACCCCCCCTTTTCCAGAAGAGTTTGGAAAATTACTTTCCACCATCTGCCCTGCCAGAGCTAGGAAATATTTGGAATACATTCCATTCTCCTAATGAACACGCAGCAGCAGGGGTGCTGCAAATGAGAGAGACAAAATCTTTCTAATGAACAACAAATGAACTAGAAATCACATCTACATAGCTTCAGCTTTTGTTGCCTATAGCTTTCGGGTGATTCATGGAGACAAAAATCAATGAATGTGCTGTAGACCCAGGTCTAGCACGGCGTGCAGAAGTCTCGTCGTGACCCAAGCCATATTTGTTTTGGATACAAATACAGACTCTCACTAGCTTCCTTTTCCTTTAATTGACAAAAAACTCGGGGAAGAATTTAAGTATGGTTCCTACAACTCTTGTTAATGCTCTTCAGAACGTGTTGAATTTATAGGATACCGTCAAATGCATGTTAGTATTCATGACACAAATCACGTTGCTTCCAACTGGTGTATAGAGCTGTATCATGCTCTTTTGTTAAAAAAATAATGTGCTTCAACTGAAGAAATTAGTGGTTCTTTCTCAGAGGAAAAGGGCCAAAAAGCTCTGCTTGATCCACATTCTTCAGAGACTGGGGGTGGATGTTGTTGAGTATGGACAGGGGTGAATTTCCAGATCCACCACAGCAGAAATTAAGGGCTTTTCTCAAGTATGTGCCAATATGAATATGCAATTAGCTGTTCTTCCTTTAAGAGTTTTTTGCCTGCTGCCAACCAGCCAGACATGAGCAAGTTTCCACCCAAGGCTTTTGGTGTCAGAAACTTGGACATATCAAGTGGAAACCTCAGTTCAAGGCTCAGATGCTGCACAGGGGACAGTGTGACCCATCCCAGCTGTTCTTAGCACAGGAGAAGTGTGAGGAATAAGGCATTCCTAGAGCTGCAACTGATCCCATCCTTAACAGCAAAACCTCTGATCAGATGCTGGGACTTTTCTTCAAGCCTGCTCAGAGGCGGATTTATTTTCTTACACCAGACCACAAGCTCTAGCCCAGAATACTCAAGGAGTGACAAGTGCCAGCAGAGAACTCAATCAGCTCCAAAGCTGAGGCATCTCTCAGCTCCTCCCTCAAAGGAAAAGCCACGAGAGCCCAGGGAATGTTTCCAGCCTGCACTGAAAGTCATCCCAGTGGCCGTGGCAGGGCAAAAGCAGCATTGCCAAGGCAGCAGACGTGAGTGCCCTGTGAAAGTCTGGACAGAGCAACCCCATCCCAGGGGATAAAGGTGATGGCCAGGAAGGGACAGCAATAGCTGCTCCTCTCTGCAATCTCTGCATCCTTCCTGGGGTGCAGGGAGATCAGGATAGAAGGCACTGCACTGGCTTTCCTCTCTGCACCTGATCTTCTCACCTGGTTGTGTGCTGAGCTGCTGATTTTTTGGTGTGTGCCCTCATTTTCTAGGAGTCTGACTCTGCAATTCCTTCAAGCATTTAACCTGCAAGAAAGTCAGCAGTTTCCCCAACAAGACCTTACGTGACCAGGCCTCCTTATTTAATACCATCTTCCACACAGCTCTTCACCTTCCTTCTCTCCCATTCCTTGGAGATTCACCCTCTGCAGGAGCAGCTGGATTCAGCACCCCAGAATCATTAAATAGCCACTTGCTTTCCCCTTATTCCTGGTCTCTCACATTAAAGCATGTATTAAAAGGAAAAAAAAAAAAAAACTAGGAAAAAGAGAGAAACAGAATGTTCCTACAAAAAGCAATTTCTTGGCTGGCCATTTTTTTTAACTCCCCTCAATATGGCAGGAGATATTTATGTCTGAACAAATCCTTCTCCCTCCCAATCAATCCAGCTTCCCTTGGTTCTGCAGTGCAGTCACACTGTTTATATCAGTCTGTTACTGTGAAAATTAATGTGACAACACAAAACGCAACATAATGACTAAAGGTGTGTGAAATAGTCCTGGAGAAATACGAAGTGACTTCAAATGCAAGGTATTTCCTCCTTCCCCTTTCTCCCATCCCACAAGCTGCTGCAGTTCTGAAAATGGGACAGTTTTCAAAGAGGCTATATTTGCAGAGCAAAGATGGATGCTATTTTTATTGCAAATTAGCAGATTTTTTAGCAGATCCAACCTCATTTGCAAGTGAAAGTGACTCTACTTACCATGCAGATATAGGTCTTATGTTGGAAACTCATGGAAATTCATGTTTTGAACATACTTAGAGAAGAAAAAAATAGACCCTGCCTTTATTTCTGGCTGTGATTTGCTCCAGTGAAGCAACACCAGTAGGGCAGCACATCTTGGCTGAACTACTACATTCTGTGAGCAAGTGGGAATGAACCTGAAACAGTTTTTAGCTGTGCTCTGTGAACTTCTGGGGGCTGGGGACTTGGAGGAGTCCACAGAGAAACAAGAAAAGGTATTCAGCTGTTAGAGAGAGAAATTTGCTATCCAGGGATCCACAATTCCCTTGGAGAGTTTTGAATAGTCTGCATATATCTATATAGATGTATACATATATATATACATATATATATATATATATGCCCAGCTGGGGTTGTCCATGGTCTGCACGGATGTGAGAAAATACAATTACAATGTAGTAAACAGTAACAAGGAAAAAACAATCAGTTAACAGTGCTGCAAAAAATGCTCTTTCAGAATGCCAAAACTTTTCCTTAAATTGGAAAAAAAAATCTGGTGAGTCATTTAAGCCAAGAGAAACAGTTGAAAAAAATAGGGAAATAAAGCACTGCATTTAAGTGCACTGAATCCAAGGATTTTCAGTGGGTTTTGATTCTGAATGGGATTTCTCAATTAGAAGTCAACCTACAACTTGAGAAAGGTGAGCAAAACACCTCCCAAATAAACCAGGAGAAAAAGTCATTACATCCCAAATGATGCCAGTTGTGTCAGGTCCAAATCCACACCACAAAAATTACCAAGAAAAAAAAAAATTGGGGGAGTGAGAAAAAAAACTGTACACACTTTTAAAACCCTCATACAACATTGGGGCTGGATTCCCAGAAGTGCCAGTTTGGATTTGGTTACAGCCCCATCACGAAAATGAATTAAGAAGATTAAAAAAAAAAAAAAAAAAGTTATAAAATCTTCATTTTGATATGGGCATTGCAAGAAGATAGTGGAAAAATAGAAGAGCAGGCAGGGACAGCTGAGAGCTCCTCTTTCAAGAAGAGATTTGAAGAGAGCAATTCCTACCTGCCAAATTTGCACATGCATTCTTTCAATCCAGGCGATGCAGCAGGTGTGAAGCTGTTTGTACCTCGCCTGACAGCAGCACGGGGAGGGGGAAGGCAGCGGTGCAGGTATTCAGGGATGGAACAAATCCTTCTGGCAGATGCCAGGTTTGCAGTGCTCTGCTGTACATAGAAAAGCAGAAGGTGAGTGTCAGCCCTGCTGTTGTGTTGCAGCCTGATGGGCTCAGCTCTTTCTCCTCACGTCCCTGTGTATTTTTGGGGGATAAAGCTCCCTTTTCCATTATGTCCATTAAAACAGACACACCACATTCCTGAGCACTGTTACTGTGGACTCAGTGAGATTATTTTTACCACAAGCCGGTTCAAAGTCAGAGGTAAAACATGTTAAAATCACCTAAATTCATCTTACAAAAAGATGCAAATATTTAAAGCTGAAGTTGTAAAAAAAGAAACAAAGAAAAAGTCTCAGGGACAGCATGGCAAAGCTCCTCTGTGAATACACATTTCACATCAGGTATTTTAATGCTCCACATACCTGTCCCAGACACCAGCTCATTCCCCTTGCATTGAGGACACCTTGGACTGCAATCGTGCTGGCTGCACTTGTACCAACACAGGCTGTAGTGCTACAACAGAAATTACATTTTGAAAACTGAAAAACACATTTCACAGTTCTTACAGGCCTTATTTTCCTTAATATAGGTACAGGGGATATATTTCCTTATTCCCGACAAAAGGATCAGAGTATTCTTTTGTGAGCACGAGGCAGCTGATCATTTGTAGCAGGCATGAATTATTGCAGTGTCTCCATCCAAACAAGTGAACATCTGTATCCCATTTTCACTGGCACCACAAGATACCTGGCGCAGCCCCAAAAGGGAATGTTTAGCTACAAGGGTTTAAAATATGCATTAATTTGCTGTTGTGTTATCTTCTGGTATTCTCAGCTTTTGAAAAAAAAAAACCAAGAAACTTTATCAGTGAAGTCCTCCCACTGTCTATTTGCCTTGCTCTAGCCCACAATGAAATGAGTTAAGGAAAACAGTTTTGAAAGCCTCATTTGTTTTCCCTCCTGAGGAGCAATGCTTATGGAAGCCAGTTGGAGAAGGACTCTGGGGAGGATGGGACATTTCGTGTCCCTCCCTCTGCTGCTGCTTCTCTGCAGAGGGGGACTGTAAGTTTATTCAACCCTCCCAAGGACAGTATCACTGGGAGAGGAATATTCAACAATTCGAGGGTGGGGGGTCTGTGGAAAGGAAGTCTGGAAGCTCTTTTAGTCCAGTGTTGCATCCGTGGCTTTTGAAAATATGTTTTTGTTGAAAGCAAGGTGTGTTTTCCCAGCAGATCATTATCTACAGCCATGAACCAACCCGTGTGAAACTCCAGGGCAGGAAAGCTCCTTTTCTGTGGCTTTCAGCTCAGCCATGACCTTACATTCAGAATCTGCTTGGGCTGAAAAAAATATTCTGTGAAGGAAATTAGGGGTTTTTTAGTTGCTTAAATTCACCTGGTCCCTCCTCTCTGCAATCCCAGCTGGGTGTCCCCCACCTCAGACAGAAAATCTTTTGGGGTGATCCCTGTTTCACCATGACTGGCAGTGGGGGCCGTGAAGTTGGGGATCACCCCAGCAGTGTCCTCAGCTGCTGCTTCCAGCCTGTCCAGCTCAGAAACCATCCTTCACCCTCTACCCTACCCCAAGCTTCAAAGAAGTCACAGATATCTCCTTTAAATCCTTTCTTAGCACTCTCCATTTCTAATGATTTCTGCTTAAAAGCGAAAAACACAGCCTCAACACCAGTGTGTGCTGTGACTGCTGCCTGTGCAGTACTCCTCACATTTTAACTCTTATTCCTTGGCTGCTTACACCCAGTTGTAGCTTCCCATCTGGGCTATGGGGAAGGGGATGCCCATTTTCCCTGCATTTGCAGAAGCACTGAACAGCAGGGCTTTACTGCAAGCTGCTGGAGCTCTTAGATGGCTACTACCAGTTGTACTGCTGCTGCTTTGGTCAGTCATGGTGGCTGCACTACTGCCTGCCTTTCTACAGCCAGCAAGTGCTCAGTCACCAGCCCATTTGCCAGAGGAACTCCTGAAATCGAAGCCACTGTCACCTCAGTACTCAGTGACAGTTTCATTAACACCTTCTCAGCTGTGACTCTGTCTCCAGTTTAACTCCCTGGGACAGGTGATTTAGGCAGACGGGGACATTTCCCCTGGTAGATTAAAAATGTTCTGGGTCACTTCTCTAATATGTTGCTGCACATGGAAGTCACTCAGTCCTTCAGCTGCACCACGAGTGACAAAATATGCTTGGCACGGGCTGCAGTGCAGGGGGAGCAGGGTCCCTGCTGAGGCAGCTGTTCCTGCACATTCCTGCTGGGCACCCCCTGTGCTGGCCACACAGGAGCAGTCTGCAGCAAACTCCTCCAAATGGGAAGATGAGAGAAGTCCTTGAGTAACGACTTGGCCTTTCTCCATAGCTGGGAAACTGAGGCACCCAAGGCAGATGACTGCATCTAAGCCACAGATGGCCAGAGGGTTTCAGGCAAAGCTGAGCACCGAGTTTTGGTCCAAGCTATTTAGACCACACATCATGTCTGATGACTAAAACGATGGCATTAAATACTCTGCTTCAAACTCTGCTTGGCTCTGGAATAAGAGACAATTAAAATGGTAGGAAAATTCCTGTTATTAAATGCCCACAGGGAAGCTGAACTGACAAATAAGAAACAAATTCACAAATATCAGTAAACAGCATGTTGAGCTATAGAAATAAAGAGGAAAGAAGTAAACGAGGCCATGTCTCCATAGAAAGTTACAGAGCTACACCAGTACAGCTCTGACTGCCCTGGAAACCCTTCACCTCAGGGCAAGGAGGCCTTTTGGGCCATGGCTTCAGAAAAGTGGCGCTAGGTAGTCTGCAAATAGCTTTGTTTTTAAGTGTCTTCATTCAGGAAGATATTAAAAAAAACCCCCAAACTGTATCAGTTTAGAGTCACCCCTCACCTAATACTGAATGTTTTCATAGAGTTGAAGCCTTATCACAGTCCCAGTGCAAATAAACTCTCTCCACTTTTTGGAGGATTCTCCGTGCAGGATCAGTCTCCAGTGCTGCTCCCCGAGTGTTTATTGGTTGTTGATTGTGCTCCCTCACAGGCTCCAATCTCGGAGAGCATCAAAGGGGAAGGAATGCCACTTGCCTAAACGTGATAGACTATTGCTGCAGGCAGGAGTAACTTGTGCTGTCAGTGTTCAATTAGCACCAAGTTAAACTAAATGTCTTGTGAATATTTCATAACGATCTGCCAGCTTCGTATCTGAACTCTCTGGCTTTTACCAAGCCATTTCCCTTCCAAAGTGACATGATGTGGAATTAAAGAGGAATGATGAGCCAATCTCGCTTGTTTGAGTATCTGCTCAAGAATTACACTGTATAACTAAAAAGGAGTAATAATTTTTAAAAAGGCACAAAATACCCCAGCAACAACTGTTATCTAAAATTATCCTTTGATAATAAACTGTCTTTGAACAAAGTGAGAGTTTACACACAGTTTTTTTCTGACTGTAAATTTATTGCAGCTTTCCCATTCACTTTGCGAGTTGCAGGAGCTGATGTAAGCTTTTATATTTCCCATTTGTTTTTCACAGAAAGTCGAGGAGTTAAATGGGTTGGAATAGACCTTAAAAGCCAGGGCTAACTTTAACTTGAACTGCTGAATCTGTGGCAAGCACCAGGTGAGCTGCAGGACTGAGCCAGCCTGGGCTGTGCTGCGTGCGAGAGGGAGCAGCGACGAGCAGAGCTCACTGTGGGATCTGGGGCAGAAAAAAACCCACACAAATGCAAATAACTCGGTACTGCAAACCAGCCACTATGCAGACACGCAAATCCCAGGCTGCAAAGTAGCTGTGGGATCTGCCTCACCTGCCTGGGGGTCCTGGGCACTGTCCCCAGGGAGCTGAGTCAGCCTCGCAGCGGGAATTGGAGTCTCCACCGAGCCCTGGCAGAGCAGGAAAGAGCTGCAGAAAGCAGAGGCAGCAGAATCTCAGGGCTCACTGTGCTGATTGCTCACAGTCCCCCCTGAAGGACAGAGGCCTTCTCCAAAGAGGGAAAGGTGCCACAGGGCACCAAGAGCCTTTCCAGCTGAGGCTGCCAACAAGGAGATCCGTTGGTTCCAACACTAATGGAGCAAAGCCACCAATTCACATCACCTCATCCATCACAGCCCCAGATGATAAATGACCCTGGGTTTGCACCAGCCTGGGCTGATGATGCTCTGCAGAACTCTGCCAAATTGTCCAGCTCTGCTTGCTGCGGAGATGGTCCCTCAACCGAGGAAGGGCAGGCTAAACTAGAAACTTCTGCTGGCCTGGCTACACAGGCTGGGGTGAATGTTCCAGGGCAGTTCCTAGGCATGAGCAGAACAGGTGCTGAGACAGGGTTTTGAGTTAATTCAGCAGGTAACGAGCAATAGTGAGTCTGAAATAACCACAGGGACTGAACCATTTCCCTTGGCTAATGCCAAGTGACCCGTGGCTACTCTGACCCACCAATGCTGCCTTTGGGTCTGGAATCTTATCACCCCCAGATTTTACAGGAAAATAGTTACCATTTATTACCTATCTGCTCATAAAAAAAAAAAAAGTCACACCTCTTTTGGTTGTGAAGGCTTGGTAGGAAAAGCCACATGGGAGCTATTCTAGAGCACTGAACGCAATAGTTACCTGTTGCTGCAACTCTATTGATGTAACAGATAAAACTTGCTTATATAGGCAGGACCTGGGCTTTGCCATTTTCAGAACAGCATAATATATAAATGTATAGCAGCTTTCCCCCTTGCTGTGCAGTCCTTGCCCAGTTTGATCTCTCACTTTGCTGGCACAGCTCCTGCAGGAGCATCAGACCCACACTGCCCATGCCAAGGGGAGCTGCTGCTGGCCCTGCAGAGACACTCCTGTCCCAAGCACCCCGGCTGGCAGCAGCAGCTGGGGCAGGGAGGCCTCAGGCACAGCCAGCCACAGCCTCCCTTCTCCCCAGGGTCCTGCAGGGCTGCACCCATGGCCCAGGTCCCTCTGTTCTCCCCAGGTCCTGCACCCATGGCCCAGGTCCCTCTGTTCTCCCCAGGTCCTGCAGGGCTGCACCCATGGCCCAGGTCCCTCTGTTCTCCCCAGGTCCTGCACCCATGGCCCAGGTCCCTCTGTTCTCCCCAGGTCCTGCAGGGCTGCACCCATGGCCCAGGTCCCTCTGTTCTCCCCAGGTCCTGCACCCACGGCCCAGGTCCCTCTGTTCTCCCCAGGTCCTGCAGGGCTGCACCCACAGCCCAGGTCCCAAGGACACGGCCTGGCTCCATCACCAAGGCACAGCTTCCAGTGAAGGGTGCTACAGCAGCCAAACACACAAAGAAACCCTTGGAAAGGGTGGGGAAGATGGAGGAAAGAGGGCCAGGGAGCTTCAGAGATAGCAGGGACACCTGGAGAGACAGACCCAGACCTAGGGGAGAAGAGAAGACACGGCTCTCTCCTCAGGGGCAGGGCACTGCCGTTAAACCCTGCACCGAGGCGTGCTAATTAACGCCTGCCTTCCCAGATAATGAGGGAGTTGGCTCTGCTGGAGAGGGGGATTGGCAGGAAGCGCCATTCCCTCCTCTCCACTCACACCTGAGCAATCTGCGTGCTGGCTCTGGGGGATGAAGCCCAGTACAACGATGTTTAAAGGCTCCCGTAATTTGTTTAACAGACTTGAAGACCGACCAGCGTTTAGCTGCTGCAGACATCGATGTATTACAAACAGCAAACCAAACCCCAGTGGGGCTGGGCTGGAATATTAATCCATCCCTTCGAGGGCGATGGAAACGGGGAAGATCCCACAGATCACACAGGCAGGGGGGACTGGGCTGTGGACAGGCAGCCTCATTAACACTGAACACCCCGACCCTTCCCAGCTACAAACACTGACATTTACCCTCCCCAAAAGGCTGAACTAATATCCTGATAGTGCTGCTGGCACCCTTCCAGCAGATGGTTTTGTACATAGACCTGTTGGGGTTTTTGACACAGTCTGAGTGCCAATATCTGAAAAATAACTCAGGAGGCCTTTTATGGCTCTAAATTTGAGGCTTTGGGGACTTTTTCCATTTTTTTCTCCCTGTTAGACCATCACAAAGAATGCAAATACTACTGAAGTCATGGAGTAGATTTCCCTGATTGTGTGTTCAGCTGTACAGCAGTTGCCAGAGTAAATTCAAGGATGTGCTTTAAAATGCCAAAATATATTAGCAACACTTGTCTATGAAAATAATGATTATGGGAAAGGGATTTATTTGTAAACCTTACAGAGAAAACACAATTCATCCCATATTTTTGCTGCGGAAAAGTCCCACATGGATTGAACCTTCAGCTGGTGAGCTGAAAACTACAGGAGCTGGAAAAACTCCAGGGGCTGGAATATTCCCAATGTCGCCAGAGCTTTTCCGGCCCACCCAGTCCCACTGGCTTTTAGCAGGTTGTTAGAAATAATCAGAAGGCTGTAAAAATAATATTTCTGCCTTGATTAATGTGATGTTCCAGTCTACTGTTGGGTTTTGTCCTTGATAATCAGAGGGCAGAGGCAGATGGTGAGTGTGCAATCACCAGCCACCAGCCCCACAGCACAGGGAGAGAGGAAGAAAGGAAGGAAAAGCATCCAAGGGGAGAGTCACAGGAGAAATAATTAAACTACTTTTAGAGGGAATGGCACATGTGTAACTCCTGGGAACAAGGGGCCCTGGCAGGACAGGGAATGAGGAAGGGCTTTGCTGTTCCCTCACCTGTCAGAGGTGCTCATCCATCACCAGGCACAGGGAGGAGTGTGACACTCATGGAATTTAGGACTCTCAAAGCCTGAGCCTGTGCCGTGGCTTGGACACAGCAAAGGTGCCACAGCACCCACGGGGACACAAAAGGATTCCCAGGACTCCCATTGCCCAGGCAAGACCCCTGAGCTTTGGCTGCACTTGGAATCCAGAGAGGACTGGCCTGGGATCAGCTCCTGCTTCTCTGCACAGGGAGGTCTCAGTGTCCCCTGTGTCCCTCACCCACTGCAGAGGGTCCTACAGCACACCCAGATTTTCCTGCCAAATTCATTCCCCCAGCTCCCTCCTGGCTCTCCAGAGCAGGCACTGCCAGCAGGGTGAGGTGGGCACCCCCAGGGCTCTCCTTGCAGCTCTCTGTGGTTGGAACTCATGAAAAAAAAAAAAAAAATCCCAATTTTTGTGTGTTTTTTTTATAGTTCACCTGGTGCCTCCAGGTTTCTGGGAGATATTTTATTGCATTAGTGTTGTCAAATGGTGACATTTCTGAGTGTAAGTCATAGGGTTGTTGTTAATGCCAATTTAATGGTGCTAAAATGATTAAATATGGCAGGCTTTTAAATAATGAGGTACATAAAAGGTGTTAATAACCTCTTAAGTGCTTTAATAATATTCTGTGCTATCATAAAATGTTAGTAATTGGACCTCTTAACTTTCATCTGCCATAAAGTAATGAAAGAAAAAAAAATCTCAACAGAGGTTCTGAATGGCTGAAAATTTTGCTTAAATAAAAGAAAAAAATTGAACCATGGTAAAACCGAACCCTATTTGTTAAAAATAAAAAAGAAAAGAAAAAAGAAAAAAAAAGAGAAAGAATTAACTGGAAAGCCCAGCGGAACATGCATTTTAATATCATGCAAATTCCTAGCATTTCCAAAAAATGTGTTTGGTGTAAGGTACTGCAAGAACAAAGGATCCCAATGAAGGCACGATGGCTCAGTGCTAAACCCAACATCGGATGAGCTGCTGAGACAAACCCGAGTGTCACTTGTGTGAGTTAGAAACGGCAGCTTTCTGGTACAGGGAATCACAGAATCTCCTGATAACGGAGCTAGCCTCAGCCTGGGCTGCTCTTGCTGCTGAACAGAGCTTCTTACCCAGGTTAAAACCAGCAGATCTGCCCCTGCAGCGGGGCACCTCCTGTGAAAGCTCTTCTGGGACCGGCAGGGCTGCAAACCCCAGCATTTCAGAGGAAGTGCAAGTGATAAAGGCTGAAGGATTCCTCAGTGCCCCCACGGGCAATGAATTCTCAGTGCTGAGGAGCACCCACTGAAGCTCCAAACTGGATTGATGGCACGTGGAACAGCCAAATGTAATTAAAATTCTAAACAGTGAGGCCAAATAGGAATATCTAAATCAAATTTGGACAGGATCCTGGGTAAGCAGCAGCTTCAACAGAAAAGGCCAGAGGTCTGTAAAATCCCCCTCCAGGCTACTGCTTGAATCCCGTCCAGAAAGTAGCTAGAGGAGCTGCAGCAGTGTCCTTAAAATGTGCTGACACTGGGCTGGTATTGCTTTAAAAGGCTCCCCAGGATAATGTCCAGGGATGTTCCTTAGGTCCCCTCCTCCCAAACAGCAATCCAAGCCAATCAAATTATGGTGAGAGACCTGCATCAGCAAAATAACTTTCATTAATGGGTATTTGCAGGTTCCTGGCTCAATGGCTCTCGGGGAAGCCTTTTAATGTCTCTTTAGCTGCTGCCTGATGTGCTTTGCTTTTCTTTATTGCCTGTTAACATGTGCACCCAGTTCTTTTAAAGAACAGGTGCTTTAAACTGACTCTACAAAAAGGGAATCAGAATTTTGGGACTAACCATGTTAAGAGTAATGTAACAGAACCTTTTTGAGCCATGAATCCCACCCCTGTGAAGCACGGGGTGCTGTGATTTTCCCCAGCCTCTATTTATAACCTTTCGTCACACAGCAGGGAGGGGACACAGGCCCACGTGAGCCAGGCAACCAATGCTCAGCAGGAACAACAACAGGGAACAGCAGAAGCCAAGAGTTTGCCCATAGGCATTGAAAAATTATAACGAGCAAATCGATTTTGAGTAGTCTAAATTTGCTTGGAGATAAATCAGGAGCCGAACAAATGCTCTATCTAACAGAGAAATGATTCACCAAGTACAGTGTTCCTAGAGCCACACAGAACGCTCTTGGCTGCTCTGAATGCTGGCTTTTTTTTTTTTTTTTTTTAATTTCTCAAACAAGACCATTATTATTTTCTTGTTACAGGTCTAGTGCTGATCCCACTGCAGTCAATGACAAATTCTCCATTAGTTTCAATGAAGGACTTGGTCTCTTAAAAGCAATTATTCATCAGTACCTAAAGTACTTTCTTTGACTCTCATATTTAAGAGTGAGACTCTGCTCCCCACTCATCAGCATCTCTCCCCAGCACAGCTACAATTTGCAGACTCCCTCCATGTCCCACTGCAGGCCCCAGCATCCCAGAACAGGATCGTATTTCTTCTTAGAGAGATGCTCTCTGCTTCATTTGATGTGCCCATTACTTGAGAACTGTCTCTCCTTTTGTCCATTAGCTAAATTCTGGATGAGCTTATTATTCTGCTTTGGTTTGTAACAATCCCTCTGGATCCATCTCTATGCTTATTAGGATTTTAGAAATGCAATCTAATTTGTGCTAAAGCATACAAATTCGGCTCCCCTATGATCTGTGCTGTTCAACACCCCACTCCTCTGTCTGCAACGCAGCTCTGAGCTCTGCACGTCAGTGGAAGGAGCAGTGATGGGCTACAGGCCAAGCAAGGACCCCCACCAAGAGAAATACCTGAGCTCTGGGAAGCCTCGGGACCAGAAGTGAAACCAATTGGTTTATAGGTAGCTCTATTAAATTCCTTTTCAGCCCCCCATCAAATATTCATTTCTTCAGCTTGACTGGAAGTCATCAAGCTCCTTTGGTGGCCCTGAGAGCAATCTATTTTGAACAAAGTTCTTGGAATCCAAAGATGGGCAAGGCCAAAGAGATGCTCATGTGCTTTTTACACTCATTCTCTGTGGGTTTTTTTGTCTCACACCAGTTCAGACTGCAGCCAGTGCAAGTCCCTGCCCTGCTCTGAGCACATCTTCACCAGCACAGAGAAACACAGCCAAACCAGACACGCCAGCAGCTGGCAGGGGCTGCTTGATGGTGTTGATTGGGCAAGTTAATTAAGAGCAGAAGTTATTCTGAGCTAGGATAGGTTAAAAAAAAAATGACACACAGCAAGTGTTTCATTTTGTGATTTGGTAGCTTTGTTTTCTGGAGAAACACCCCCAGACATTACCCTCAGCTTCAGTGTGGCTGCAGCATGGCACTGACACGGCACAGACACTTCCAGCTTTTTCCTGATTTCCCCAAGAAGTCCCTCATGCCAACCCAATACCTGAAAAGTCACCTCCTCTAGTCCCCCACCTGAGCCTTGTCCCATTTTACCAGGGATCATTTTCACCCCACCAGAGAACAGCCAGGACATGGG
This sequence comes from Picathartes gymnocephalus, assembly GCA_013390045.1. NCBI lineage: Eukaryota > Metazoa > Chordata > Aves > Passeriformes > Picathartidae > Picathartes > Picathartes gymnocephalus. The sequence goes on from WEKY01030316.1 coordinate 550,918, forward strand.
ACATGGTGATGCCACCACAAAGAAAAAGCTTTTTCTCCCTTCTTTAGGTCAGAGCCCAGAGTGGGCACTGCAGTGGGCACAGGAGAGCAGAGGGATGGCCACCCTGGGCCACCAGCAGCTCCTGGGCCACTCCCAGAGCCACAAGAGCCACCAAGGCGGGTCAGTGGCACTGCCACGATGACAGGGCCACCCTGGCCACCAGCTTGGGTAACCTGGGCTCTTCTCCTCAAGGCTGAGCAACAAACACTTGGTTTCTCCAAACTCCCTGCTAACTTCACCGAGCCTTGTCCTCTTAAAGACTCTCTGAGTACCATTTAGTGCTTAATAAATGCTCTGCCTCATGAAAAAGAAGCAGATAAAATCAATAAAGTGCCTGCAAAGTTGCTTTGTACCGTCTCACATGCATATTTAGAAACCCTCTCTTCCCTGCCACTCACCTCATGGATCTATTCTTGGAGAATAAAAACTGGGATATACTTTGCAGCCAAAAGTAAAGTCATAAAGAAGTTTGCTCACGTTCCTCGACACATGAGATATAGAGTTAATTAAAAATTGTTCTCTGTACAACAGGTTTGTTTCACTGGAAAATGTCACTGATGTAAGGCTGTTCTACTCTTGTTGCCAACTACATTGAATTAACTCCATTATAAGCTTACTCCTCCCCCCCTCGCCATTACTTTTCTTCCAATAATAAACCAGAGAGGTCTTAGAGCCCACTATTTTATTGGAAAATGTGCATTAGGATTAGCTGGGTTGGAGCAGTCATTTTATGCCCTTCCAGTCCCTGTTTATCTGTGGCTCTACAGAAGCAGCAAATACTTGCTCCAGTCCTGCACAGTATAAATGAGGTTTTTGATCCTACAGGCATGGTGCTGTTAAAAGATTTTTAATTAGATAAATACATTTTATAAAAAGATTTTGCAGAATAGTTGCCTCTAGCAACTGTAGCAATCTTGAAGCTTCATCTTCTAAAAGGAAAGAAAACTCTTGCAGGAGGCTGGTTGTGTTATATAAAAATGAAAGATGGTATTACAGAATTAATAGGAAAGGGCCAATGGAAATGCAGTCCCACTCCTGGAAATGGGAGTTTGTTTCATTACTGACTTCAAACAGCACATGGATTTGTGCTCTAATTTTTCCAGCCAGATTGCCAAGTGTCAGCCCTGGGCTGGAGGAGTAGCAGGACCAGGCTGGAGGGAGATGTGGTGAGAGCTCTCTTTCCACGGCTGCCGAGCCTGTGAGGGCTCCGTGCAAATTCCAGCCCAAGGGAAGCGCTGGGCTCTGCCTGCACTGCCCTGGCTGTGCCCTGCTGCTTCCCCAGGGGCATCCCCACCCAGGGGATGTCACCTTAACCCCCTTTGCAGCACACAGCTTGCTGTCCTTGCCAGCCAGCCATCCTGGCAGGGTCCCTCAGAGCAGGGAAAGCTCTGGTAGCTGTCCCTCCCTGAGGATGGAGAACAAGCAGCATCCTGCAGGCAGCACATGCCCAGGGTGCCCTGCCCTGCAGGCATGGACAGGAGGGGAACCCAGCCCTCCTGATCCCGCCAGCTGCGAGTCCTAGGAAAGAGCCAGGTGCAGTGTGGGCATGGGCCCAGTTCATGCCAAGGTGGCAGGGACTGCTCCCATGTCCTTTCTCCGTGCAGCTCAGAGCCTGGCGAGGCTGCTCTGAGGCTGCTCTGAGCCACCCCCCGATGCCACGGCCCCAAAAGCCCTCCCTGCTGTGGGACCCCACAGGACCCTCCCTCTTCGCCTTGCACATCCCAGTGAGTGAAGCCTCACAGTGTGCTGTCAAGGTGGGGAGTTTTATCCCTGCAGGCTCAGTGCAGGATAGCAGCTGGAATGGGAACTTTTCCATGCTCACCCCCATAGTCAGTATATTTAGCCCTGACCTAGAAAGACCATCCTTTCTAGGGCTGAGTTGTGATTCAGACAGTCTGCTTGCTGAGCAGAGACTGCCAACTGTGCCGAATCATAGCTGATTAGAGGTGGGAGAGAGCCTGAAAAACAATACACCCAGGCAAATGCAGTGGGTTTGGAGCATTTCATGGAAATTATATTTAACACCATTCTGGTGACTTAAAGAAAAATTAAAACAAACAACCCTCGCACCTTCCAAAATAACCCTACCTGTCTCTGGTGGGAGAGGAGAGACTGGCAAACGGTTGCTATTTTAAATCACAGTGGAACAGGGTAAGAAAGCATATACATGTAGGTAGATCCATACATAGGTCTAGATGCATACACACACATCTCCAGATGAAGCAGGGGACTCATTGTCTGAGAAAGGAAGGGTGGACAGAGAAGCAGATACTTTTATTTTTGCATTTTAGGGGAAATTCTACCTTGAAGCTAAACAAATTCAATTGTGTCTAAGGGGAAACAAGAACAAAAGAAACAAGAAAAACATGAGAAGATGTCTGGAGACATCGTGCTCATACACAAATGTCTGCTGGCAGGTCAAAAAGTGTCCAAGACCAGCTTGGAACTGGAGCTTGTATCCCACAGGCAGTTATCCTCTGCCTGCAGACACTCCCAGGCCATGCCTGGGATTTGAAGGAGAAATCTTATCTGCAGGCCTGTGAGAAAGCAGAAGGAGGCACATGTTGTCTTTAGACACCAGTGAAACAGTCAGGGAGTTAAACTGGAAAATTCTGCACAGCCCAGCCTGGAGACAGCAGAACAGGAGACTAAACACAACAGTTTAACAAATAATTACAGGTTCTTTATATGGCCGAGAATTTGTAATCCACCTTCATCCACTTCTCTTTGCACAGTTTAGAATTACAATGCCAAAGGGATCACAGGGAATCATGAAATAATGTCCTGCATTTGAGTGCAGAGCAGACAGTCTCGATGGTTTTAGATACTCTTTTCATGAAACATTTACCATGTGGCACCCAAGTGTTCCCTCCACTGTACCTTGGCAAACACAGCGGACACGCTGGTACAGGCACTCACACAGGCAGGATGTTTGCAGACATTAAAAGAGATGAGAAAAAAAAACCCCAAAAACCCTGACCTGGATAAGTTCTCCTCGATTTAAATTCAGTAAAGTGTGGGCATTGAATATTATCTCCATAATAAATTTGCCACACCATAAAACAGAGCGGGGAATCAAGAAGCAATATCTTGCATTTCAACAAACGCTCGGTCTCTGAGGACCCCCACCATCTCTTGGTGTGTAGGAGTACAATTTATCATCTGTATTTTTCATCTTAACTGCATGAAGAAGAGGGTATTATGGCAGTGGTGCTGGACTGATACTTGGGGCACTGTGAATCCATTACCTGCCACAGACTCCCTGACTCCTCAGTAAGCCCCAGCTGCTTGGTTTCCCATCTGTATTTCCACTGCAGAGAGACTTTAAATGATTGTCAAAAATATTTGAGGAGTCAAAAAGGAAACAGAAAATATCTGAGGTCAAATAAAAGATACTGTTTGACTATAAATTAAAAGGGGTTTTTTAATATTTTAAGTGGGTTTTAAATACTTATAAATAATTCCGTGGGAAATTGCAAACGGGCAACTTGCTTAAAAACACCTTCAAAAACATTTCACCTTGTAAATACTCTTTTTTCCTTACACAACTATTTTGTTAAATTGACACTGGTTTGGGAAATACTGCAGGATTGCCTACTCTGCATTTTTTGCCCCCGTAAATGACCAACACCACAGACTCAGATCTAATCAGGAAGATTCTTTTAACAAAGTATGTAACAAAGGCTTTACTTTAAGCACAAGCTTAAATCGCCGGATTTTAGCGTGTTAAGCACAATTAAGGAACTGCCAAGTGCTTTGCTGGGGGAGTCTGGAGTCAAGCACAGAGCGAGCACTCGGGCGGAGTGGGGCGAACATGGTGGAAAGTGCAAATAAAGCATGAATAAACAGAAAATAAGCATGGCACTTGGAGACTGTGCGCTTTGCTGGTACAGTATTTCTAAGGTGTGTTTTGTATGTTTGAAAAAATCCTGTTATTCAGGAGCCTGGAATTGCTCTTCCATCCCCATTGCTGATGAATAGCAGAGGCACAGCATGCAGCCCTTTATTCCGAGGGAGCCTTAATCACTCCCCTCCCGAAACTGCTGCTCCATTTGACTGACAGAATTAGAAGCAATCCACATATTGGAGGGGAAAAAAAGAAAGGCAGACCCATTTGGTTGTCAGACTGTGGGTATATACACAAAGCTTTCAGGAAAAAAAAAAAAAAAAAAGAAAAAAAAGAAAGAAGAAAAAAGAAAAGAAAGTTGTTGCCCTCCTAAATGACATCTATATTAATGACATGAATGACAGGCTTAAGGGGGGAATTATAAATCTTTCTTTCCAGCTTTTCTTTTATTGCCCAACCATATATTTCATCTTTCCAGGGAGCAGGGCCGTTAAACCCAGAGCTGACAGAGGAGAGAGCTGTGGAGAAGCTGCAGCCAGGCCCCTCTGGAGCAAGGAGCAGCACTCTGGCTCTCTCTGCCCCGGGTGAGACCCTGGAGCACCAACAACACCAACCTGGCCCAGGCCACCATCCCTGCATGGCAAAGGAGAGCACCAGGCACTCAGGAGGGGCTCTGGCTTGGCTGGGGATCCCAAGAGCCCTGGAACTCCCATGTTTTGGACTCCCCACTCCTTGATATCCTACTTCAGAGGGAATAAGCAGAGGGGATGTTCTGCCCCTGATCTTGTGGCAGAACAGCTCTCTGGGGCTGCAACCTGCCAGCAGCAGCACCCAGGGTGACCCCAGAGCCCCCAGAGCTCCCAAAGGATGCTCTCTGTGTTGGCAGCAGTAGCTTTTGTGTCTCTATGAAGGAGCTGTGGACTCCTGATGGAAAGAAGAATGTTGGCTTTCCTTTCCCATGCCATACACGAGGCTGCCTCTGTCTCCAGAGTAGCCACAGATTTCTGCTTTGTTCATTTTCATACACAGTCTCCAGGGAAAACAAGAGGAAGACAAAGAAACCCCAGTGACTTGCGGGATCACAGACACAGATGTAATCATCTTCAGTTAAAAATAATTCCTTTAAATGTCCCTAGGCCAAGTTTCATTTTCCCTGGAGGTGATACATAACTAATAAAACTGATAGAACCCCTCTGCACTTGGGTGTTTGTGTGTATATACATTTACACATACACATACATATTGTTCTTTTTCCATAGGAGTCTCCTGTGAAAGATCATTATGACCATGTGGAACTGCCTGTGCTCAGACACACTGCAAAGATACTTCCTTGGGTTTTATTGTCTGTGACCACTATACTTATATTTTATAGCAGCCTAATTACAGACAATCCCCTTTAAATGCTGACATGCAGTGCTAAGTTATTCTGCAGGTGAATGAGTAGATGTAACATCTCTTTGTGTTCTCTAAAATTGTGTAGTAGTATTAACTGGATTTGTCAACAGCAGGACTGTCTGGAGAAATTATTCCATTTAAAAATTGTTCTTGATTTTCCATCACCAGTAACACCAAATCCACAGTGTTTGGGAGTAGTTATGTCATGGAGGAAGTAGAGGATTAAAAATTAAATGGGTTTGTTTGAAACCTCCCACACTGCTTAGTTTATAACAATAAAAGGCAATGATCGTTCCTTACAAATCAATTGAGGGGATAGAATTAAGAAAAAAAAAAAATTAATGATCCAGGTGAGGCCAAGTCTGGCTCTCTGGCTCTACCTGTGCTACCCAGCCCAAAGAGATACAGTTCCAATCTTTTTCCTAGCACTGCTACCATAGATAATAAAACTAATTTAATTTTCTGTCACTCTTTTCATTTTAATGGACACCCAGAGATTTCACAGCCGTAGGAGAACAGTGCACAAAACCACATCTTCTCTGGAACGAAGAGACATGGAAAAAGAGAAATCCTGTGCGGAAATGCCAGAAGAAACATTGTCATGAAAACCAGGCTTTAAATATTGAAAACTTATAAAGGACAGCATACAGCATAGGAGAAACAGGCTGAATAAAACATGCTGCTATTAAAGCCCTGGAGCTCAGTCCTGGAGGGATTTGCAATTTCCCAGCGCAGGCTGTGATTTCTCAGGGGTTCTGAGCGCCGCTGGAAGGCCGTGGGTCTGCAGGGACGCCGTGCCTGCAGAGCAGTCCCCGTGCTGTGACAGGTAGCGACTCCCTCCCAGGCTCAGTCTGGCACATTAAAACCCAACAGGATCTTTCTTTTTTCAGCTCTGTGCCTCGGAGGCTCTCACACGTTACTGTTACCCCCTGCTCATCCCACCCCGGCGATAAGCGCAGTATAAATAGCTACCAGTAGATGACAGATAGAACATGGACATGACAACAGTGTCCTCCCCCTGCTCCCACAGTCGGCACAGCAATTCCTGTCGTGATCCGCTCCTTCCTGGGACTGTGGGAGCGCAGTGGTGCTGCCAGGAGTCGGGCTGGCTCCAGGCAAACTCCTCATGCTGCCCCCGAAACCCCATCCGAGGTGAACGTGCAGGTGAATATTTATCTGAGCAAAGTGATAACCTCAGGGTTAATGAGGACTTGGCATAATTTAAGAGATGGGCATAATTAAGAAGTGATGCCATTGGTTCAGTGCTACAGTGAGCTCCCACTTTGTCTCTTTTTTCCCCTAAACCCCTGCAGCAGTGCTATCCAGCTCAGGGATAATGGAGGGGATTAAAAATCAGCTCCTCATCTCTTGCTAATTCTGCCTGCTTCACTGTCCTATATCCAAAGAAACAAAATAGGGGCAGGATGTCCAGCTTTTGGAACCATCATCGGGTTTGACTGGCAAGAGACCGGGGAAGAGCGGAAAGGAATGATAAGAGATGTGGAAAACATGACCTGTAAGGAAAGGTTGTAGGAATTGGGTTTGTTTAGTCTAGAGAAGAAAAGAATGAGGAAAGTTTTGATAAGGGGAAAGATACGACAAAAGTCTTACAATATGCAGAAGTTTGTTATAGAGAGAACAATACTCTTCTTGTTCCTTCAGAAATCACCTTATTTGCAGCAAAGATGACTGGGGTTAAGGTATTAGGAAAAAGCGTTTTCTACATGCAGGAGCAGGGAAATCCTGGACTGGGCTGTGTAAGGCAGTTCTGGTGTCTCTTCTGCACTGGGGACTTTCAGAACAGATTATTGAGGCAGAGGCCACGTTCCTCTGGCAGCCTCCTCCTGGAGCCTCAGTCCAGGCTGTGCCTGTGGGGATGTGACCGTGTGCAGGTGCCACATTTTGGCAGCTGCCTTCACGTGGATACCCAGAGCAACAGCGGTGTCCTGGAAAGGAGATGAGCTCTGGCCTGAAGTCAGAGGAGAACTGGCCTGCAGAAGTCCTGCAAAGCTGGTAAATATTTCACGAGGTTCACACAGCCTCAAACTCCACAGGCTTGGCAAAGCCTGCCCGGCCACTCTCCTCACAAGCTATGAAGAGTCTGGATTCAACACCGAGCTGGCAATTTGTTGAAGACACATGGGGCAGAAAAGAAACCAAACTTGCTCTGTTTAGATTGACATTGGCTCCCCACTGTTGACAGCAGTCCAGATTTGGGGTCTGGTCTTTCTCCCACTGAATTCCACAGGGAGTTTTTCTGTTGGCATCAATGAGGGCAGCAATAAGCCATTGTATCTGTCACTGCAGATTGCCAATGGAAGACAAACTGGAACTGCTAAGTGCCGTCTGTAATGAGAGATCATTTTTTCCCCTCCCTCCTCCTCTCTCTCAAGTCCATTTTCAGACCATAACCACATTTTAATGAATAAAAAGTTGTTGTTTCAAATCCTTGCAGAACTGCAGTCCCTGCCAAGCCTGTTTTTCTTCTGGAAAGACAGATGCATGTGCTCACATTGTGGTAGTAGTTTTTTGCATGCCATATATTTTCAGTGATGTTCATGAAACTAGAATTAGTGACACTAATAATGACAAATCAGAGGGCTAATATTGTTTAACCCTGTTAAAGAGTGTTATTACATTTACATGTTCCCACAGAGTAAATGCTATTCAACTCAGACATATGTCTTGCTATCTGTTTATTTTTATGAATCAGAAATGAATCAGCAGTCAAAGAGTGTCCCGTAGATTTACTTGTCTCATATACCATTTTAGAAGGGAAAAAAAGCCCCTCTATTAGGGCTCACAGAATCATTTTGTATTCAGTAGAAGCACAACAGTACTATTAAATTAATTGTAACCCATAAGAATATTGCAGGTGTGCACAGACTAACTCCAAAATGCTGGCTCATTGAGGGGGCCAGCCTGTGCTCCTGCTGATGGAACACTCATTCCTATTCTGAGGGTGAAGGCAAAACTACACCTTCAAATCTGATCTCCTGTGTGCAGCTGTCTGGTTTTCACTGTTTGTGAGCAGATACAGAGCTGCCTTTTCCTCAAGCCAGAGAATCTTTCAGGATGCAAAGAGCAAAAGCACAGGGTAGTCTGCAGCATTTAGGCTCTATTTGTGGACAAGACCTACAGTAATTGTGATTCTCTCCCTGCACTGCGTTCAGCAGATAAAATAAAATAAGATGATAGTCCCTTATATGATGTTTTTATCCTTATCTTTCTTTGATACTCAGGGACTTTTGAGGAAAGTGTTAGGATTGCTGGATAAGGCTTTGAGAAGAATCCTCTGCTCTTTGAATTGTTTGTTCGCTAACATGTCCAACCCTTATTTGTAAGCAACTGATAACAGGCTTGATAATCTCTGCCTTTAAAAAAAAAAAAAAATCAATACACTGCTTCAGAAATTTGACCAAAAAAAGTTATGTAAGAGGTAAGAAAAACATCACACTTTCTTAAAGCATTAGATATTCCAGGAATTACAGAAGGTAATTTAAATTCAACTCAGCCACTACTGTTGCAATATTGAGGTTTTAAAGTCAGTTTATTTATATTTTAACTTTGCAGCTTCCCATAAGGCATGGTCAAAGTCTTTAACAGAATCACTGACATTAGGAATTCTCGTCCTCCTTTTCCCTTGCTCCTTATCAAGCGTACTTTGTTTCCTGCATTGGTTTATTGGGACCATCTGCATCTCCTCCTGTTTTCTCTCAGGCATGGAGATAAGATTTCACCTTTGGCTGTCTGGTGGAAGTCCAGCTGGCAGTGGGGATGTGTTTGGTGGCGGTGGCTCCGTGCCTGTTGCGTGCACGCGCCAGTCTCACATGGTGGCGACACAAAATCCCACGTGAGAGCCACGCTCCGTGTGCAGGCCCAGCTTCGTTTCCCTCCTCAAGGCCAGGGCCAGGAGCTTCGAATCCAACTACCTGAAACACGTAGTGCCCCAAGTGCTCATCCAGAGTGATTAAACAATGGCTGGGTTTTACAGAGACTGAGTCCTCGCTGGTGTAGGGAGGGGATGGCAAGGCCTGGTGGGATGACCAGGGCACCCTCTGCCAAACCAGCACCCAGACTGCTCTCCACGCTTTTTAAACTGCTTTTGGGACAATTCATGCCTCCCACTCCTGACACTGCTTTCCTCCTTTCTGATCCCACTGCCCAGCCCGAGAGCAGCCTCTGCACCCCCTCAGGACTTCCAGAGCACAAACCCCGAGCAGCCATCACCAGGTAACAGCAAAAGCAGCAGGGCACTTCCACCCAAAGCTGCCCAAGGAGAGGAGATTGCCACAGCAAGAGGTTCCATCTATCCCACACAGCTCAGAGAGCTTTTGGATGTCTGGCCAACCTACCCTTCTCCCCTGGTATTGCTTTCTGCCCTATTCTGTACTTGAACATGACGTGAAGATCCTTGATTTCAGCCTTTGGCAGGGGTGATTCTCTCACCAAGGCCAGCCCAGCTGGGAAATCTGGTTTCTTTGCAGCCAAGGCCTGGTAAAACATGCCACAGCAAATGGTTGGAAAGTAAAATCAGCCTCCAGCAGAAGGGGTGGGGGACAGCATCTCCAAGAGCAAGGGGAAGGATGGGAGAGCTCTCCTTTACCATTTATCTAGAAACCCTGCAGAAATGTTGCAGTCTTTGAAGATAATAGAAGCAAAGACAGTTTCTTTCTTCTCCCTTGCCTCCTTCTTTCCTCTCTTCATTTTGGAGACACATTATCCACACAGAAGGTAAAGCACCCAGCAAATGAAACATTTTTCAAAAGCTCATTGTGAGCGTTTGCAATGCAGGCAAACAATCTCGAGCCTCACTGCATTCTCCCAAGAAACCAAAGGAACACCTTGTGCACTGAAGCTTTTGTTTCTTTCTTTTGTTATTCTATACATATTTTTATTCTTTTTTATTTAGCATTTCATGAAGTAGAAAAAACTCCTAATCTTTGTTCTGCCTATTTGATGTTTAGAAAAGCCAAAGAGACAAATCTGTAAACAAGCTTTCTCTGTTTGTTAGATATTTTTTTCCTTCTTAAATACGGGCTGCAAGTCTCAGAGAAAGTCAAGGACTCTAGTTTCTCTTTGTTTTGAGTGTCTGGCTGCATCTACTGTGCTAAAGTGTCAGCTCCAGATAAATAAGGGAATGAAAAGAGAGAAGGTCTATTTAAGAAAAAATGTCTGTCCTTCAAAGTCTGGAGAGATAGAAGTGGATTTATCATCCCCTGGGCAACATCCAGGGAATGTTTTGGAACCTTGAGGCAAATTGTGGACACTGGTGCCACAGTCTTTAGTGGTTTTGTGTGTCGTTAATATTGCACTGAGATCTGAACTGCTTCACATCCAGAAAAGTAAAACAGTGGGTTAAAACCATAAAGGAAGGGGGCACAAGGAGGTCCTGGCACTGTGGGATACCCCGTCCTTTTTCTGGGATATACTGAGGCAGGTCTGGCATGGATGTACAATTTCTGGAGCTTGGCAAAAGTTGGCTTTTCTAAAGCACCTCTGCAGAAATATCCCAGCTTATATAATCATTTCAATTAGTGCAGTGCAGTCTTGCTTATTTGGACTCATGTGATTACCTGAGAACCAAGGCTGAATTAATTCAGAAGGGAAAAAAAGAAAAGTAGGTGTGGAAGCCAAAATCTGGTCAGAAAGTTTCTCAGACATTGACTTGGACAATATTGTCATGTACCTGCGAAAAAGTCAGCATCAACAAGAAGCAAGAACCATAAACAATAGATGGAGAAAAACACAGCTGCTCAGGAGAGGTTGTTATTCACTTAGAATGGTTTTTAGATGGGTGTTAGTAGAATGTAGCCAATAGCATGAGGGGTGTTAACTTAGAAGCCAATGGAGAAATAGCACGAAGTCTCTATAAAAGAAGCCTTGTACAACAAAAGATGCTTTTTGCCTGTTGCTCCTTTTGTAACTTGTCGTGTGTCCGTCTCTACCGCGACAAAGTAGGTGTCTGTCTTAGAGCTGTGGAGGAAAGTTCAAGGGAGATGTGGACTTCTCCATTGATATCCCACAGAAATAGCTCTGATGTGTTATTTTCCTTACCAGCTCTTTATTTTAACAACGTATGGTGAAGCAGCTCTGCCTCAGTGGGGATGTGCAGGTCTCACTGAGCTGTACTGGCTCCCTGGGCTGGAGACAGCACAGAGTGTTTTAGAACACCAACATTCATAATTGCACTACATGAGGAATCAAGACTAATACAGAAGAGTTACCATAACGACAACACCTCGACGTGATGCAAGCACAAATAACTTACACATCCCAGGCAATGATTCAGTGCCATGTTGGGTGAAAAACATTCATCCTTTGAAGAACAGACCACGGAAAATGGTGGTGCCTGAGTCATAATTTTGTAGCAGAAAATCTGTCTATGAGAAAAGGCTTTAGCAAATGAATTATTAGAACTCTATTGCTATTTTACCTAGCAGTGGCTATGTTAGCTACTGTAGAGACTGTCACCCACTTGCTGGCTGATGAGTCCTACAACTCAGTACATGCAGAAGTGTTTCATCATACAATGTATGGCAACAGAATGGAGCTTTGAGGGGCTCAGCACTGCACAAGCAGGAAAAGCAGCAGATAAATTAAAAAAAAACCAAAACATCTTCTAGAGCTAAAGCTAAAGATGGCCCCAACATACAGTAGGAAGGGAAAGAAAACACAAGTCATAGTGGCAAATTACAGATTATTTTCATGAATATGTGCTTTTTTTGAGGAAAAAGTGTAGCTATCAAAAATGATCCAACTGGAGAGAGATGTAGTGGGAACAAAGATTAGGGGGGGAATAGAGCAGGGAAGAGAGGGCAGCAGGGATTTAGGGAAAATGGTGAGGGTGGACAAAGGGAGGTGACTCCACCAGATGATCCAAGACAGACCTGTTCTTCCATTCTCACACCCAGCAGTGGCAGCTGCCTTCACAAACCCCTTCCTGACTTCCATGCTCCAGTGCCGTTGCAGTGCTCAGATAAAATACACACATTTCAAAAGACCATTTGGCCTTTTGAGGCATATGGGGGGGTAGGAGTTCTTTTTTTTTTTTTTTAATGTGAGACCTTTTGGTGGTGTTCAACATTTTGCTGACTTTAGAAAGCAGGTAGTCAAACACCACAAAGTTCCTTCCCCTTCCAAGTAATCCTTCCACCTCCTGGGCTGTAACAAGGTGTGCTGCTCATCACACTGAGCTGCACCAAATATTGGCTTCCACTAAGGAATGACCCAATAGGGCAAACTCCCCTCTCCAACCCCTGCATCTTCATCATTCCTCTTCACTTTGCAAAGTATCAGGCCTTGAGTTTCCTCTAAGTTTCCCTAAGTGCTGTTTTAATGCAGATCCTGCTTTTTTATTTATTCCCAGGAGAACAGAGCTTCATTTTGCTTACAGTCCTTCACTGCTATCACAAAAAAGAGCCCAAGTGATTTCTGCTGTGCTTGCTTTGATAGTGATATTCAGCAACGAGATTCTTTGTGTGAAAGAAACCCAGGAAAAGCAGCTTTTCCTAGCATTATAATTTGTTATAGTTAGGTGTTAAAGTTTTCAGCTGAGCTGCTGGTGATAAACACTGCATATGCTTCAGGCTGCGGAGGTTCCCACTACATTTTCTTTGTCCAGGCTAGGAACAGAGTAGTTTTAGGTTCCCACTGCAGCTAATGGAGAGAAAAGGGGTTTTTAAGAGCTGTTATTTATCCCATTCAAGCTCTGAATCCCTGTGAGGTGTCTCTCTTCACCACAGAGTGCAAAGGGTTCCTAGGGCAGGGGCTTTGGCAGCTGACACAGGTACATTTTAGGTGTGATGGTGCCTGCCCATAGCTGCTCAACACCTCAACAGAGAAGAAAATAAGTGAATAGAGAAGAAAAGCAAGACACAAGAGCAGAAAGCAGGAAAGGAGGCTTGGAGAGATGAGGCACTGCCTGGAGATCGCACAAGGCACTGGGATGGAAAGAGAATCCAGCTCTCTTGATGAAACCCCTTTTTTTGCGCATCCTGTGCCATGGGGCTCTTCGCTCTGTCAGACAAAAAGAACGTGACTCTGTATTTCCTTCTCCCCTTCCCTTCCAATAGTTGCATGTTAATTAAGCACTTACATTTTTCCAGAGCAACTGTAAGACCAGAAACCTCTAAAGTCAGATGGAAAGAACTAAACATTTCAGCCACTGTGAAGCAGCCAGAAAAACAAGCATGTGGGGAAAAAAAAAAAAATTGTGCAAATAAAATTGCTGAGAGGAATACAAAAATCACATGAGAAGGGCAGATAGGGGCATTGTGTGAAGGAGAAGGAAGGGGAGTTAGGAACAAGGGAAGGCTTCTAATTTTGCTTTGTAAGCACAGTTGGTAAACCATTATCACTGCCACTCCTGCCCTGCTCCCCAAGGTTATTGTGACACAAACTCTGTTTTGCACTCTGCACAAGCATGAGGGTCCCACGATCTCAGGCAGGGGGACAGCAGGGAAGATGGGAATCAGGGGTGGGGGCCTTGCCAAATGGATCCACCACAAAGAAACGAACTCTCCTGCCCACAGCTGACCTACCTAAAGAGTTTCTTGCCTTCTTTTGCTCTGGAGCTGGAATTTTTGGCCTAATTCATCGTTCCAAAGGCCAGATTAGCTCTTCGTGTGTCTATGGAGGCAGAAACCGCTAAAAATTGTTATCAAGAGTTGAACTGATTATTTCATATGACCTGATCTGATTTTGAAAATAGCCCCTCCCAGAGCAGACAGTCAGACTAGATGACCCCCACGTGTCCCTTCTAGCCTAGTAAAAGTTACAAAGATTCAGGAAAACAACTCTTTTATCCTGTGGACTACAAAAATAGCATTTCAAACAGTTTTTCTTTCATTATGAGCAAAAGACCTAGACAACTCTCAGGGGCTCAACAACCCCCAGTAAAACAAAAAGAGAGGGTCTCTACAGACACACCACCAAGCTCTTTGGAGCCAGCTAAACCTTTCCTTCTTAGTCCTTGCTGTGGGATTGCATCCCAGCTTTTCCTCTGAAGAAAAAAGCCAAAGCCAAGTGGAAGATGAGCTGTGAAGGTGCAGACCTTGCTGCTGCTGGCATCCCACAGCACTCCAGGAGTGCCGATTGCAACACCAGACCAGCAGAGTTTCTTCACTTGTTTTGAAACTGCCTCAGCTGGGAACACACCCCAGCCTGCTGTGTCATCCCTTGGCTGTGTTTATAAATTGCTGTACTGGGACCTACAGGTGCTCAGCACCTCCACAAACAGAGCTGGAACACAGCAGATCTGTGCCAGTTTGGGCACTTGAGGTTGTTCTCTCTTCCAGCTGCTTTGTTTTAAACCCAACCAAGCTGGCAATCCCCAAACCCAGCCACAGTGGGGTGACACCAAGCTGCCCCCTTAAATGCTGTCAAGTGATCTAAGTCCTTAATAACACCTGGAAAAGGATCTCTGAATCACAGAAGAACAAACTTTGCTCCAAAGAGGTTATCAATGGGACCCCAGGAGACCAGTCACTGTGAAGCTTTACTTCATTCCAGAAATGTTTTGGAAGCAATTACTTCATCTTGTTCTTTATTCACAGGATTCACTTAACTGATGACATTATAGCTCAGTCCATTAAGTAAATGGGTTATATATTTTCTCCAGGTTTTGAGGAAGTAATGTTGCAGTGTGTGTCACTATCGTTGTCAGCAGTCAACAGGGACAGGGACTCTTCATTTGTTTAGTGAAATTTACCTCTGCTGAGATCTTAAATATGAAATATCTGGCTCAGAGTCTTTCATAACGTTTGAACAGGATTTTAAAAACATAAAAATAAAAAAAATAAGAAAGCAAGTGTTATTTTCACAAAAATTCCTGGCAGCTGTACAGTTTATTATGAGAGGAAAACGGAGCAAGAAAAATTGGCGTGTCATTTCTTAAATGAATTTATATCCTCATTTCCTTTAGAAAATGAATCCCTCCTCCATCTAGCCATTTTCCACCCGTCTGCAGGGGCAAAGTTTGCAGAGCACAATTGAAATGCTCCATTCTAGCACAGGCCGGGGTGCCATACATGCCTTTGGTAATCAGATCCTTCCCCACTGCTGCTGCCGGTAGCACTTATAAAGGTTTTATTTTCCACTGCTATGGGTCTTAAAAGTCAGCAGCAGCTCAGAAAATAATCAGGGACACATGATCAAAATTCTGGTCACTAGGGCCAAAATGTCCTTCTGAGGGCTGCAGGAGCCCATCTGCTGAGAACTGACTCGAGCTGCATTTGTGTCCTTGTGTCACAGGGGGAACGTGCCAGGTGTTCCCTCTTCCTTTTGTTGGTTTTTCACCAGCATCCCAGGGGGGAGAGGCAGCAGGGTGGGGAGGAGATTTGCCAAAAGGTAAGAGAATTTGGGAGCCAGTAAAAAGCACTGCTTTCAGGAACTGTCACAGAATGCTGTCACTCAAAAGAAGTTTCGCACAAAATCTCCAAAACAACCTCTTCCTCCTCCACACTCATCCGCCTCCCCCGAGGGGTGGTGGTTAATATACTAAATACAACACAACCACTTGGAAGGCACTTTTCATTTTGAGTCACCACCTTGCTATTTTTGCAGCCGAAAATACAGACTGGTGGAGTTGATGTCATTAATCTGGTACGCACAGAAACTACTTGGGGTTGGAATTCGGAGGAAAAGGAGGCTCCCGGGAAGTGTCTTCCGGGGAAGTCAGGATTGCAAGCAGTGCAAAGCATCACAGCCAAGGAAAGGAAGGAGGAAAAAGAGGATAACAGCACTGCAACATCATTTCTGGTTGTCTCCAGTTTGTGTTTTAAACCAGCATCAAATTAGGAAAAAGGAAAGGGGAGGAGGAAAAAAGGGGAAACATTTCATTAGCCCCCAACATAAGAGGTTTTGTTTTGGATACAGGCTTTTTATTCTTTTCATGTGAAATCTCAAAAAAATACCCAGGGAAGAAATTTAAACCCCCAGAGTTATTTTAAAATGAAAAATCAAAGGCTCCTGCTTCAGCAAAAAGCTCGCTGGGACTGGGTGGCAGACAGGGTGGGAACGCCAGACAGCAGTGCCTGGAAGCCTGACAAACACAAGGGAGGGCCTGAACGCAACAAAGCTGGGACACAAAACCCACAGAATCTCCTGATGATTTGGGTCAACATATGGCTCAACACAACGTCTTTGGCCAACCTCGATGCGTTTCAGTCACCAGGGGAGCGCGTGCGATTTCCTCACATCAGAGAGGAGAGCACTGATGGCGCTGGGGAAGGAAAACCTACTCTCATCATACCTGGTACGTGTTTGGTATAAATGGGGTGCTAAAGTGCTGTTTACCCAAGCAACACCTGACCCACAGCTCCCCTGGGTCTGCCTAGAGCTCAGAGGGAGTGTCCTGCTGGGGATTTTTGCACGAGAAAGCAGCACCACTGGTGGGTGTCAGGGGGTCCCCCAGTTAGGACAGTGTGGGTGACACGTTTTCCCAGTCTGGCTGCTGGGTCTGCACAGTCACTGAGCACAGCCTGGTGTCAATGGGACTATTACGATTTCACCCAGCCTTGTCACTCTGGCTGCAGTTTCCCTGATTCCCTGAACAGCAGGGAAGGTCTAGACTGGAGCTGCAAAGATTCCCACACACACACACGTTTTTTTCCCCCTGTCCTGCCAGTTTCACCAACCATGACAGCAATCCACAAAGCACATGAAGGCTCTTTTCCCTGACCTGCTTGGCTGGCTTTTTTTCAGCTGATCTGAAGGACTCTGCAAACCTAACCATGAACATACAGAAAACACATCTGAGTCTCTCACAGAAGAGTTAAACTCTGGAAGAGAACAAATGTTGGTATCAAAGGAGCAGAGAAAAACAAATACATCCGTGCTAAGGGAGAGGATAGCTGTGGGATGGAGAGGGACAGTTCAAGGCTGGGACTAGATATGCAAGAGGAAAAACTTGCCCAAACACCAGCTGTTTTTTCTAAACAGGAGACAAACGTCTGCACTGGGATCTGAGCTCTCCTCCTGTCCCTCTCATGGGACAAGGGACAGACAAACACACCGGGGCCAAAGCCTCCAAACACAGGGCACTGCCAGGGCACACAACAGCTCCCAGAGCTCTGTGCTGCTGCTTTCCTGCCATCCCTGGAGCACAGGATGGGAAGGAGCTGCAGTCAGGGGCAATGTGTTCAGCCAGAAGAGAATGCAGCACTGACTCTGCTCCGTGCTGGGTTGAGATCCATCCATTTCGCACCATAGGAGCAGACAAAAATTATTCAAGCATTACAAGCCCTGCACAGTACTCCCTGTAGGCAGATGTTCTCCTACCGTGTACTTTGTGTCTGCACTGGTGAACCAGAAGCATTTGAGAGCTCTCAGCTGTGCTCTCAGCTCCCTCCTCGCTCAGGGTCAGGACAGGCTCTGAGTCTGCACAGCAGCTGCTTCCCCCAGGGAGGGAACCACGGGGAAGACAAGGCACAGGGGAGAGGTGAGCCAGGTGGGAGCAGAACTGCTGCACTCGGGTCCTTGAGCAAAGCCTCTCAGTCTGGTGAGCTTTAGAGGGGCTCTGCACTCAGAGTGCCCTCGTGCTCAGGATAAGCAGAGACACATGCAATGAGCTGAGCTGGGATGTGCCCTGGCACTGCTGCTCGGGGTGTTCAGGCTGAACCATCAGTGGCCTGCTGAGGCTGCTCCAGCTCCAGAGGACTCACAGCATCCCAGCAAAGAGTCCACGGAGCTGCTCTGCCAGAAGGAACAAGGATCCCAGGGATACAAAGCCTGCTGGGGCCTGGAACAGCCCCGGCACTGCACCCTCTCTGTGTACAAGGTGTGTGACCCGGCAGCCCAGGTTGTGCTGCCCTGGGACTGCTCCAGGGACCTGCTTCAAAACCCCAAAAGACAAACAAAACAAGCAGCGAGGTCAGAGGAAGCCAGAGAAGAATTCTGCAATGATTCCCATACCCACAACCGATCCATGAAACACAGCCAAGACAGAGGCATTTTCAACAGATGATTCCATGTCAGCAGACTTGGCTGCTTTTAAGATAATTTCCTTAGAAAAGGATGATTTTGGTATAGGCAACAACATAAACAATTTGAAAATAAGCTGACTTTTATCATCCTGAAGGTTTAAAAAGAAAATAAGGGAAAGGAACAAACACTCTGGTGCACAAGCGAGAGGACCTTCAGGAAGAATGCAAACAACAGCTGCATTTGTTTGGGTTTGATTTTCAATTTTTCTTAAGAAAAAGTAGGCATGTAAGAGTAAATTTTATTAATGAAATATTGATTCAAAATATTAATACACTGTAATAAGAATAAACCGTTCGATCTCCTGCTGCCCCTGCTGTTAATGAAATACTTTTTTGTTTTCAGACTCTGAAGTACAAAAGCAGAAATCAAAGATTTCTTCTCTCTGCCCTACTTGGTGTGCCATTCCAGTCCAGTGCAGTTGTTCCAGTTATTCTTAAAATACACTAAACAATTCAAATCCCCTTCAGGAAATGAAAGGTAAAAGAATACTTGTTTTGTTTAATGATCCCTCCTCTCTGATAGGTTCAACATATTTGTGTCAGGTGTTACAGTTGGCATCAGCTGCCATTGTATTGGTGAATATTTGCTCTTCTATTTCAGTTTGCACAATCCCTATCTCCCAATGGACCATGCCAACAATTTCCATGCTGGAAAACACAGAAATAAACACAGGAACAACTGTTCTGCATTACTGCATAGCGACCAGAGAAAATTATTTTCCCCCCTCTTCTTTCCTAATGACTCACACCTCCCAAAATCACATAATCTAAAGTCCATGTAACCTGCTTTTTCTCTTGAAGTCACTTCTCTCTTTTTCCCTCTCCAACTAACCAATGTAGTAAGAAAAAATTTGCATCTTGGTCCTTTTTATTCTCTCTTTGATAAAAAAGATCTGATCACCATGAGTCACAATGAAGAAAACCTCCAAAGGTTTAAATTAATTTATTTGAAGCTTAGCTGAACCTTTAAACATCCCACCCTTCTGCCTAATCCCTCAACAAGCTCACATTTCCCCTTTGCCCTCCATGGGCTTGCCTGCAGGGAAATACCTTCCCAGAACAGCTGTACTAGAATAATTAATCCACTACAGATAGGCCAGTAAAATATCCTGCCTGGATATTACTCCGAAATAAAACGGATATTCTGGAAGCAGGTCTTTGTGCAGCCATGGCTTTTATTCCAGAATCCATGGAGGGGTTCATCCAGGTGCAGGTAGCACAGGGCAGGTACTGGGCCACAGTGATACAGGAACATTTCCCTGCACACTGGGAAGGACAAGCCACCCAGCGAGGGTTTGAGAGACAGGGAACCTCAAGAACATGCTGGGATCAGAACTGTGGGTGTTCTCCTCCTCTCTGGATACTGGGATTAGAACTGGGGCCATTCTCTTCCTCCATCACCTCTGCCTTTTGGCAAGTTTTTCTCACCCTCCTGCTTTGGTTTCCATTTTTTTTTTTTCAGTTGAAATTTAATACTGCTTTGGGGATTAATTAATTGATGAATATAGAGAGCCTGAAAAGTGTAAAGCACTACACAGGAGTTAAGTGTTATAATTAGGAGCAATTCTGATCTTGATTACAATGAGGTAAAGCTGGAAGTCCTACACCACAGAAAGATTTAAACTGTTAAAAAAAAGATCAGAATCAGGGTCTTATGATTTTAAATGTAAACTTGGGCAGATTCCCTGCTGAGTTACATCTGCAACTGTAATAAGATCAAGGAACATGACAACTTGTCATTTCAGTAACAGATATAGGGAGAATGCCCTTTAAAAAAAAATTAAACAGGAAGGAAATTTTTAAAGTGTTTTCTTTGGCTCTGAAACATATGCCCAGGGAGAAACTGTTCTCAGCAATGCAGTGGATCTTGAAATATTTACTGGGTCTGGCATTTAACATAATCTTTCTTGTATAAACGATATAGAAAAAACACATATTATCTTAGACTGCAATCTAGTGTGAGGATGAGATGATATTTTAATAGAGCTGCATTCATCAGCTGTAATAAGAAAGGAAATGTGCTCCAATCCGACATGCCCTGTGGGCAATGTAAATAAGAGTAAGTGACTTCGACCATCAGATAAGTGCAGCAAGGGGAGGCAAACAGAGGGACAGAGGCCTGCCAGGGAGGAGGGCAGTGTGGGCAGGGGGATGTGGGCAGGGAGGAGGGCATTGTGGGCAGGGGGATCTCAGCAGGGAGGAGGGCAGTGTGGGCAGGGGGATCTCAGCAGGGAGGAGGGCAGTGTGGGCAGGGGGATCTCAGCAGGGAGGAGGGCAGTGTGGGCAGGGGGATCTCAGCAGGGAGGAGGGCAGTGTGGGCAGGGGGATCTCAGCAGGCCAGATGTGGCACCCACTGCCCCTCACACCAGGATCCCAGCCACTCGCTCCACTCAGCCCAAGGGTCCTCCTGCAAACCTGAATTTCTCACTTGGCTTGCAGTGGGATTTGCATGTCTAGCCAGTGACACCACAATTTTCAGAAGTAATTAAATTTTTAATTACGGTTCTTAATAGGCAGTAGCTACTGCTCTGCAGTTCTGTTTCTGTCCCTGTTGGATGCGCATGGAGCAGTGCCATGAAGCTCCAGCTGCTCTTCCAAGGGGGTCAGGGTGTGCCCAGCTGTGTTTGCAGCCACTGGAATCACACTGGGCAGTACCGTTCAGAGCCACAGGAACATCCCTTCAAGATCTTTCCAACACACAAAGAGCAGTGAAGACTGAAAGGCCCAGATACTCAACCATTTTCAAACTTGCAGACAGATTTATTCCTGGGAACAATATACCAATTTTCCTTCAAACCAGCTCTTCAGGCACACTGGTAATTGTAGAAAAAAAAAGGGAAAGTCATCATATACAGGCAGTAAAACTGCAATATACACTCTCCAAAGAGGACTTGTGCTGCAGCACATGCTGTATTGAGAATCATCAGGGAAAGACAGTGAAATATTTGTGACCTTGGGCAAGATGTTTAATGTCTTACTAGTTCAGACAGGCAGTCACACTCACACCAAAACCACAACAGCCTCCCCATTCTCCCTCTGTGCAGAAGGGGACAAGGCTGTGAGAGAATGACTGAGTGTACATGTTTGAAACAGATTCTAAGGAAGAAGAGGTCTAAATAAAACATGAAGAAATTAAAAGGCAGCTCGTTGTTTGACTTGGACAGATGGGACAGGACATCTGAGCAAGATGCAGCTGGATCCCTCAAGCTTTTGGCGTTTAAAGGACCCCTGACCTTCCCAACACAGTCCCAAGACTCCCTTGCACCCATTTGCAGAGAAAACAAAAGACCCTGAACACTGACTGCTCATTGATTTGCATTTCTTTTCCTGGAGCTTGCCAGCTTGTCTTCCCCTTAAGTGGGAAGACAGGCAAGGTTTTTATTATTTTTCAGTCATTGCTTGATGCACCTGCTGTAGGGGCCATGGGCAGATGATGGAGCACGAGCTGAACATCACTGAGCTGAAATGCCCATCAGCAGTGTCAGGATCTGTGTCTGCTCCCAGCCCCTTTAATGTCATTCTCTCACAGCCAGCCTTCACTCAGCATGTTTCAGGTGCAAACATTGAACACCTACAGCAGGGCTGATATTGCCCTCACTGAACCCTTCAGCAACCTCAACCTCCACCAGGCTTCACAAACCTGCCACGAGAGTGGCTGCCACTGCAGCTGTGCTCTTCTGAGCCAGTTCACAAGGGCTGAGTGGGCTCAAAGGCATCTTCCCTTTTCCCTACCCTGGGCCAGTCAGCAGCCAGATCACTGCCAAGCATGGTTTAGCTTTAGCTTGAACATTAATCATCCAGTTGGGACTGTCCTTCCCTCCTGGCACTGCAAAGCTCTGCCCACGTGCCCTGCCACCCTGTGCCCAGGCACTGCCATCCCTCAGCAGCTGGGACTGCAGAAGTCCAGCCCCATCCCAGTGCTTCCCCTGGAGCTGCATCACCAACCAGGTACCAAAATGCAGCACCCAGGGGCTCTGTGATTGGCCTTCCAATGACCACCAGCACTTCAGCAATTCAGGTGCCCATTTTCAGATTGCTGCTAATTGCTGCTAATGTGTGGACACACAGCTCAGCTGGATACACAGCCAGGGGACAGAGGGCAATGACTCCATTTCAGGTCCTAAATTTATCTTGCTTTTTAAAGCAAGGTCTGAACCTCCAAGGTTTTGACTTCTTCAGATTCCCTTGTTATGAAGTTATGAGAAAACATTTGTGGTCGGGTGATTTCCTTTTGCCCTAGACAGCTGTCAAGAGCAGCAGAATGGCCCAAGGCAAAATGTGATGTGGGTGTAAGGAGCGTCTTAAGCCAATAAGTTAAAGCGATGGGTTAGAAAGCCTGGGGAAAAAATGAGCCAATAATTGCTGAAAATCTTCCTATTCTGCTACTTTTATTTAGTCAAATTCAGTGGCCCCTCTCCAGGCCTTTAGCCTTCTCCATGCCTTGGCAAAAGAACCTTATTAATCATTTTGCTTCTATTGTTTAATTATCCTGAGCATCAGCAGAACAGATCAACGCTTGGCTCTTGCACATGAATCCCAGCCCTCTCAGACTGCAGCATCCCAGCAGCTCCCACTCCATGGGCAGCAGAGGCCAAAGTACTGTAAGTATTTGCTGCCCTTCTGTTGTTTGGAGTAAAGAGGGATTAAAAATTACACCCTGCCAGTGCTGCTGGAAGACTCACTTGATGAGTAGTCTCCATCGAGAATGGATGAAAACTCTCCACCAAATGTTAAAGGAAAAGGAGGTGGAAAAATGGATTAGCAACTCAGAGACAATCACTGCAGATCGTGTTTGTTCTTTTTTGGAAAAAAATTCAGTTTTAATGAACACATGCACATCTCATCTCCAAAAAAATATTACCAACTGAAGGAAAATCTGTTTGAACAGTCACTACTTTTAGTGGTACTGGGGGGAGAAGAGGGCTATTGGCTGCCAAACTGAAAAGTTGGGGGGCAACAGGAAAGGAGGGAAGGGGCATTCAGAGCTAATCCAACATTTCTGCCAGCAGCAGTGCCAATGGAAGAGTCCCTGGCTCTGGGCAGAGCTCCATCCCTTGCTGTGCACAAACAGGAACCCACAGTGTCAAAGTGGCCCTGTTTGGATTGATGGTGGCCGTGGTTCAGGGCTGCTCTGGGGGCCTGGGCAGTGCCTGCCCACACCACGTGGGGTTTAATTTCACTATTATTATTTATAACAAGAGCAGATTTACTTTTTTATATCTACATAAAGACTCTTAAAATTCAGTTTTTGCTCCCCCTGCTAAATGACTGTGCATTGACCTGTCTCTCTTTGGAGGCTTCAGTCTGAGTCTTTCATGAGGCATCCACTGAATAAGGCTGCTTGGTTATCAGGTAATATTTTATACCAAGATTGAATCTTTGTTTAATAGTCAGAGTCTTCTATTGATTCATGCAGCCAGCTATGGTGACTAAGAGAGCTGTGATTCATTGACACCTGTTGGGTTTGAGGTTTCTTCTCACTCTCTACAACCTCTTCCTTCTGCTTCCCCATAACACATACTATTTTTCTTTTTGGGGCTTTTTTTTTTTTTTTAATACAAAGGTTTAAAACAAGAATGCTACTTTTTGGCAGTATCTCTACAATTGCAGTAAAATTGATATCTTAGTACATGTCATATGTGCAGCTATTTTGGACCTGTCTGCAAATTCCTAAAACCATCCTATTTACCTCTATTTTTTTTTAATCACAGAGGATATATGAGGTGAAGTCAAGCATATGGGCTACAAGAAAACTGTGTATGACTCATGACAGCCACTCAAAACTTAGCTATTCCTTGGGCACTTCATACATGTACATATACAATACCCTGTCTAGAAGAGATTCATCTTTACCTTTGGCAGGGGTCTCACCCTTTGATGACCCTTTAGGAGCTGTGCATGGCAGGCAATGAAATCCCAGACCTTCCTCCCCCTGGGGAGCCTCCCTGGCCCTTCAAACCAGCTTTGTTGCTCTCACTTTCCCTGATCACCCTCCTGCTCAAGGAGATTATGAGCATCAGACATGAAGCCATGGCCTCCTTAAATCAAACCTGACTTTTACTGTTGGTGTCGGTGGGGCCAGGGGTTCATTACGGGCCCTATTTGCAGGCCTGACTAACAACAGACAGCTTCACCCGGGGTAAAACTGGGTGATTCCAGGACTTAATTCATTAGTGGGTCATGATTCCACACTACTGATTGCTTCTGTGGAACTGTAACACAGATAAAACCTAAATATTTGAAATTCAAGCTCTAAGGCCACTCAGACGAAAATCACTATTTTTTCCCCCCCTTTATCCTTTCTTCCACAATCCACCTTTAAAATCTTTTTCCCTTGGAGCCTGTCAAAGCTGCCTCCCCAGGGCTCTCCCCTATTGTGCCTGTCCTCATGCAGTCCCTTTGTAATAGCCAAGCAGTGCAGTTGATGCTCAGGCTGAATTAGAAAGCAGGTCTGTGTCTGATCTGCAAACATACCTCCAGCCTTATTTCCCTTCCCTTAATGTATTCCAGTCTATGCCTGGTAGTTAAAATCTTCAATTCTACCACTCTCTCCTTTTTACATGCCTGTTTTATTTGCACAGTCATTTCACAGTCCAGTTGTTCTTTCTGGTCAGGTGGCCTATAAAATATTTCTATTACCAGTTTACTCTCTGAAACATCTCCAACTGCAGCCCATAATGACACAGCAGCCCCATTGTAGCCTCTCTCAGATCCCCACTTTCAAGGGCTAATAAATCCTTTTCCTTCTCAAATAGCTCTCTCTCCTCTCATTCCTTTCTCTTGCTCCCCAACCAATCTAAACAATCTCTACTCTTTAATGTTAATACCTCTGTTATCTTCTAAGGAAACTGCAGCTCTATCCATACCTATTTCCCAGTGGGCAATGCCCACATGCACAGCTCAACTCCTGGTATCCTATGATTGCCCTTCTGCTCCTCCCATTCCCTGCACAAATAAAACCTTTTCTTGACCACATCTGGGACTGACACCTCACCATTCCTGAGGTGGGCAAGCAGGGCTGGTTCTTATTTCTGTCCATCACCCTGCAAGTCTCCCCTGCACCAACTGCTTCCAATTTGCCTGGAAGGGATGATCTGGTTAGAGTCTGGGGTTTCTGCTTTTTAATGCATTTCTTCCACTGTATTCTGTATATATTTAACCACCTTTCCCACTCCTATTGCATAAAGCACCCTTCCATCTCCACTGTGCTGGGAACATGACCCCAGTGCTCGGGGTTGAAACTGTCCTTGAGGTTTTCACTCTGCACCTTGACCTCCAAAGCCTGAAATTCTTCCAGCTGCATTTCCTTAGCACACATTTCTGCCTCCTCCTCCTCCTCCTTCTGTGCAAGCCCTGTGCAAGGACACTGCAGCACTGACCCTGAGCTGTGCATTGCCCTCCTGTTTGGCCTGCCAGGAGCTCCACATGGGGTGTCCTCAGCAAGGTTTTCCAAAGCAGCCAAATGAGGCACAGAGCTTCCCAAATGGAGCTCAGAATGTCCCTGGAAGCTGAGATGTCCATGTTCTTTTGTCATCACTGATATGTGAAACCATGGGAAACAGAAAATCCCCTCACACTGGGGAAAAAGCAGAGCCAGGAGTGGCTTAGGGTTTGCTCTCATGTGCCAAGGTGTTTTTAAGCATCAAGCCAAAATTTGAGGAAATTTACTCTACACTAAACTTAACTATGTTAAAAAGGAAATTTGGCCTCAAAATTATTTGGTCCTAAGATGACTGTAAAATGGAATTTAAATGTATTTAAATGATCTCAAGAAGAGCCTGGGAGAGACGCAGAGGGATAGAGCCAGCACAGTTCACAGCACCCAGCAATCCACCCTGCTCCCTGCTCCAACTTCTCCTTTGCCAAAAAGGAAGAGAAAAGCAATTTCCTTCTTTTTCTCTTCTGCAGCCCTGTGACTGGAATCTCCAAACAGCCCTGGGGGGCTCCCTGCAGTCCAGGGAGTCAGCTGCATTCAGCACCATGGGAAAGCTCTGTTAATGCAGTGGTTGTTACTGATACAGGCACACCCACACCCACCACTGTCCTACCACACACATCCAACCAAGCAGCCAAGTGTCCCTAGTGAGCCTGTGACGCTTCTAGAAAGCACAAAACCCAGGTGATACTCCAGGATCTCGAGGACATGGCCCTGCAGGAGATCTCTGTGACACCCTTGGCCGGAGCAGCTGTTCCCCAGTGCTGAGACTGGAGTAAAAGATTTAATTACCAGCCTCTTGGCCCACTTGTGAGCAGCTGGGAACATCCAGAGCACATCTCTTCCTGTAAACCTTGGAAAAAGTCCCGTTGTGGTTTCCCCATCCCTGGTGTTGACACATGTCCTTGGGCCTTGGAGCAGTTGGACTTGGTCTGAATTGGGTCAGATGGATCCCACTTTTGCCCTGAGTCCTCTGGTGTAACACTTTGGTCCCTCTCCTCTTGCAATTTCCAGTTGACATTCCTAAAATTCTGGGAATCTGTTTTCCTTGTAAGCCCCAAAAAAAAAGGCTTGGAAGAAGTTTAGAAGTTTCAGGAGAAGTTGTCTTGGATAAGGACTGATTTGTGCCTCCTACAAATGCACATCTTGCATTAGGGATCAGATACAAGACTCAGAGTTAAGAATGGTTAAGGGTTTGATCCTGACATTGAATTTATATGTGACCAAAACCAATTAATTCTACCTCTTTATCTACAACTTTTGTCATGTGGAAAATTGACTACTAAAGATAATCCAAACCCACACATTTTCTGATATCAAATTTGCTGCCAATCACGCAGTACTCTCAGGTAGAAGGGTGAGTTTATTAGCAGTTATCTTGTCACCCAATAAAGCCAAATTATCAAAATGTGTTTCTTCTCTCCCAAACAGAAGTTTCTGCTGTCATTTACAAGAACAGAGGCAATACACCAGGAGAGGTCATGGAGCTCCAGTGCCCTACAGCGTCCCCACAGCCCCGTGTGACACAAGGGGGTGAATTTGGGCTGTTCCCAGACACACCATCTCCTTTCCCAGCTCACTGCACATCCTGTCTCCATTCCAGAGCACTGAACCACAGCTCAGCTGCTGCAAGAAGTCACCCCAGGACACTGCCAGGAGGAGGTGCAGGGCTCAGCATCTCTGCCCGCTCTGTGCCCTGCTCTTTGCCCTTCTCTTGTGCAAAGGGTGCAGCTGGCTGAAAAGCACAGCACGGTCCTGCTGGGCAGTAATTTTGTGCAGGGACCCCAGCGTTTATGGAACACATCATATAGACACAGCTTTACTAGGTAAATGATCCAGTTAAACAAAGTAGATCAACAATGAGGGAAGGATGAGAAAATGATATTGACTGTAATGTTTACAAACACTCGTCACCTTCAAACTCAGTGATGAATTGGTAATAGTTTTGCTGGAAGAAAAGATCCCTCTTGTTTTAAAGACAGCTATTTGATGAGACACAAGGGAGACAATTAAAGATTTAATTCAGTTTGACCTGCTCTGTCATTACAGCTCTTTGTTTCCCATCTCTTTCTTTTCCTCTGACCTTTAGGATGTGGTACTTGGTGGGTTGGGGCGGGGGGGGTTTAATTTTTTTTTTTT
>WEKY01030316.1:579254-735552 GCA_013390045.1 Picathartes gymnocephalus
CAGGGGTTTTTTTTTTTTTTTTGGAAAAGTTATATAACCAAATTACTTAGAATGCAACGGGTTTCATCAGCTGATTTTTGGGCAGTAATCTTATGAAACTGATTTCTCACACTTACTAGGCAAACTGGAAATTTGGAAAGGGGAAAGAACACACATACTCAAAATATATACACACACAGATGTACCCCACTCTTTTTCCTGCAACACTGTCTAGATCCACCAGCTATTTTTGGATGCAACCTGAAATAGAGCCATACAAATTCAAGCAAGGCAGAGCTAACCTGCATCTGCAGCATCTTTTTTGCAGCGCCACTGATTAATCTAATTAACCACTTAGAGGAATTTTTTCACACTGCAGCAGCCCTTCTATTTCCTGTATAAATTCCTTATTTACTGATGTTGCATAGTATTGTTGATTCAATGTATTCTCCTTTTTATAACAGCACTGACAATTTGATTTTTTTTTTCCCTGAAGGACAGAAAATACACGGTTCATTTTTCTGCAGTGAACGCTGAGAAGCAATCTGAACTGAAGAGACACAGCTGTAGCTTTGGAGGTTCAAGCTAACAACATCTCTTGTATTAAATAGTGTATAGAGGTATCAGTCAGAAATTTAGACTTGTCCCAAGGTGACACACTTGGAAGAGTTAATTCCTGAGAAGCAGCAGCTTTGGAAAGGTGCAGGAAGGAATGTCTTGTCCTCGGGGTAGGAGCAGCCAATGGAGCTGGGTGCTGGTGATGTAATGCCTCAAACCTGCTGCATCATTGGTTCCACTGATATTAGACTTGATAGGATTTTGGAGAGTTTGGCCAGAGGAATTTTTGCAGAGGAGCCTGTAAATTTCCCTGCACCAAGGACTTTTCACTTCAGTCCTCCAGTGTTCTTCGGCCAGGGAGAAGTTTGCTCTAACAACACTTCTGCCCTGTGTCTTCCTGGTGCTGTTTGGCTGTTCTGTATCCTGCTATCTGGGAGGCATTTCTCTGAAGTCAGACTGTGCTGGAATTACTTCTCCAGCCTGCCCACGAAATTGAAATGAATTTTTAATAAAAAGCAGTTGTTTTTTCTCTGACTCACCTCTGAACTCTTAATTGTTTCAGGCACCAACGTCCATTCCCCCAGCTTCCATTACCTTCCTGGGGTTTTCATCTGCCCCATCTTATTTCTTTAGCTGATTGTTGCGTGAGGAGATGGCTGCTGATGTTTTAAATGAGCCTCGCCAGTCTGGGCTTGCTCTGGAGGAATCTGCTCAAAGCACCTGGGTGTCAGTGAGCTCAGAACACGCCGAGCTCCTGCTGCAGGACTCGCTGCAGCTGCAGCCCCCGAAGCTGCCAGGCCACTCCAGCAGCTTGTTTGAACTTCAGCCATGATTCAGTCACAGAACCCTCAGAGATTCTCCTCCTTTTTTCTCATCCTCCCCTAAATGAAATAAAGATTCTCACAAAACCTACAGGGGCGATTAAAGGCTGTGTCAAAGCAGGGGAGAGGAAGCAGGAGCTGCAGGAGACGTGCACAGGCTGGAGCTGCAGGAACTGGCCATGCTGAGGTCAAGGCAGCAGCGCAGGAAGCCCAGTGCATCCCTCAGAGCTGTGGAATCTCGGAGCAAAGCAGCCTCCTGTCCTTCCCCCGGGCACCCCGAGCAGCCCTGCCAGTTGCCAGAGGCCAAAGATCACACAAGTGCTGTGGAGAACAGAGTTGTTCCAAGATACAAACGATTTAGCACTTCTGAGGTTTGCTCCTTTTCCAAACAAGAACCATAAAGCCCTGAAATTCCCCAAAAGTTATGGGTAATTTTCTAGTCAGGTTTTGACATTTATTTCAGTGAACCCAAAATGTATGTTTTGATGCAGACTTTTGATAATATGTTGAAAAAAAATATGTGATTTACTCTAGAGGAAATTAAAAGAGAAGTAATTAATCCCAGAAATGAAACTTTTCCTATTGCCTCCCATTTCTGCCTGAAGTAAAATAAAACTTTCAATGAAACTTGGTCAGGTTAGTGGCTTCTTTGAATACACACCTTCCCTAGGCCAAATAAATCCATTTCTTGACAAGAAGAGCACAAGGATGGACTGAAACAAACTTTGCATGTCCTCTCCTTGTGCTTTGCAGTCTCAGTTACTCCTACACAGGGATTATCCCTGGTGTACCACTGTCTTTGTGTCTGTGTAACACAGCCTTAGAAACCTTTCAGGGAATGAGATCTAAAACTAACCTAGGGAGTCTGTTCCACCCCTAACTCTCCTAATAAGCAGAAAGCTTTTCCTAATATCTAAGCTATTTTTTTTTTCAACAAATGAAGTTGATTTCTTTCTAAGCTGATATCCCAGCTCCAGTGGAGAAGGGAAATAACTAACTATCACCCTCCTTTAATCAACCTTCTCCACAGCAGTAGGTTGTTATCATGCCCTTCCTTAATCTTTTGTCCCACACAAAACCAATCCGCTTTTTTTCCAATCTTTTCTTCTTACTTATGATATTCAAATTTTAGATAATTCTTGTCCCTTCCTTGGGCTACCTAGTCATTTGTGCTGGCTCTCCAGTATCGTGCCAAGTCTCTTAAATGTTGATCAGATTGTTGTCCTTGCATGGTAAAGAACGGAGAGGTTCAGTAGCAATGCAGTGAAACGTGAGGAATGAAGAGCACAGCTGAGCACTGTTGCAGTGCATTGCTCACCGTGGCTGGGTGAAGTGCTACCAGATAATTCCCTTGTTCTGCATGCATAGGATGCAGTCTGTCCCTGCTCATCTGGATCATCCTTCCCAGCTGAAACCTCTGTTTGCATCTGTATCAAGTTGGTAGGAATTTACTGCCACCAGAGAACAACGATTTGTGATTCCTTTCTTTGCTCTACTGAGCAAAAGGAAGTTTGTTTTGCTACTTTGATGGAAACAGCTGCATCATTTCACTGCTGCCTCAGCACAGGGGTAAGTGTGAAGCTACTGTACAATCAGACAAGTTTGAATCTAAAAATGCCCCCCAAAAACCCCACTGAGCAATTTGCTTCAACACTGTGCTCATGGACTTTGACAAGGGACATT
Organism: Picathartes gymnocephalus; assembly: GCA_013390045.1. Classification (NCBI taxonomy): domain Eukaryota; kingdom Metazoa; phylum Chordata; class Aves; order Passeriformes; family Picathartidae; genus Picathartes; species Picathartes gymnocephalus. The sequence goes on from WEKY01030316.1 coordinate 582,296, forward strand.
AGAATGCAATGGCAGTGACATCTCTGTTCTGTGAGCCACAGTTACCTCTCCAACAGCAGCAATACCTTTTCTTTTCCAGACCTTTCCAGCTCTCAAAGAGATATTTTCTGCTGGCTTTGGAAAATCACTGTTGCCACAAAGACTGAGCTGTGCTGGATCTCCTGCCCTCCCTGCACAGAGAACTCAGGGGTGGCTCTGCAGGGTGTTTGCCGGTGGTTTACAGAAATGCATCTCATTTGTGACAGCTTCCCAATCCTCTGAAATAACAATGACAGCTCTGTTTGGAGGGGTCTTGTGCTGCTTTCCTGCAGAGAGTCCTTCCATTTACTTCAGGCAGTTTGAGAGGGAGCTGTTGGTCTAGCAAATACCTTCTGCAGAAGCAGCCAGCAAAACACAAGGAATATCCATGAACATGGGGAATAAAAGTGAATTGGCAATTTGAAAATGTGACTTTTTCCAAACGCCCTTCCAATGTGGCACCGGAGGATAACTGATGGGCAACTCAAAATGCACTACCAAGGAATTGTTCTTCCACAAGAAGAACACAAAGCCACACAAAGTAACCATGCAGAGCTCCCAGCCTGTTCCCAACCCTCTCCAGCCTTGTCCCAAAGGTGCCTGAAGTGCATCTGCAGCTGACTTCGGGTGACACACAAATCCTTTCTGTGGCAGCCCCTGGAGCTGGCCGGCCCCATCCTAAATTCCATTCCTGCACTTCCAGGTGTTGGCAGATCCAATCAACCACCAGTGCCAACAACCCCTCCAGGAGGACGCCCCAATTTCAGATGTTGAGGTGTTTCGCTGCCACCATCTTTCTTTACAAATTGCTCACATTTGAGAATAGAAAAATTCCACTCCACAGGACATAAAGTGTCAATTTAAGTGTTAATTATATTTTCATATCAGAACATAAGCTCCAGTTTGTAAGAACATGGGTGTCCTTAAAATATGTTGTAATAAAAAAATTGAAAACAGCTAGTGTTCTTGAATCAATTTTCACATTTATAACTTTAAAGAATAGTTCCCTGTTCTTTCTCATTTTGTCAGCTCTGTATGGCTTTGTGCTTGCCTTGTCATTTCATCAAAAATATGTCACTCTGTAATTTGCGATGTTTCTTTCAATTAAAACCAAAATGCCCCAAAATAACAACAATGAAAAAAAAACCAACAAACCAGAAGCAAAGTCTCAATGATGTATTAAACTATGTGGGAATAGCAATTTGAAAAAATACATATAATTTATTTTATCAACTATAAAGAAAGCTGCAAAGATTCAAACAATAATTGTGAAGATAATATCCTACTGCTATTAATGGCTGCTGGTGGTGGCATATACATTACTTCTAATTTTCACAGCTCATTTGCATCATAAATGAAACACAGAGAATCCTGTGGAAGATACTGTAGATAGCACATTTATCATAATATCTGAGGGGTTTCTCTGGAATCACAGAAATTGAACCTTACATATATATGATTTACTTGATTGGACTGCAAAATTTCAAATCTTTCCAAGGTCATTACGCTAATGGGAAGCACAAGGCTAAAAGATGCTGACTACAGACTTTGCAGAACCTTTCCAATACCTTCTAAGCACTCATTTCTAATTCCTAAAATTACTGACTTCTTATTTTTAAGCTTCTCCAAACTCCCACAAATCCCAGGAGCCTGTAGCAGTCTTCCAAACCTCTAGCAGTACATTTACTTTCTTCTGAGTTAACTACTAGACCTAATTAAACAACACTGTCTCATCTGAGTGGATGATATTCGTACAGTCTGAATACAAATTAAAATTCCAGTTCTGTTAACATTCAGGTCAGTTAATCAGAATAAACCTCTTTAAAACTGGAAGACTAAAGTGGTTTCAAAGTCAATCAGGCTCTTAACTCATTTTTAAGGATGTCTTTTGTAATATTCTCTGTTGGTTTCCTTTAAATAATAATAATAATAAAATAAAAGAGATCCTAGTTCTCAGATCAGCTTAATTCAATGAAAGAAAAATAGAGAATTTTACATGAAGGGTTGCTAAAGAGCTTTGGTTTCCAAAGGGCAGACACGCAGTCCTGCATGTTCAAGATTGCACAGACAGTTGCCAAAACAGCATGTGCAAATTAGACATCGTTCACATAATGAACTTGTTAGAAGACTAATTCAAGATTCGCATGTGGAAATCCGAATGTGGAGCTACAATATTCCTGGTGAATGCAGATGTATCTATTAGCCTGTGTATTTTAGCAGATGTTATTTTGAAAACAAGATCCCAAATCCTCACAGTACAGAAATTAATAACCAGAGACTGCAATTTCATGGAGAGCTTTTCTCTTATACAGGACATGATACCAGAGAACCAGAAATGTTGAGTGCTCCTCTCACCCTCATAACAGATTTCCTGTGTGAGCTCAGGGAAATTATATTCCTTTTACCTACCCTTGTTTACCTATCAGTGAAATGGCTTTAATATTCTTTATCTGCCATCACAGGCACACTGTCAGACTCAATTAGTGTTTGTAATTCTCTTTAAGCTCTGCAAATGATCGCGTGTTTTGGAACAGAATTCAAACTTGAATTGTTTAACCCAACCATTTTCTTACGGCAAATGCAAATCACTTGGCAACATTATTCTAGTGTTAAAGAGCAGGGAAAGAGTGAGAAGGAAGCAGCCAGAGATCCAGGTATCCTGGAAGGCTCGGTCTGGCTAAGCCATAGCTGGAGTTGGCACTTTGGTGAGTAAGGAGGCTTTAGGTAAGGTGTGCAGGAGAATGCTGAAAGCAGAAGAAAGAAAACGCATTTGGTTTGGTGTGGTTGGGATCATATCCCTCCCACTAACCCCTAAGATGGTGAGTTTCAAAATGAGCATGCCATGGGTGCTGGGTTTTGGCAACGCAGGGATGACAAATGCAAGGCTCTGCTTTGCATTCCGTTTGCATATTGCTAAAATCCATATACCTCGCTGCCCAGGGTTTAGGCCCTGTAATCACTCCTTTGAAAGTGCAGTGCTATTTTCAGCTTTATCTACATTTTATTCTCATCAAAAATAATTGCTGTGATTTAGAGGCTGTCTGATGCCCTGTCGTTATCTCCAAATCTCTAGTAGTATGCTGGCATCCAAGAGGGAACCTAAAAGCTGCAGATTTTCAAGTTGCAGCATGTTAATCTCTCTATGTAGAATGATCTCTCTAATTGAAAAAATTACTGCAGCCAGGTTTTATGTGTATGCTTGCATCTGAAATCCAGCAAATGCTGGGAAAGGGAAAAAAACCCACCACAACACCAAAGTAACCTTGATGCAAGTATTGGTTTTGAACTCAACAACCACATTGGATTTGGCCTGCCCCAATGTGCTCTCTCCATAAAATCTGAAGGTGAACACTATTAAAATCACCTTGTAGGGAAAGAAATTTGTGTTCAGGCAGACTGGATTGTAAGGCCAGTGAAATCTTGATTTTGTCTAAGACATTAGCAAGCATTTTGTTGACTTCATTAAGAATAAGTCATCACTGCTGGGTGGTTTGTGCCATAACTTGCTATACTGTCACAGGAGAGGTAAAGCAAGATGCTAAGTCTGACTCAACTCTGATTGAAAATTAACACAGACCTTAGTTTCTGATGTCGCAGTCAGCAAGAAAAGCAAGAAAAAAATGTATTTTACAATTAAAACCGTAGGATCTTTGTGCCCATCACTAATTTACTTATTTATTGCACCTGTTTAGTCAGCCCTTCCTATGCTTTTTGTACTGTCCCCTTCCCAGAAGATATCAGCTGAAGGATGTGCATAAAGTACAGCCTGACCTTTCGTAAGAGAAGCAGCCCAGTGTCTTGCACAATGCAGCCATTGGCAATAACTCCAGAGCACGCTGAGCCTGCTTGGTGGAATACCCAGAGATGTCTCTGTGTGTCCCACTGACTTCTGCTTCTCACATCCAGCCAGGGAGGAGACCTTCCCAAGGAATCTCATAAGAGCAGTAAAAGAGAAACACTGTAATATGGTTTCAGAATGGGGCTACACATCACACATTCACGTGTTTTCACTTACTCTGCTCCTACTCCTGCTTTCGGCTGGTTGGCAATACCCAAGGGTGTGGTTTGCGTGTGAGATTAGACAGGTTGAGAGGCAGGCTTTTATCATTGCTCCTGCAGTGCACATGAGCGTTTTTTATGTGTTCCTACTTGTAATTTTATCACTTGGTTATTATTTCACAGTGGTTTTTATAGCACGTTTTACTACAGGAGTCTTGTGGGTATGGGCGTTAGCAATCAGAGAGCAGGATCCTGCCACTGCAGCCTGCCTGTGATAAACAGGTGTGTAGGTGGCCAGTGCAAGTGGGTATTTTCCATCTGTGGTGGTGGTGAAATCTCAAAACATGCCTGGTGTCGTTTACTGCAGAGCCACCTGCATGATTGGTTCATGCATGTGCTGAAGCAGTCCCTAACACCAGCCCAGGCAGTCAGCGAGTGCTGGAAAGCACTTACAGGCAGGTTCGTTCTATTATCCGAACTGGGTCACTCATTCCTAATTATTTATAACCTCTATCTGCAGTGTATTTGCACAGCATGAGGAGTGCTCTCAAAGAGGAAACTCCTCGGACATCAAACTTGAGCTGTTTTGTCTCAGGAGGAGTCCCTACGCAGAGTCCCCCTCGGGCACGCAGGAACCGCCGCTCGTCCGCTGGGCCTCGGGGCAAGGCAGCATTGTGGCTGTGCTCCCTCCTGACCTCCACCAGCCTCAAGAATAACATTGGCAGGCTCCTTGTATAGCTCCCGATAATGAGGGCTCCCTCATTACCAAGTCTAATTATCAGAGAGTGATTGTAGAGGACACAACCTTAACATCCAGGCTTTCCTGACCCTTTTCTTTCCCTGGTTTCTCTGGATGCCTCACCAAGTGGAACTGGCAGCGTGCAGTCCAACATCCTCACTGAGCATTTCCCTTCAGTCCCACACCAGCAGTCAGTTGAAATCAGTTTGATGAACCAGTGGGCCAGCAGGAGAGGAACGCAGCATATTAGTCCTAAAACTTTCCTGGATAAAACATCCCAGCAAACTCTGGCAAAAAAGAAGAACCAGAGTGGAACCCTGCAGTTAGGGGAGGGGAATTAATGGACTTTTGCTGGGTTTACTTTAAGGAAATCAATGGACTTGCTGGAGACTGGGTGATGGAACACACAGCTGGTGGAATGGACAGCCAAAGATCACTATTTTTCTTTTAAGCAAATCAATGTGTTAATTGGGATTCTGGTGGGATTCTGAAGCTGCTAATGGAGGTGGGGGCCAGTGGAGGATCATTAGTCTTTATTGTAAGCAGTACAGTTACTTAATTGGGGTGTGACTGTGGTGTTGAAAGAGAGAACAGAAGAATGAGAAGTGATGTTTAAAAGCTGTCACTTTAGAATTTCCCTAATGAAATGAATTTATTTAAAAAGCTAGATACAATTTGTTACTCCTTCTTTGAACTTGGGGAGATCTTCTCTTTGATGAGACCATTTTTATAAGGCAGGTTTTTCCAGCTTTCCAACCCATCTTAGGGAGAAATTAAGTCATGCTTGGAAAGTTACTATTTATCAGAGCCTGCTGACGTTGATGGCAAGATGAGCTTAGGTCTTCTCCAGACACCCAGATGGACACAGACACAGCTCCATCCTTTATTTCAACTTGGAATTTTTTATGGTTGCATAGTTTCATAGGGATATTAGGGCTGTGTCTCAGACCTAGATTTCCTGCCTAATTGACAGATATCCCTTTGTCCCACACTATAGAAACCTTCAGGATAGATTGGGTAGTAAAATGTAGAGTATGCAGAAAATAGGGACAGCACATTTGTGCCCCACTGTGGACCAAAAGAGCTAGACCCAAACCTTTGTGAAACTTTCATACTAATTATAACTTCATGTCGACCTTTCTGAAATTTTACCTTGCAAGCAGAGAATTTATTTGTCTCACTTTTAAAAATCCAGCCCCAGTTTAAGGACAGAGCAAACCTTTTCTTGTAACTTCTTCCTTAGCTTATCTGACTGCGAGAAGCTCCGAGCCTGTCCATGCCCAGGGAGTTTCCCAGTGAACTGAACAGCACAAAGAGGAGCAGGTTCATGGCAGCCCTCAGCCTGCCCTCACAATTCCAGCAGCTGGGAATGGGGAAAGCTGGTTTTTTCTCACTGAAAGAGAGATATCTCCCTTGGAAAGCAGGTGGAGGAATGACTGTTTCTGTGGATGCATTAAAGGATTTCTCATGAAGGGGATGGAATTATTTGCAAAATTGTACTGAAAAATTGTGGAAGAAAACATCTTAGGGTAGATTCAAAGTTGAATCCCCCCCTCTCCATTTTAACGAAATGAAAAGAATCATTTAGGCTGAGTAAAATCTGTCACTTAATTTCAAGTAAAAAGTGTCATTTCACTTGTAAGCATTTAAAAACTAAACCCAGGTACATTTCTGAAAGGTGTACTGTTTCATGTTAAAATGTTGAAAGCGAACATTTTGACTTGCTTAAATTTTAAGAATGAAACAACTTATTAAGCTGAACATGAATTCACAAAATGGTTCAGTTGACCCAAATCTGTTTTCTTTAGAGTGGGATGTTTTATCAGAATGTATCTCCCAGCACTTGCAATAAATCCCAGAACTGCCCTGTTCACCACACAGAATTAGACACAAGTTTTTTCTCCTGATCCCTGCTCAGAGGGTCTTTGCTTTATGTTACTGCGCAAACCAACACTGGACTTCTCACGGATTCCCAATTTTTTGGCCAGCTTTTCTTTTTCCACTGAAGCATGTATTATCCACGTTTACCATGATGTGATTTCCTAATCGTCTTGTTGAATGTTGAAAGGAAAGCCGGCAGACTTTCTGGTGTTGCTAAAAGCCCTCAGGCCAGACTGGCAGATAACAGCTCTCTTATTTATTTGTCTAAATAAGCATACAGCATGATGGATAAGCTGTCAAGGAAAAATCAAATCAGTGGGGACATAGCTTCAAGGGAATTACTCACTATCTCTGCCAGTTCTGCTGCACTTCTCTTAAAAAATATAAAAATTAACATAGTTGGTGGTAAGTGCCAGAAATTACATTTCAGGAATAACAGTGTTATTTTCTATGGAACATTTCAGCTGGAAGGGTTCTGAACTACAGCACACAATAATCACACAGACAATTTTAGAGTTATTTAGCCCAGAAGTGAAAGCAGAGTATGTGTGTGAAACTGCAAATGACTCCAAGTAGGTGATTGACAGGAGGTGAAAGCAATTTAATTGTTCCAGATTATTATATACCCTTTATACATATTTGTGCGTGTGTGTTTGAGAAGAAAGTACAGGGGCTCCTGAGAACCTGAAAGCTTTTCACAAACTCATAAAACCAGACACTGTAGGAAATGAACTTGATCCAAAAAAGAAAAGCTACTTTTAGAAATATAGCTCCATGTCTGGCCACAAAGTAATTAAGGTTCTTACAGCTTTCCTTTCCAGATGAGTGGCTGGCACAAAAATAATAATAACTATACAGTAATAACAGCAGTGACTTGTCACTGAAGGGAATGGGCAGCAGTAAACAACTTCCAGTAGAAGGGTCACAGAAAGGAGGGGTGGGAGCGTGTGGAAGGGCAAGGGGTAGGACAAGAACGTGCCTCTGAGTGGGTGGGTGTTGGAGGAGATACGAGGGAGCAGAACAGAGACTTCTCAACCAAACAATGCAAAACATCTTGTCTTAGTGTTCAATTCATAAAAAGAATATAACTGAGTCATATTCTTTCCACTATTCAGTGTGTGTGTGTGTGTGACACAAGATGCAAATTCCATGCGTGATTCATAGAGTTAAATGTCAGTTTTACAAAAGTCTACATGAGCCTAGGAGCTGGTTCAGGTCAGAACTCAGCCACTGCAGGGAGGTGACTTTTCTCTTCTATCTTGTCTCTCCAAAGGCGGAACTCAAGGGTCCAGGGTCACCCACCTCCTGCAGTTTGTTTAGCACTTTCCATTCTTTCTGGCATGAACAGAAGGAACTCCTCACATCACAGAACCAGATCTGCAAAACTCATCCAGCTCAACTGGAGTTTTCCATGAACACTGATGGGCATTGGACCAAGCCACAGAGGACAAAAACCGGTTCAAATATGAGCAAAACTGCAGAACATCTTTTCCCAAACATCTGCCAAAATTCTGATGCCTCTGTTTAGTGAGTACGTGTGCTGTGACTCAAACTCAGAGAAACTGCAAGTTCAAGTAAGGTGGCATCTCTTGAAAATCCAAAGTGTGAGACTGAAAGTCCCTCAGTATAAATTATTTCTGGGCTGACATTCACCTCAAATTGGGTTGCAGTGCAGTTACACTGTGAGTGAAAACACACAAGTGATGCCTGCCGCCCTTGGATGGAGCATTTAGTGGCATTTTCATAAATTTTAGGTTATTTCTACCTCTGACGCTGATTAGAAAACACTCCTTTTCCCCAGAAAATGTCAATGAAAATGGAAATAATTTTTCTTATTGTCATATTTTCTATTCAAATATTCATCTTTAAACACATTCACACATATGTATGTTTGTTGATTGAACATGCATTCTGTTTTCCCCCCATCATATTCCATATTCCAGCCCTATCCCCGGTGGCATGGGGAACTATTTTACCAAAATAACCAGTTAACAGCTACAAAAGATGTTAAGAGGAAATGATAAAGTAACACAACCTCCTGGCTTTGGCAGTTTTGCCCTTGAAAGATCCTTTTTAGGAAAGCTGCTGCTAAGGCTGTATACATTCATTCAGTGCAGAAGCGGATTCTGAATGGGGAGATTCAGAAATGCACAAACATCACAGTCCCAGCCAGGGGCTCAGGTTCTGCTGCATGTTTGGATCTCTCTCTGAATGGTTGGAGGACGTGGAGAGAGGCTTGGAAGGGCCTCCAAAGCCGTGGAGAGAGGCTTGGAAGGACCTCCAGAGTACTCGAGCCCATCTGCTGCTGCTGCTGTAGGTGAGAACAAAAGGTACATTCAAGCAGCAGCCAAGGCACTGGAGGGAGGCTGCTCTGCTTGGAAACCTCAAGTTCATCTGCCTGGAATCACCCAGCAAACCTTCAAGGGTCACTTTATTTCAGCCATTACAAAGGAAACTCTTTCAGGTTCAGCTCATGGGCTGCGTTGGTAAAGGGCACCCTGAGGAACTCACACTGCCTGGAGAAGCTGATCCACACACAGCCTTACTTCCCTCTCCTTTTGTTTTGGCTCCTGCAGCCCTTGCTTGGTTATGATTCACCCTCACAGGAGGAAATGAAAGTGCAGTAACTGTTGACTTTTCAGCCAAGGAGGGATGCAGTTTATGGAGCAAAAACTCCAGCAGGAGCAGAAGTGGGCTGAACTATAAACTGACTTCAGATGGAATAAACAAAGGAACAAAAATATCAGCAGCAAAGAGCAACAGCAAGGTTGAGCTCCAGTTTGGTGTTTGGCCATCAGAGGGTTCCAAGCCAAACGAGTGTTTGTGTGAGGCTGCAGGCACGGACTGCAGTAAAACTAGGAAAATACCCTGATGGCAAAACCCAAAAACTCCTTCATTTGTGTTTCAGTTTGACTCTGGGCATAATGGGGAAACCTCATCTCAAAAAGTGAAAAAGGAACTAAAACTTACAAACGGGAGGCCTGCTGCAATCTGTGAAAGACCAGTAGAATACCAGAAAGGAAGAGGGCAAACTTTGAATGAGTGCAGTGTTTTACCAGCACCCTGAAATATTTGCATGTCTCACAGGCTTTTTTTGTTCTATCAGCTTCAAATGGTGGCTAGAGAGTCAAACGCTTCTTACTGTGTATTTCCACTTTCCCAAACTTTTACCAAATTCTGACAGAATTGGTAACTCACTCTGTCCTCTCAGGTGTAAAGGGGAGCTGAGGAAAAGAGGGCTGGCAGGGCAGGTCCCTTCACATGAGGGCCACCAGCTCCAAATGAGCCCAGCAGGGATGGAAGGTGCTTCCTCCATGAGGGCAGTTTGGCACCAAGTGTTCCTCCCCCAGGCACAGGGAGGAAGCTGTCTGTGTGCCAGACAGCAAGCTGTCAGGAGCCTGAGCAGACAAAACAGCACGGGATGAATCAAACAAAATCACCTGCTGAGCTGAGATCAGCAGCTCTCAAACCAACTGCCTCTGAGCACTGAGATACGGGGGAAAATTGAGTTCTTGGGTGCCATCAATAGATATTTTATTTTTAAAAAGGGGATGTAATGTACCTATCAAATTGAAAACTGCCCCTCAGACAGATTGGGAATATCCTGTACATGTTTAAATGCACCTAAAGCAAGAAGTGATGAGTCCACATCTAATGTTGTCCACTATCAACACTGCCATTCAAGTGATACCCACTTTGTGGGGCTGAACCAAGGAGTGCCTGGCCAAGGAATCACAGCAGAGTAACAGGAATTACTTGCTCCTATGCTTGAGAAGCACAACCCTGTGCTCTGTAATGTGCAAGCAAACAGCTCCAGGCCCCAAATATATCCCACCTCCAGAGCCCACCACAGTAACAAACACATTGCTGGTCCCAGATCCCACAGGCACTGAAGGCAGTACCTGCTCCTACAGCTGCTGGGTCTGTGTAAAAACCAACCCATTCATCCCTCCTACGGAATTTAGGGGATATTACAGTTCCTTGTGGCACCACAGAGAAGTATGAAATCACTGTTTGCCCTGGCTTAAAGACAGAGAAGTGAAGCACAAGAGGATAAAGTGTCTGGATGACAGTCAGGCGGGAAGTCCCTGGCAGGCCAAGGGACTGAACCCACTTCTTCCATCTCCTCCTCTGCTGCCTGACCCCTGGTTGCCTTGGGAGACTGTCCCAAACCCACCACAGATCTCTGGCAGAACTGGGGCTGAGCTCAGTGTTCAGTTGGATGCCCCCAAAAAGGAACAGGGCTGAACCTCCCAGTCTTTGCCAAAGCAACAGGAAAGCACTGCCTGACTTCAGTTTGCTGCTGGCTAATTACAAATGGGAGAAGTGAAATACACTCCTGTGCCCTTAGCATCTGATTTAGAGAGAGGAAGGTCATGAAAATCATGACTGCAGTAGATCAGCCCTGAGCACAGCAAGAGATGTCTGACATGAAACTAAGCCAGCAGTGCCTGCCCAGGTGGCTCCCCTGGTAATGCTGAGCTGGGAGTCCTCTGCAGGCTCAGACAATGCCAGAGGCACATCTTGGCCTGGGGAGTGAAGGGGAAGAGAAGGATGAGATTTTTAATACAGTCAGGAATAGAATTCTGGAAGATGCCTCGAGCAGGAGACAGGTAAGTGATAGGACAGAAGGTCAGAGACTGAGGTGGGTTGAAAAGGTACTGGGACCCTTAATTTTTCTGAGCATCCCTCCCATCCCCACAGTTTCTTCTCATTAAACTTCACTTCATTCCCTGCCTCAGTGGGAGACACCACTCAGTTGCAGAGCCCACAGCTCAGAAGTTACACAAGAAGCTTTGAAATCCTAGAAATAATAGTCTTATACCATTATCTGGAAGATATGGGCAGTTTTCTTTCTTCAGCCCACTCATTTAGAGTAAATAGGATAGTGGGAAAATCCTGAAACTGTAGATCTACAGGTCAATCAAAGTACCTCTCTATTCAGTTTGTATTTTGGAAGGTGTTCCCATTAAAATTACCACAATGATTGTAGCAATTACAGAAAACTTATGCAAATTCTGTGAAAAAAAAATATAGAATTAGTCATGGAAAAAAAGAAAGAAACTCTTTCTGGTCTAACTTAGTCTAAAATTTCAGCTTCAACAAAACTCGTATTTCCATGACATTTTGTTGTAAATTCCAGTGGGGAGGGAAGAGAAAATTTAGAACAAAGATTCTCTGTAGTCCTTGCTTTGTAAGAAGAGCTGTGAAGCCCGAGAAGCTCACAGTGAGGGTGCCTTAAAGCCACCTGGGGTGGACACTGTTGGGAATTTCAGTTCCTCCAAAGGGATGCTGCTCCCATTGCTCCCTCCAGTACCTTTTAGCAAAAGGCACCAATCACTGCCAGCAAGTAGAGGATAAAAGCCTGGAGCAACAATTTCTCAGAGCTGGGTTCAAAGAGTTAATTGCTGGAGCCTGGGCACTCTTGCCTGAGCTCTGGTCTGGCGTTGGGTGCTCTCCAAGAGGCCAAGAGGCAGGGCTCCAGCAGGACCTTGCTGAGGTCAGTGCAGCCTGTCCGAGCTCCACCTCGGCTGGGACCTGCTCCAGGGTCAGCAGCTCCTGTCCAGTAAGAGAATGGCCAGCAAAGAATTGCTCACAGTGCTCTGCAGCAAAGAGCTGGGGGGAGTTCACAGATGGGAGAAATGGAGACCTGTCCTCCAAAAATCAGCTGAAAATCCTGAGGGGTTCATCTTCAGCAGCAACATCCCCTTCCCTCTATGGGACCTCTGGCAGAATTAAGGACCTATGGCAGAATTAGGGACCTCTGGCGGAATTAGAGACCTCTGGCAGAATTTTTCCAGCTCAGAAGGGATCTCCAGGCGTAACGAAAGCAGGCATAGCCCATGTGCTCACCTGTAAACCAGGAGAGAGAGTGGGAGACCTGTAAATCAGGAGAGAGGGTGGGAGGAATTTTTCCAGTGAGGGTAGATTTCTTTTCCTCAAATTTTTCATATATCAGAAGTATTTACGCATAAATGTGAATTTATGACATTAAAAAAAAAAAGAGAACAATTCTAAGTATTTCTGCTGAACACACAGCAGCATGTACACATAAAAACGGACCCTAACACAGATGTCAATCCCAGATTTCCTTACAGTTCCCTTAACTGGGTGACCTTTCCTATGCTCTGTATTGGAGCAATAACAAGTGGTGAGTTCCACATGGTGTGAGGAAACCATAATTCTTGGAAGATAAAGTCAGGCTGACTGATGCAATGAAATGGGAACAGGAAACATGAGACCTAAAGGTCCCACCACATAGGTCACTTTGTGTGCCTTGGTTTGGGAAACTTCTTCAAAGATCAAAAAAGATTCTCATAGTCCTTGCAGTCCCTCCAAAATATTTCAATTAATCCAAACCCCATTTTTCTGTCCCCCCAAAAGAAGAGATTTTTCATTGAATCCCAGATAGGACAATATTCTGACATTAGGAAATCAATGCTGATATTGAATATAAAATGCAATACAATACTACTTTATAGTGAACAGGATTCTTGCCTTTATGAAACTTCTGGTTATCTCCTCGTGAATCAGACTGAGACCCTCATGGCTACAATTCGGGTAAGAGCTGGAAGATTTTTTTTTCACATAAAAACATCCTTGCAGTTAAGTTCCCCAAAAGACAACATCTCTAAAAGTGTTTCCAAGAAATACATGGACAATGAGGTATTCAGTAGTAGCTTTACTTAACTTGAAGTATGATTTTAAAAGTATTTTTAATACTTATTTGGCAGCAAAGCAAGGGGTTCTGATAAGTACCATGTCAGAACCACCCCAGTGAAGGCACAGTGTGGGCCCCACGTTGTAATTTAGTTTAGTCTGGGGTTGGACCATCCAAAACCTGCCTGAACCTCTTAAGAGAACATTTCATGGACACTTTTAGGCAGACCTTTTAATCACAAGGGGGGAAAAAACCCAAAGTATTTGAATTATTTATCCCCGCCAGTATATTTTTAGAGAGAAGAAGTTAAAATAAACTTTATCTGTAGGAAGCCTTAGCCCGATTGAAACCCTCTCCATCCATTTGGAGTCCTGTTAATAAGCCATCCAGACAGAGGGAGCATTCTTCTGGAAAGCCCGTTTGGCACAGCAGCCTGCAGCAAGAGCTGAGCAGGCAAATCCCACGGCAGGGGAGAGACAGCACTTTTTGACCCAAACAATGTCTAGACAGCCTGAAAACAGATAAATTAACAGGCAAGCAGCAGCAGCAGCATCACCCAGCAGCAAAGCAGTGGATATTTGTCACCTCAGTGATGGGTTAAATGAAGACTCAAGGTCCCGGTATAGTCTTTATGAAACACAATGTGCTCCAGCTGTCTCCCTCCCTCCTCCTGAGCTATTTACTGTGTTAACAGCTCCATGCAGAAAGTTCACTGCCATAGGACATATTTCCCATCTTTTACAGGCTGCCCTAATGAGGCAGCAGGATCAGAACAAATTAGTGGCAGAATTCCCCCATCCCCTCGCTCACAGTGAAGGAACAAACATCCTTCCCTCCTGCACACGCTGCAGAATCTGAACCCCGAGCAGGACACGGTGATTCAGGGCAGATCAGAGGGGCTTGCTCAGCCTAATGGTGTAACAATATTTTTAAATGCAATTCCTGCTCGAGGATGCTGCGTTTGCTTTGCAGCCCAGCTCTCCTGTTGGAGAAAGCACATGGTTTGCTATATATAGTGGGGCTTGAAAAATCACTTCCGTTACTAAACCAAGCACAAATAGTTTCAGATGACACTTTTGGTAGAGAAGATCCGTGATTTCATGCACTGTGTTTACTGAAAATTATGTGCACACAAATTACCTTAATGAGATGCAAACCTTGTCATCTGCATTTAGTGCACCAGGAAAAAAAAAAAAATCTGGTAGCTGCAATGATGGTATATTTAACATACAGAAAATAAATAGTTTGTTACATCAATGCTGTCAAAATGAAACAAGCCAAACTGTGATTAAAGCAGTTATCATTAAACCAGAGGCTGACTTCCAGAGCTGTTGTGAAAACAGCAAAAGAGCAATTTTCCTAAGTGCGTTTCAAGTGATTGAGTAAAAATTGAACTTATGGTAGACTATGTTATAGAATACTACTTAAAGTGTTTGGATGATGACACTTCATAACACAGAAGCCTTCATGCAGTACAGTTTTAGTGCTTTTTTGTCACTGAGCTTGAAAGCATATTAAAGATTGTGAGACTTTGTGTCTGTGACACTCAGCCCCACCATTCTCAAATATGACAGCAAGGGAGTTTTGTCCCTGTGAGGTTCCTTGTGTATATAAGGGGATGGAAGGGAGAGAGGCAGAACTTCTTATATCATACAAGATGCATGTCTTGGCTCCTGCCAAGCAATATTCTGTGCATCTTCAGCATGGCAGGAGCTGTAAACATGTTGTATAATCACATAACTGGGCTGTGACCCATTTGTTAACAGCATAGGAAAAATACATCAAAGTCACAGAGAGTCTCTTCAGACAGGCCTCGACAGATACCCATCTGGTAATAACCCCAGACTGGGAAGGATGGATGATTTATAGAGCTGTTAAGGAACCCTTCTTTTTATGTATATACAAATCCCTGTTTAAACTCTGTACTGATTAACTATGAAGCGCAAGGAAAATAGAAGGAAAAATAATGCATTTTTTTAGAAACAGCAGAGAATTGAGCAATGTGTAAGATGAGACTGTGGCCATGTTAGACCCATGTGTAGTGCTGAGTATTCCTGAAGATCACAGAATCCTAAAGTGGCCTGGGTTGGAAGGGACCTTAAAAATAATTTTGTTCCACTCCCTGCCATGGTCAGGGACACCTTCCACCATCCCAGGTTGCTCCAAGCTCTGTCCAGCCTGGCCTTGGACACTTCCAGGGATGGGGCAGCCACAGCTTCTCTGGGCACCCTGTGCCAGGGCTCCCCACCCTCACAGTGGGTTATTCAGTACAGAATATGTTATTATCAGCAAAAACACCCATTTCATGCTGGACTATCCCATTTTCATGCCAGGCACATACAAACACAGAATGGTAGCCCCTTTCTTAAAAAGTCTGCATTCTCAGTATTTTCTTAGTAATTTAAATAAGGGTGAATACTGAAAGCTGAGTGCATGTAGATATCTTTTATTGCCATTAGTCCAGACCCACAGCATGGATTTTCTTCATGGCACTATATTCTGTTTATATTAACACATTTGCTTGGGGCCCTTCCCTTTCCCAAAGCTCTTTTGGATTTGGGGAGGATGCATTAGTGTTGGTAGGTATCTTCTGTGGTCTAGACTTGTAAGTTCCTACTCTATTGTTATACTGCTCCACTGGAAGGTTTGTAAGTCACACTCCTTGTCAAAGTTATGAGGATGCTGAATCATTTTTATTAGGCATCAAAGTCTCCCCCCCACCTTTCATTTCTTTAACTGAAAGCTTCATTAGATTGCAAAATGGCACCTCTGTGCTCAGACAGGGCTGTGGGCAAATCAGGTTCTTTCCTTTGTTAAATCTGATTGATTTATTGCACATATAAAATGAGCAGTAAATGTTCAAGTTCTAAAAAGTTATTTAACAAGTGTCTGAGTGGAATGAAAATAGCTTTCTAAAATAGTGCAAATACTTATCATAAGCATATTAAAGAGACTTTTCATTTTCAGATGTTACCAAATGCCCATAAATTCTTAGGTATTCAAGCAGTCAGGCACCTGAGGAAGCTTAGGATAACAATTAATTATGAGACATGCTGCTCAAGAAGCTCTTGCAACCCTGAGTTCTGCAGCACTTTAGGAAGAAGGAAGGCACCATTCTGGTTATTTAGTAGCAGGAAGCAAGAGGCCAGACAAGGGATGACTGGTGTGAGATGAAATATTACCTCAAGTCTCCCTCCAGACAAGTCAGAAGGCACATACTGGACATCACTGGACCTCCAGATGGCCCCAGAAGGACTCTGGACCCTTACTGAGGCAATTGTCAGTGATCTCACTGATTCAGGACTGTGTTCTCCCATGAAACCCCTGGGCACTCAGTGCCTCCATCAGCTTGCTGAGCTCCACGGGAAGAGATGGACACTTGACAGAGAATCCCATTGCAGATCTGCCCTCTGCAGGGTGCTGCCTGTCCTGGGAAATGCTCTGGGAGATCAGAGTGTCTGCCCCTTACCTGGATAGATCCTGGAGCAGGGAGACCTTCCAAGAGGCAGGAAGATGGGTGTGCACTTGGGGCTCAGCCGAGACCTGGAGGGAAAAGAAGAGAAGAGTCGAGGAGTCACAGCTTGCAAATGAGCAGAATGTGTCAAACAGAGACTTAGGGAGAAAAGCATAGTTCCTATTTCACATTAGTTTTGCTACTGGTGCCTTGTCCAACTTCAGAGTTACTGTGCTCACAACCAGTTTCTTTTCTAATTTCCACAGACTACATAATAGAAGAAGAAAAGCAAAACAAAAAGGAGAGAAGTGTGTCAGAGATGAGAAAGGATCGAAGAAAAGAGAAAAAATCAGTTGAGAGAAGGTAGCAGAGGACATCTAGGGATTATGCTCTGAAAAAAAGAAAGCTAAGAGCAGAGACTTTCACAGCAACTGAAGGGGAAAATAATAATAAAAAAAAAGGCACAACAAAAAACCCTGTCTCCTGTGGTGAAACTTCAGTGAAATGCTATTAAGGATAAATCTTTTATTGTATTGTCCTGCAGGCAGTCTGGTAAAAACTGTATTCTCAGCAGAAATGAACTCTCCCATTATAAAAAAGGAAAAACTGTCTGCTTTCAGGACTGGTTCCATGTAATAGCTGCTGAGGTGCCCACACAAGGGGATATTTGGGAGCTGTAGCAAAGAGAAGTAGGTCCAGATATTTCCTGCTGAAATAAGGTCTTCTGACTGAGAAGAGACATCAGATGTGCTTGCCACCAGCTTCCCATGGGCTGGCAAAAGACTGCAATTTCACATAAAGGATTTAGCCCAGGGAGAGCATTTAGAGAGGAAATAACTCCCTTTGCTGTGATTTCTCAGGACCTCTTTTAATTGGGTCTTTGGCTGAGAGATAGGGAAAAACCTCAGCCAAATGAGCCTTGGTGGAGTTACAGCAAGGAGAGATTTGACCCCCAAGCTGTGGAAGGGAGGGAAAAGGTTGTCCAAAGGAAAGGGAAACTCAAAGCTTTTTAAAATGTTGGTCCAGAACAGGAAGTCTCCATTCCAAAGAGAGATGATGCACTGGGCTCCTGATTTAGCCCATCCTCCCCAGCAGTGGTACCTAGAATAGCCAGAAACCACGCAGTCACCCTGTCCCACGAGGCAGCACAAACAGCACGTGGGCACGGGGATGGAGGCTCAGACAAACAGCACATGCAGCCAAAGGCAGAACCACAAACTCATAAAATCCCAGAAGAAGATCCAGGAGGGGCTCTCTGAAGCCTTTTGCTCCAGTCAGTTCCAGGCCAGCTCAGGTCTTTATCCAGACAGACCTGAAGGGTGGAGGTTTCACTGCCCCTCTGGGAAGCCTGGCTGGGTGCTGCCCCACTCCCTGTGTGCAATCCCCATCCTCCAGGCTGCTGGTGAAGATACCTAACAGCATAGACTCACAACAGAAAACTATATCAGAAAATCCCTTTTCCAGCTCATCAAGTTAGAGTTTTAACCCTCACTGTTCCCACTGAAAAGCATATCTTACTGTCTTTCGGTCAAACACTTTTAATCACTTCATTCTGATTTCAAGCCCTCCAGAATTTATGACAAATATGCATCTGTTTGTACCAGTTTACGCCTGTGTCCTATAACAATCCTTATTTTCCCTGGGTAATGTGAATTCCAGGCCTACTGCTGTCAGAAAGTGGCACTTTCACACTTCAAACAGCCCCTCTTAATCACCCATTCCAGGCTTTTTAAATACATTCTTCAAATCTTTGCGCTCTCAGACTTTGAACATGTGAGGAATTTACCTGAATCAGTTTTTATCCATTGCCTCATAGTTCCAAACCTTTCCATTATTTAGGTCAATGTAGCCTCACTCCCTCCTTCCACTTAGATAAAAGATCAATTTTCTCACTGTATTTTTTTTTAACATCTCATACCTGAGATACTTTTGCCGTTGCTATACTGAGCAAAGAATTGCTTTATCTTTTCAAGGGAATAAAGACCACTTTAAAAATCTTATGTTCATTTGAAATTGCAGAACTGCTTTGTGTTTGTGTGCATTATTATTGCATTACAGAGCAGGCTCAGATCATGACTGCAATCCCCTTGCAGTTGGAAGTGTTCAACCTCAAGTTTCCACAATTCTGTGAACTTACACATTTCTTTACATATGACATGGTCCTAAAACCTCCTTTGCTGATTATAAAATGTCATTCTGATTGAATCTTTCCATGTAGGTTTTAGGTTGGGGTTTTGGTGGTTTGGTTTTTTTTTTCTTTTCTCTCACCTTGGATAATAAAAGTCATTGTTACTTTTATAGTCTGTTTCATTTTTAAGGGTGCAGCAGGGATTGCAAAGCAGGATGCTGGGTAAACTACAATTCATAGTTTATTCCAAAGTAGGTTCCCTGCTGGAGCTGGGTTGAAACGTATTTTTCTGTATTCAGTATGATTAATTCTGATGCCAGGGGATTCTTGGTACATTTCCTAAGGATAAATCCATGGGAATTGCAGTCACTTGCTTAAAGATGGTTGTTCAAAGTGCAAAGCACTGGGAAAGAGGCCTAAAAGTAAAACATGATCAAAATTCTGCTGTAGTTGTAGCCTGCAGAGATTTAGGGATCCTAGATGTTTTGGAAGCAGATTTACAATAAAATGAAACCTGTCTCCCAACCCAAAATAAACTGGGACTGAGTAACACACAGTGGCAGGCACAGACTGGCAGTAATGTGCTATAATTATATACAATTTCCTGCACAGAGAGGGATATTTCCAGGTAATTTCTGACTAGCCTTTAAAAACTGTATTTTGGGCATTTAAAAAACCTCTAATTTGATTTTAATGAACTTTAAAACTATGTGACACAGTCAAGGCAAGCTAAGTCCCACTTGGCGCAGCCTGTCAGGTGGAAAGCAGGAGAACGTGGCTGCAGAGCAGTGGTGCTGCTCCCAGGGAAGGGAATCTGTTCCTTCAGCAAAAACATGGCAAAAACAAAACTCCTGCTCCCATGGGCTGCAGGGAGCCCCTGATCAGCAGCACCCACGGCGTGTCAGCGTCCTGATGCTCCACAAGGATAAAGATGCCACTTAGGCAGAGCCAGCTGCTGCTCCCAGCCCCTTGGAACAGCTGGCTGCACAGCAGACACCCCATTCCCTGCTAAGGAAGAGCCTGTTAAAAGCCTGCAGAGGGGAGACAGCAGCAAGGAATAATGCTGGCTGTGTCTGTGTTAGCATTTTAGGCCAGGGCAGGAATGTGCTTTCAAAGCAAATCAAAGAGGAGGAAGGAATTGAAACCAAGAATCTTTTTCCAAACTCTGCTGGAACAGAGGATGTGCACAGTGAGGCCTGAGAGGCTGCTCCTATGTTTTCTCACTCTCTCAGCACAGCATTCCAATCCCTAGCACTTGTGTTCTCTCTTCAAGATATTCTGGAAGAGCCAGGTTAAGCCAAAGAAGCCTTTGATTGGATGCTGCAACAAGACAATAACGTTGTTCAACCATTTCCTGAACAATTGCAGAATGACCTGAGTGCACAAAATTAGACATGGTTCATTCTCTTACTTGAAGGCTATTTTAGTCCCTTGTAAGCAGCATTTATATTTTTTGTATGAGGCTTTAATACCAACCTAGACTTACTAACATGTAAGTATGAGATGTAAAACTTTGTAGGTGCATTTTTCAAACCCTGAGAGAATTCAAGACAAAAGCATTGGTCTAAAAATTAATTGCTTAAAGCCCAGGCACTATATGAAGCTTCAATGTGGCCTGAGAGAACTGCAGAATGGCCAGCTGAATTCTTCATCAGTGTGGGGTTCACAGACACTGGAAGTATGTGCAGCACCAAGCACTAAGGGACCATTTATTCCAAGCCAGAGCTATGCTGCAGTTAGTGAAGTTATCAGAATTTTACTGGTCATACAGGTGGGAGAAGTTAAGCCACAGGGTGTTGGAGTTGTGATTGAGAAATCATGGTAAAGTAAATTTCACATCTGAAAGAACTTAAGGCACAGGAACCAAACTGGCAACTTTCCTCTAACTCGAAATGTTCTCAGAAAAAACTTTTAGATGCTTTCAAAGACACATTTGGTTCCTTCACGCTAAAGTGGTGCCAGAGCACACATTACAGTCTTGGATTTACCCATAGCAACTGATGAATTCCCTATTAGGAGAAGAAGCTTTTCAGTTCCATCAGAATTAATACATTGAAAAAAATCTGGGTTTAAATGGAGAACACAGGCTCAGAGAGGTGGAATATCCTCTGAAAGTTAAGAAAGGGTATTTTTTTTTCTTTACTTACAGCTAAGGTGGATTAACAGAGGCATATGGAGAAGATCAAATATACCTTGAAATAATGGATGTATAAATCTGCAGACTAAATCTCTCTTGAGTACTGGACGAGAGAGAATATAAAAATGTGGAGATCATTTACTGAGGGGATATAACACTGCAAAGCCAGAGGGGTTCTAGGATCTTCAATATTTTATAAGAGGAAGCTTAAAGCTATTTTAATAAACCATTGAGGCCAGTTTTTAAAAAATGTAAATGTACAACTGTGCACACAATCTGCATATGCAAATCACCACAATTGGACAAGCAAATCAGATAATTGCATGCAAATATGCCTACTCACTCCATGCCTGTGTCTACAATGGTAGTAACTGTGCATGCAAATTAGGTACACATTTTGTACACATAAAGGTGCAGCTTAAGTGGCATATGGCATGGAAATATGGCATCCAATGTAACAAAAGAGGGAGAAGGAAATAGCAGGGGATAGAGTTAGCTGTAAATAATAACATGGAGTGAACACAAACACACACACATGGATCTATAAACACAATATTATCAAAAAGAAAATACATGGGTCTTTTAGTGCTTGAGGAACTGGAATGACACATGTTGTGTGGAGAAGGCATCTGCATGAGCTAAAACAGCTTCCCAAGAGACCCAGTGCCCATTCACAGCACAGCCTAGGATGGCTTTTGAAAGGCCCACCAGCCTCTCCCTGGTTTGACCCAATGACCCTCTCCTTGAGAAGGAGATGGAGTTCAGTGTCTCTTAGACTGACACAGGCTGAAGACTCAGCTGCAAATGCTGCCAAATGAACATCGAAGGTGGTGGTGGTTTCTTGTGACACATGGACAGATGTATTCAAGGAAAAAGGCTTTGTAACTCTTTTGTCTTTCAAAAGTATTGATTTTGCTTCAACTACCTTCCTTTCTGCTTTTAAAGCTAACCCAGTGTACCATCCTGGCCCTTCTGCATGAGGCTCATTTGGATTCAAACTGCACGAGAGTGAGATGACTGGCAGACGGGATGGATGGATGGAGCAGAGGAAAGGATTCTAACCTTAACTGCATCCTTGAACTTAAAACCTATGTTACATTTTTAAACACACTTAGACCTTTAACTTAGTAGTTAGCAGATTAATGAGATGCACAGACTGACATTTTATTTGAAATTTTCCAGGCAGAGAAACACAAAGTGCTCAGCATGAAGAGCAGGCTGAGTTGCGATGACAGCAAGCCCCCTCAATCACTCCAGGCTTCAGCATGCTCAGATACAAAACAATGAGCACAAGTTGGAGAACAGAATAAAAGTGTTGATTAAATTTTGATTCAGTCCCTTTTATGTCTGTGATTCCACATTTGTGCCACACACACGCTGGCAGAACAGCAAAGGTCACTGCCCACTTGGTGCCTTCAGCACTGGGCTTGCAACACTCAGGGCTTTGAAGAGCTCTTTGGAGGCTCAACCCAAAAAGGTTTCCATGGTTCAGAGACAAGCTGGAGTCACAAGGATCAACCTGGCCCATGAGCAGCTGAAACACATGGCTGCACAGGGAACTTAGAGGGAAGGTGGACAGCTGTCCAAAATCTCCCATCTCCAGCTTTTTCCGTGCTTTTTTTGTCTGGCTTTCCTTTGCACCTCAGAAACACATGTGAGGTTTTGTCTTTGCCCACACAGATCTGCAAATCCACTGCTCAGGCCCACCACATGGATTTTTCTGGCCATGCTGTTTCCATCATGAACCCAGCTGACTGAGGAAGACTCTAGATGTGGGACCTTCAGGGGAAACACAGCTAATGAAAACAAGGGAATGCCTTTGAGAACCAGCTGGGCATCTTCCTTTCTCCTACATTAAGAAAGAATTTTTCTCCCACCAAATTTCATCCCTGTTTACCTTTCTTTTATTGTTCAAATACCCTAATCTTCTAAAAGCCTGAGGCAGAAACTGCGGAGGTGTTTGTGTCATGTGCACCACTTGGCTCAGTCCATCTTGTGACACACTGGAACGAGCAGCCCTGTCTCCATGTGACTAATGTCCCAATTGTTTTATTTCAGAGCAACTCAGAGTTTTAACGTCTTTAAGTTAGCTTTGGCCCAGGTTCAGAGCACATCTTTTCCCTCCCAATTCTGCACAGCCTTACAAGCCACAGCAACAGAAAGTTGGAGCTGCTTCTCACCCACTGAGCCTGGGTGCCCACGCACACATTAAGAGACCATTCACCTTTCAGTACCTATCTAGGCTAAACTGATTTCACTTTCAAGGAAGAGGAAAACTTAGCGCCTAATGGATTTTTACTAAACTCCAAGGCAGTTTGGAAGTACATTCTGACATGCAGCATTAAACACTACTGCAGCTGCACTCATAGGAATGGGCAAATGCGTGCAAGCTCACAGAGCAGAGATTTTACCTCATCTCAGATTGCTGCCTGAGCCTTTGGGGGCTTATCCCAGCACCCAGTGGAGTTAATGAGAGAATAACCAAAGGATTTAGGAAGACTTGAGTGAATTTGTACTATAAATTTGCTTACGGAAGCAGCTATGTTGGTAAAGATAGATATTCCCAAGCTAGAACAGGTTAATTTTATACCACACACCCGCCTTCCCCCCACCAAAAAAAAAAAAAAAAAAAAAAAGGCAAAATGTAATGAACAAACTGTTCCATTCTGATCAGACTTTTTGTCTCTTAGTGAAATCACAAATTTATACAAGGCATGCTGGGTGACTGATAGCCACGTGGGACTTGGAAATACATCTTAACAAACACATTGGGCATCTTTGTCACAGACTTGTATGCGTAGGAGCTTTGTCTTAGCTGACAAACTACACTTATTTCTCCCTGTCAAATGTAACAGTCAGGTATTCAACTCATTTGAGCAACTTCAGGTAGTAAGAATTGTACTTTAAAAAAAACTAAAATAAAATCACATAAACCAAAGGTATCACCTTGTCCATTTCTCCCTGTCCATGCAGTTTCCCACTCCAGCATGTATGTTGTATTATTTTTCCTCTCTTCTCTTTATAGATCCACACTCTTCAGAGCAACTTTGTCTCTTTATGTATTCATAATGTTTAAAATAAGGACAACCTGGTGTTTGTGGGCATAATCTTAAAGGAAATAATAATAAAACTGTGTTGGAGGCACACAGAGGCTCAGCCAGCACAGTAACAGCCACCTCAACCTGCTCTGCAGTTGGGCTGCCAGCCCAGGAGCCAACACTGTCACAGCTGTCACATGTGACAAGGGAGGGCAAGTTTTGATTAGGAAGAACCTCATTTTATTTTATTTTTTAATTTTTTTACAGGCTTTTCCACTCAGCTGGCTTTGATGCCATTTACCCTCAGGTACTTTGGAAACAATCTCAAGAGCTGTTAGCAGTTGTTTTTGAGGATTCCTAAGGGACAGGGAAGGGCCAGAGCTCTGGCAGAAAACCAGCACAGCACCCACCAGAAAGCAGGAGATGAAGAACTGGGAAATTACTGTCTGGCAAATAAATTTCAGCTTCTGCACAGATACAGAAACAAAAGAATGAAACCACTTGTAAACCCACAGAAGATAACAAGAAAGTCAGCAAGCACAAACATACAGCTACTGGGAACAGATGATGTCAAACCAAGCTCTATTCTTTCCATGACAGGATTACAGGCTCAGGGATAGAGGAGAAACAACAGTTGTCATGGCTTGTTTTAAGCAAGTCTTTTGACTCTGACTCATGAGACATTCTTATAGGCAAGCTCAGAAATTTGATCTTCAAGTAACTCAGCAGTGGATGCAAAAGGCTGAAAAACTATGCAACAGAATATTTAATAGGAAATCATTGTCAAATTGGAAGCATGTTTTGAGTGGATATCCTGAAGAGCTGTTCTAGGTCTAGTTCCATTATTTTTGTTAATGTCTGAGAGTGAGGAATAGGAAATTTGCAGAAGACACTGGAAATACTTAAGCAAGGTCTATCAAGAGTGATGTAAGTTAAAGCTGATCTCGCACAGGGCAGAGTTGAACTGGGCAACTCCTTTAGACCCTGTTCTTAGGCTGTTTGTGCATGTGGGTAAAAATCTTTGGTCCCAAGAGCAAGAGGTAGGAAGCTAGTAGTTAACAACTCGCTTTTTGAATAGGGCAGCCACAGAAACTCTGCAAAATATTGCCAGCTACCCCTTCCCATAGTCCTTGTAACCTCAGGAGATAATTAATGATAGCAGGAGGTTGCACTAAAGCCAAGGAGCAGGGGGCAGGTGATGATGTCAGTGCATTTCCTGCACAGCATTGCTGCCCAGAGCCAGCAGTGGTTGGGGTCAACTAACTAGGATTATTCACCAGTGTCTTTTAATTTTGTCTGCTATGAAATATGGACGTGCACAGACTCCAGAAGTGCCTGGCGTGTGACACCCAGTTATCAAGGGCTTCACAAAGCCCAGCCTAAATCCTCTAAGAGACCAGAGAAGAGTGCCTTGTCATCACAAATCTTGAGCCTGCCAGCACAGAGTGAACGATGAAGTCCTTCAATGCTTTACAGCTCAAGTCCCTGTGGGATTCCTTAATTATCCTTTGCAATAATTAAAGCACAAACAATTGATATAAGAATCTCCATTTGTTTAGAGCGTGCAGATTCCCTTCCCCCAAGGCTGGAAAAAGCTCAAATACATTTATACTCCAAAGCTGCTCTTCTCCAAAGGGGGATTGTTCTGCTTGGCTGGGAATGAAAGCCATCTCGGCACAGTGGCAGGTAGGGCTGTATTAAGGCAGTAGTTGGGGCCCCACAGGAGCTCCTTGATTACACGTTGGAACAGCTTCATTCTTCAAGGACTGGCATCAGGCCAATTAGTCCTATAGGAAGACTGATGTTTTAACTAAGACACATCCATCTACACTGCAGCTTTATAAGCACACTGGTTTCTGGTTAGGGAGTGCCTGTGCAGTTCTATTTCTGATTTTCTAGAAAGGTCAAAGGACATCAGACAGAAGTACTGGAAACATGAAAAGCACGTCAGTGAAAATCAGACAAGTAAGATCTAAAATTACTCAGTATGGCCTTCACCTGAAAATCTACTATAGATTTAAATACTAGGAGCAAAACTGTTGCAGTTTGTAAGCATCTTTTCAGGTCCTCTCTACCCAGAAAATCCAGCCAGAAAGGAAGCAGCCCCTCAGGAACCTGCAGACACTCAGCAAGGAGAGAAAAAACATACAAACTCAGGTACCTCAGAGAAAACCACAGCCCCGAAGGTGTGACCCTGGACATGTTCAGACTCACAGTGGAGAGCAAAAGTCACACAACTGGCTCTGGTGGCAACTGGTGGTTACAAATACATGTTCCTCACTCCCAGCCCTGTGCCAGGCCTCTGCCATGGTGCAGCTGATGAGACAGATCCCGTGCTGGGAGTCACGGAGCAGCAGGGAGAGGCTGCAGATGGATGCTGCCACCAAGGGTGCTGTCAGTGCCACCAGGCTGGAATTGCCACTCCTGCTGGTGACTCTCCAGAGCTCCCAGGTCTGATGACCTTTCCCTTTCACTTTGCCACCCTTTCTGTGCCCTGATATGAGACTTGTGCCCTGGGAAAGAAGGAACCTGAGAGGCTTTTTTCCAATCGTTGACTTGACTCACAGGGTGTGTTCCAGCATGGAAGCCAAAGGCCACTCCAGGTTCACTGGGAATGGGAAGTGCAGATTCTCAGTAGAACTTTGGCAAGAAAGCTGCCTTTGTCAGTCTGCCTTGCAGCCAGCAAATGGGAGGGAACAGCCCTGAGATTCCAGATTCTTCCTAACACACACAGTTGTAAATGAGAGCCTCTGTATCTTCCAACATTACACAATCATTACATTAGAAAAAATAAATTAATCACCACCAGTTTTAAGATCTACAGTAAATATAAAGAAGATAATTTTAAAATACCCTAATTATATTACAAAATGTAGTCCTCTTAATACCGAGCTATAAAAGTTGGTTGCAATTTTTACTGGGCTTCAGTTTTACAAGTATGACTATAAGCTACAAACTCTGCTTCAGAGAAGCACAAAGACAGGATGGGGAAGAAGTTCTTGTTCCTGCAATGCACCAAAGCTGATCTGTAGCCAGGAGGAGGTTTGGACATAATGTATTTACAGCACCAGCACGTAAACCAGGAGTCAGCCAGGGCAGCTCTGCCAGGCTCTGCAGAACAACTCTGCTATTCCTCCCTCCAGGGACAAGCTCAACACTCAGATTCTAAGAGGAAAGATACTCCTGAAGTTCACACCAGGCAGCTTTGAAAGTATCAAACCCAGGTCTGCCACAATGCAGCATCTGGGCCATTGCACCTCTGTTTTTCACCTGCTTGAATGAGCAAAGAAGAACAGGAAAGGTCCTGCATGCACAAGAGGGTTAAACAGTCCCTAATTTCAGGTATATCCATCTAAATTTTTTGACTGGACTTCCTTTATAGTCCATGGGCAATCACACTTGCAGTGTGATTCACCCAACCTCTTTTAGGAGCCAGGTGCAAGTCTAGGTATCACCTTTGAAGTGTTTCTTTCTCTTCACTAAGTACAAAAGAAGTTGAAAGACTGTTTCATACAGCGATGCCACATTGTGGACATCTTCCAGTAGGTGAGATGAATCCAGCCAGGCTGTGTAAGAGCAAGGGGAAATCTGCAAAGCTGAAAAACTTCTGCAAAGCATTTAGTAGCATCCTATGAGTTTAGTCCTCTAGTTTTGCGCAAAGTCCTCAAAGACCCTGAAGTCAGGTCTGATTTTTAAGTTACTCAAATTTTCTCCCTCTGTTGGCAGCACTCTTAGAAGAATTGCAGAACCACAGTGCTTGTTCTCTGGGCAAAATTTTTTAAAAATTACTCCCTAAGTCGAGTTCTCTATCATCCCTTTGATAATTAATTTCCTCATTAAATGTTGACCATGAGCTTACAATAAAAAGTAATTAAGAGAGGCCACAAGCTGCAAAGGTTGGATGAGCTTTTGAGCACTCCCTAATTGAAGGCCTTGCTGTCTGCCAAAGGGTAGTTGGAGCATCTTTCCAAAGGTGAGATCAACAACTTCCAGTGAAATGACAGCTGTCAGGACAACAGCCTCGTTAACCTCAGCCCACCCAGGGCCGTCTGCGCTGTCCCAGCACTGCCAACCCATTTCCTCCTTGTCACATTTCAAATGGCTCAAGTCCCTTGGTAGTCCCGTCCTCTAATTAGTCACTAGTTACACTGTCAGGTGTTATTCCCACAACTGTGTGAAGAAATGAGGATTAGCTCCTAAATTCTCCGAAAAGGAATGTTATCGTTGGTTCTGCTCCTCCTTTTCTACCCACAGGAGTCCCTGTTCCAGCAGCATGAAGCAGCACCTTTCTAGAAAGCACCTGAATACCTTCTTGCATGTTTTTGGTAAAAAACCTCACCTTTGTAGGGAAATGTGACTCAAGTCCAGACTGTTCTCAAACACATCCCCAATTATTTTCACTTTCTTTTAAAGCACCAACCTCTTGTTTACTCACTGATGTATCTCAACACAGGAATCTCCTAAGTTCAAAGCTTATCTGCTTTTTTTTTTGCTGATACAAGTATTTATTGCAGTGATTACCCAGCTCATGCAAGCCCCTATAATTTTGTCAGTGTTATCTTTTCAAAGGTGTTTTGTCTGTTTAAACACACTAGATGTAAAACAAACCCAAAGCCTGCATGAAGTTTGAAAAGAAGAATGCAGAAGGCAGTAAGACAAGAACAGCCCTGCCAGGGCCTTTCCATGAGGAATCCAGGATAGCTGGAGCTTAATTCTGACACTGCAAGCAGTGGAACTAAAAACACTCCCCTGGGAAATACGTGTACACTGATTCTAAACTGCAGTAAAGTACAACAAAACACCTTTGATCTGAGGGTTTAGTTCAGAGACTGACAGATAAAACAATACTCCTCCAAAATGGAAATTGCTGCTGCAAAGGGAAAAAGGAATTATCTGTCCTCTGGTGGGAAGAATTGGAAGACTGGGCTACTACTTAATAGGTGAGGTACAAGTGAAAATTTTCTGCTAGAAAGACAGGGAGTTTGTAGAATTTGAGTAATGGGAAAGGGTCAGAGAGACAGTGTTGGAATAGTGTGGACTGTCTTGGGACAGCTGATGGGTAAGATGAGAATGTGATGTAAAAAATATTTTCTAATCACCATCTCTTCAGAAAGTCAGAGTTTGACATATTCAAAATGTGGTACCAGAATTAATATCCAAAGCAACTCAAAACCTACTCTGAACTGCAAGTCTCACGATAGTTCATGACTTTTCTTTTATAAAGCCCCAGCTGCCAGATTCATGCATTGCAAAGGAATCTCATCTTTCATTTTAAAAAGTTATATTTCCACTTCTCAAAGCTGTGGAAAGCAGCCTGAAGAGATGAAGTGCCAGTATCCTTAACAACTCCAAAGAGAGAAGGCAAATAAAAGGAATTCAAAGTACATTGGTTTAAGCCAAACTCATAATTTCTTTTTCCCAGGCCTGGGTCATGGTTTTTGAGAACTGGCATTTGGAAATGCTGGAAACACAAAACTCTTAATAAGGAACAGGGGAGGGTTACTAAGAAGCTTGAAGAAATATGTAAGATTTGTTCACTACAGTAAAAATGTGAGCATTAAAGAATTGAAGAGGGAGATTTGTTAAAGGCTACCAAAATTCTGGTACTTTCTCACACAGCAATCAGCTCCACGGTCCCTGGTGGCTGAGCTGTGCCTCTCTTTGTTACAGTGTTTTGCCTTTAATTGTACATCAGCCTGGTGGCTGGAACGTGACAAAACTCATTTTGTTTACTGGGGAAAGTGAGGGGCCTTTTGGGGCTATAGAGAGCCTGATACCTGTTACCAAAACCAAACAGACAGATACAGATAGAGGACAAACACAGCTTTTGTATTCAGTGCTCATGGCCTGGTTTATTGTGCTCTTAGCTGGTATCTTATTGTGAATGTTACTATCAGAACACCTTTTTTCCTGACTTTAGGAAGTATATTTTTATGATAAAGGAACAATTATGGAATTAATTTGGTTTTTAAACAAGCTTTTCTTACAGGAGTTTTTCTTTTTTAATGAGCTTGAATAGCAAAAACATTTCATCAAGCTTCTGTTGATGTACTTAAATATGTCCAAATAAATAACATATTTTGAAGTTAAGTAAATACCCACATACCAAATCTGGATGCTATTTAAACCTCAAGGAAAAATAATAATATTGTCTCTTCATGCTGATGAATATGCTATAATGTATTATATATGCTTTGAGATTGCTAGACAAAAAACTACATATATAACAGAATATAGCTGAAATTCAGTAAGACATGTTTTCCATTCCTTAGAAACTGAAAATCCACAGCATATCTTCAATTCTCCCACTAGGACAAAAATATTTCTTTATTGCCTCTTGCCCATCCACCAGCTGAAGGGAGCTAACTCCACATGCACACTCTTATCTCCACGCAAGCTGTACACTTTGGGGAGCATATGCTGAAAAGATTAAAGGAGAAAACAAGTAGTTGCAAATAGTTTTTGCCTTAAAACATCCCAGGCACTTTTTGATTTAAGATAACCTTGCATTTGAGTAAAGGCAGCATAATTAAAGAGATTTATTCATTTCCATGAAAGAAACATAGTATTTAGTGATCAATTTCAATTTTACTGTAGGTACAAAACTCAACTTCCCTAAAATTGCAAAATGTCTCATTGATAATACAGAGACAGAGACCATAGATCAAGATTCCTTTACCCAAGGTCTTTCTATGCAGTGGTGGGTATTCATATTCCTAAAATGCTCTGCCTAGCCTTTTCAAATGGACTATGGAAAGTAAAGGAATGTGAAAAATTAAGGAGGACACTGCTTATATTGTTCATTTGATCACCCTGTGTGTGTATGCACAGCTGCCCCAGCACTGTCCCCTTCGCATGTGCTGCTGCATTAGTGCTGAAATACAACAAAATGCAAAACATTGAAATGCTTAAGAGGCTTTTAAAGAAAATGCTGTGACAGCTTGGCCTGCACAGAGTGGCACCGTGTTTGACTACCTGAATTAGATTTAATCTGGCTCCCCCAGCGGTAATAATAATATAATATGCTGTAAAAAGGAGTCTAAAAATCTTAAATTGAATCTGTATGTTTACTATGAAAGTGGCTTTGTCGGTGTACATTACAAAATTTTAATATTTTCAGCAGGCAAGCAATACATCTTGTCTAGACACTGGTGAAATTTTCAGACACAAAATTATTTTAAATTCTAAAACAAATAATGCAGACTTCACCCCCCCATCCCTAACAGATTGTGGAATGTCATTTACTTTAAATTTGCAGCCAGACATCACATAGCCAGAGAAATTGCCTGAAAGAAAAATAGGCTGACACTTATCACTGCATTCCAGGGGGACCAGGGGGTGATGTCAGCTCTCTCTGTTTCTCCCAGACCATTGAGCTTCCTACAAATCAATAAAAACAAGGTTTATTGGTATGTTTGCTTTATCACACTTGAGCCACTTTCATTGTCCTTGTGACAAAGTCTTCACAAATTGAATCATTAAACACAGTAATTGTGTTTCAAATACATTTTAGAGAGAAGGAAGGGAAGGGAGGGTGTAAAAGATTATTTGCTACAGTATTTATGGCTGCGGAATTTAGGTTTGTAACAGTTTGCCGTACCTATATTTTATTTTTCAATATGGAAAAAGGAGCAGGGGGAGGGGACAGAGGAGGGACCCCAGTAAGTGGAACAAACAGTCGCACTCAAATTCAGCCCAGCAAAGCTTTTAATATTTCGCTGAGCTAATGTTATATAAGGAATTTCTCAACAGCTCCTCGTGCAAAATGTCAAACTTATTTTAAAATTATTTCTGTAAAAATAGATGGTCTCAGGAAAAAAAAAATAAAAAATTAAAAACTGCACCCTGGAGTCGGGATTTAAGGACTGTTACCATCCTGGTGGTTAAAATAATTCCTTCCTGGGTGTTGCTCAGTCCCTTACGCAAGCCTGTAAACTCATTTCGCCCCAGCAACTCTTTAAATCTTTGTCGCTCTTTGCATATGTGGTTGTGATTTACATGCCACCCACATTTAAAGAGGTATTGACATTTTCAAGGCGGCTATTTTAGCCCCTGGATTTTTAAATGCAATCAATCACACTTTATTTCTTCCCTCAGGAGCCCAGACCTGCGTTTGTCGCACGCCCACCTCTATCTCCGCAGCCCCAGGGGCGTCTCAAAGCCGCCCACGCGAATGTTTCGCATCCCCTCAGCATTTCCAGCCGCGGATTTTTGAACCCCGGCAGGGCTGGGTGCCCCCAGCGCTGGGATTTCGCCCTCCCCGCTCCCACAGTTGCTATGCAGGCCGAGTTGGGATGGCGGAGCGAAACAGAGGCACGTTTCTGAGGAGGATCCAGCATTATGCAGCAGAATGGGCCGTGCCCGGCGCTCGGGGGCTCCGTGTCAATGCCATTGTTGGGGCTCAATGGCGCTGACCTGAGCCGGGCAGGCCGAGGTCAGCGCCGGGCCAGGCCCGCCGAGCTCGCACAGCTTGCACAGCTCCAAGCCCGCCTCGGGAGAGCAGCGGGGATTGCTCTCCACAATGGCTTTTGGTTTTTTTGTCTTAGCACCGCTCTGGAGCAGGAAGGGGAAGGGGGATCAGCAGAGGCTCCGTTGCTGGAAAAGCCAGGCTTAGCTGCACCCACACAGCCAGGAGTCTGCCCTAAAGAGCCACCGTGCAGGTGACACCAGGACGCTGTCCTTCTCCTCCATGAATCAGGGAACATTTCTCCCTCCCCTCCTTTGATCTTGTTGCATTTTTCTTACTCAATTAGCCCGAAATGGAACGC
Source organism: Picathartes gymnocephalus (assembly GCA_013390045.1). NCBI lineage: Eukaryota > Metazoa > Chordata > Aves > Passeriformes > Picathartidae > Picathartes > Picathartes gymnocephalus. Next base: position 615,119 of record WEKY01030316.1, read on the forward strand.
AATCATGCTTCCAGCTGCAGTTTCCTTCGAGCACAGTGGTATCAGACCTTTCCACACATTATACAAATTGCACTTCATCGTTGAAAATCAAATCTAGGAGGCAACGTAAAAATACTGTAAGGATGTACAAGTGCTTCCTACCCTGCACTGGGCTCCTAAGATGAATGGAGGAGTGTCAGTCAGGAGCGGTGGCTGCTCCAGCAGCTCTCAGTTATTTGGGGCCCTTCACCACATTCTAGCGATGCTGTTGGGAGTGACAGCAAGGCAGTGCTTTAGGGAAACCCAGCAAAGCACACTTAGTGTCCAGCACACGTCACAGCACTGATATCCAGGCAGAGTGTTTGCAGACTCAATCCCATCTTGGCCAGAACTGTAGCTGTGTCCTGATGGAATGCACAAGGTTGTTTGGCAGGGATTAATTCAGACTTCCTTCATCTCACACAGAAACAGTCTTGTATGGGCCCTGTCAGAGATTTGTTTTAAAGACAGTAAACGGTTAGTGATCCATTTTGATCCTGCCAATTAAGGGTGGACAGGATCAATGGACTTGCTTGGTGACTCTTCTCCCTTTCCCTTTCTGAGGTAGTTGTTGAGGCAGGAAGAAGCTCCTGCTGGGCGTAGAGAAAATATTGTCCAAGGGCTCCCCAGTTGCCCTTCAAGTGTAAAGCAGAGCATCCTCCAGCCCACCCTGCTTCCACCCAAAGTTGCTGCTGCAGCCACCAACTGCAACCCAGAGGGAATCCTGCAGCACAATGATTCTGTTCCCCCTCTGCTATTCACAGCAATGCCACCCATGGGCACTATCTATGATAAAAACCTTCTTGAAACATAGAAAGGAAGCCTATACATACTCTGTTTATGTGTGTGAAAAAAGTCACCTACATCTGGGTCATTTCCTTCCCCCAAACCATGCAAACCAAACTCAGCTCACAACAGACACATGGGCTCACTGGTGGCTACACCTCACATTTTAAAATGATCCTTGTGCAAATGGGCTTCCTTGGCTGTATTATACACAGTTTATCATGGAGAAGGTCTGCTCCAAAAGGAGAGTCTGGGCTTGGTGAGTCTGTCAGTGACGGCTCAATTTCCCAGTATATATTTACACTACCATCAGACTTGGTGAGTGGGTTTGCTGTCAAACTTGCGAAGCACAAACCTGACAGTTTGGTTTGAAGTTCCCTTCCCCACACTTGGGTCGCACGAGAACACTGAATAGATGCATTTGCTATAGGTTATAGCAATGCTGCCAGTAGTGAATGAATGATTGCTCCTAAAAAGTACAGCTTGTTCTGACATTATCGCTCCATTGCATTCTAAAAGTGGCTAAACCAGAGACATCCTTCCCTGTCTCTCCCCACCCTGCTGCCATTCAGCATCTCTTCTGGTTCAGCAGCCTGCATTTTCACACTGATGTGAAGGGGCTATGGACTTACACCAGTGGCACCATGATGCCCAGTGGTAACATTTACAGCATAACAACCATTTATTTTTCCAGAGAAATGTTTCGCTTACTGATGAAAGAAAAAGTGTTCTACCCTCTTGTGTGTCTAACTAGTTAACATCCCTAGTGAAATGAATAAAATTCTCATAATCTGTTCCACTGGAGCCTATTTCTGCTATGACTGAAAGCAGGAAATGTTGCTGCAGACTTCCATGGGAGCAGCGTTTGCCTCATGAAGAAGAATCGGTTAAACATTGCATAATTTAGTAACTCCTGACTTAACAAAACTCCGAGACACGCTCCCCAAGAAAGCCACACTGTTTGTAGTTGGGAACAGCCTGTCTGGATCAGTAGCACTGGCAGCAATGAAAGGCTCTAAAACATAGATATGAAAAATGATTAACTGACTTCGTATGATTATTTGTGCTTAAAATTAGGGCAGGCACTCGAGAACTCTGCTGAATCAGGGCCTTGATTATTGGTACTAGTAATGAATGCAGACATTTGGGAAGGTATGTTTCATTGCTGCCATCATGTTTTACTTTTGGAGATGTTAAAGAAAGATATCAAGAAGATATAAAACAAGTAATTAAATTCCTGTTTTGGGTAATGCAGAGCAAATATTTGCTTCAAGTTTTATGGGCATCTTGCAAATCAAAATCATAAAGGCAGATGAGATTTTGTTTAAAAAAGGCACACTGATGGCTCAGCAGAAAATAATAAGAGTTTGTTTTTGGAAGAAAAAAAAAACCCTGACATGAACCACAAATACATTTCATTAGGTGACACTAATAGGGGTTGTCAGGTGCCTTCAGTAACAGCAAACATCCTCTCATGTCTCAAGTTTGTGTGGAAGTCACGAGCACAGACTTAGCTCAGATAAGATATTTGATTTGTGTTTGCTCAGGAAAATGCTCTGACAGCTTAGCTAAAAGGAATTTGTATCGAACTGGAGTAAAACTTGGACAAGATAACAGCCAAGAGAATACCGGGGCTGGGCTGGACCCAGCATGAGACAATGGAAACAAGCTGGTGAACAAGTTACTGGGGAATATTTACTGAAGCACATTCTTTCTTTCTTTCCTTCTCACATGGACCTTGCAGAAAGTGAAATTCAAAATGCCAAAACTGCCTGGTTTGGATACAGTAAAAAAATCTGTTTCCAAAAAGTACAATCCTATCATTTTCTTCCTTTCTCTTTCATTTGTATTAACACTTTCTTACCCCTCTAAAATCTGTCTTGAGTTTGACCTAGTCAGAAATCAAAGGAATACAAAACAATTATTATGGTATAGTTTCAATACTACTTTCATGTTTAGGGGAAGGAGGAAGGACAAAGAAATACTTGGGTGCTGGAAGGACAGAATTTGAAGCTTTATAGCTTTACTCTCCTCTCTCAGCTGAGCTCCCTGTCCATATTATAACTCCATGGTGAGGCCTTTCTGGCAGGAGAAGGGAGGGCAGCCTGTGGTGGAGGTGTCTGGGTTTCCAGGTGTGTGGCAATCCAGCCACAGAGAATTCTAGAAGCACAAATTGAGAGCTTTCAATTCCTCATCAGGCACTGCAGGCATTCCTGGATTTAAATATTTTCACATTTTAGAGAGAATATTTCATTTAGGTTGATCTGCTCCTATATCCATTAACTCCATAACATTTTATAAAATAAGGGAATTACTGCCAAAATTGTCTAAGATAGAATTTTTTTTTACTTCCTCTTTTTCAGATTATGCCCACATTAGATTTTCACCTCTGCTGACATTCCCAAAGCAGAAACTTAGGTCGGTATTGATGTAGTTTTGATATTTAACATACAGTTAGGTGCACAAGAAGGATCCCATGAGCAATAAATTCTTTTCCTCAGATAAATTAACCCTGTGGTGGAGTACAACACATCCCCTCTTTGCATCTGAATTCAGCACTATAGATGACAAAGAGCAAAGGTGAGGTCTCTAAGAAGAGCCAGTGTTTTTGTCAGGGCAGCTAATGCAGATGAAAACAAGGAAATAAAACATACTAATACATTTTTTGCTGTTTTGTTCTCAGGCAGGGTTGAAATGATGAACTGGCCCAAGTAATGCACAGAGCAAGTGTGGATTTATAGCTGAAGCACCATCCTTCACCTGGCTGCACGGGCTGCACTGCCACCACTGCATTACAAACCCACCCTGCTGCAGATTTCCTCTCACACATCACACACCATGGAGTAACAAATCTGGCCATTAAACATCCTTCCAGCAGCACAGGAAATACTCTGCTGTCCCCATGGAGTAGGTAAGACAGACTCTCTGCCATAATGTCTTTTAGCATATGGTCAATGGACAGAATTTGGGAGAGTTCCAAAGAAATTTGTACTTCCCTGGCTTTTGCCATTTGTAACACCGTAGTACTGTGCCCTGGGGGTAAATAATCAGCCCCATTTTCCTAATGAGGAAATTCATCCAAGGTCATATGCTAAGTCAGTGGCACTGCAAGCCATGAAATTCAGGTCATGGGCAGGAATTACCTCTGCTGTCTCTGCAGCTTAATTGCATTTCAGAAACTGCATTTATTTGGTATGATAATACACCAGCACCTGTTGGAGCAAGACAGTACAAGAACAGCAGCCAAAAAGAGGCAGAAATATGTCAAATAAATGTGGTAAACAGTAGTAAGTAATAGGAACTATAATAAGCCTCAGGAATTAGTAGCTAAGAATGTTTCTGGAAAAGAGTATTATGGCAAAATATTACTGATCAAAGCCTGTAGACTCAAATCCTGCCAGTGCTTTATTATATGTAGAATCACCTTAGAGGAATCTCAGCAAATTCAGTTTAGTCCCAGATTATGAGGTTATAAATAGTCTTTCAAAACTTTCTAAACTAGTCTAACTAGACCAGTTCCAAAATTGAAGTTACCACAGGGGTAAGTGGTCTTGAGCCAAGACAAGATTTGGTCTTGTGTAAAACCAGCAATTCCTTCTTATTATTTGGACTTTTTTTTCACTTGTCACTGATACTAAAACTTTATTGTAAATGTTATCATATTAGTCTTAAATTATATAGAGCTTTTGCCTGTCTTTTCATGTATGAATACCCAAATTCTGTTTTCCTCAGTGCTCACTTTGCCAAAGCATCTAAGACCAAGAATGAAATGTATTATAAATCAAGGAGTAAATTCACAGAAATGAGTGGGAAATGGCACTATCAATATCAGCAAATCTAGTGCACTCAAAAGGTGGAAGCTTTTGAAAGGAGGTATCTGGGTGGATGTTTGCTCTCCAAATAAAAGGCACGATCATTTGAGCTATGTCAGAAAGTCAACTAAATATATACCAGATTAATGATGCCTGAGTGAGTTATTGAAAAATATTGAAAAGCAAGTCCTGAAAGTTCTTTACCCTCCCAAATCAGGCATATTCAATATCAAAGCTACTCACCAGTTTAAATGCATTTTGCTGCTCTCACAGAATCTACTTACCTTGCAGAATGCAATTTAGCTGAAATTTTGTCTGGGAGTTGAGTTTATTTTCTGGAATTGCTATTTTTGTATCCTAATGGGGAAACACCGCTCCTCAGCCAAAAAAAAGAACCCAGCAACCCACATTTTTTGTGTCTAGCTACAAGTAGGCCACACTTCTGAGCTTCCCACCACGTCCTGGCTCTGATGCCTGAAATGATCCTATAGGCTGCAGGTACAGCTACATTTAGCTCCTGACCCCTCTGTACTCAGAGCCTTGGTTTATTAATTCACCTATTCTTCTCTTTCCCGCTGGCCTTATTGATTTCCCTTTACTGTGAAATACTGAGGTTATTTTCAAACCTGTCTTACACCAAAACACTTAACTTTTCCCACTTGCACTGTACCGTGATAGACCTGCGAGCGTGAGATATGAGTGAAAAATCAAACCCGAAAGATGTACTGCACTAAAAAACAAAGAGAAAAGCAAAGCTCTCATTTTACAACGTTCTTCCTGAAGAAAAGTTTTAGACTAGGATGCATGCTAAGTTCATTTTCCAGCTCTTCCTCTCTCTTACTTGTGACAACAGACTTTAGGTAAACTAATAGTAAGTTTGTTAGAAGCAGCACCCACAACCAGAATAGTTTGATGGGAATAAGTTTTTGTTTGTTATTGGAAAGGGAAGGGATGAGAGACAAACCACAGGAATAAAACCAGGCACCAGATGCTTGAACCTGGACGTTCAGCTCATAGTAACACCCTGTCCGACTGCAAGGCTGGTTTTGAACAGAACTGAATCCTACTCAGTCCCAAATGAAGACAAGAGACAAAACCATGAAGTCCCAGCTCACGTACACAACTCAAAACTTTCCAGGTTTCTATCAGGATAATTCCAAGCTTTTCTGAAAGTGATTACACTGCCAAGTGTAATCAGGTTTAACTGATGTCCTTGTGCTAGTGTTAGAGGGATTTTGAAACTGACCTTTTTCTCAGGAAAGAACACTTGTCAGGCTTTTAGGACCAACAATTTTAGGAAAATTGTTATCATAGTTGCAAAAACGTCATTGTTCTTGAAATAACAGGTATGTTCCGTGAATTTCTCCTTGGTACTATAGATCACTGCTGCAGGAGGCCTCTAAGATGAAATGCCATTGTTAGTTTTATTGCCTGTTTTAAGTAGAATTTCACAGAACTCTCTGTTCTGGATATATCCCACCTGCTGGTGTATTTTTGTTCCTAATGATGGGAAGACTTGCAGCACATTAACCTTCCAGAGGAAAAGTATTTCATCTTTCTGTATCACATCAGCAACAAGACTCGTGACTTACATAATTCCTCTATCAAAAAGAAGTGAAAGCAGTGGTATGGATTCTAAAAGGTGGAATAATTGCAATAGAGCCACTATTGTTACCATCAAAAGACATTTGTAGCAATAAACATCACTTAAACAGGGAATGATAATGGATTAACTGTGATTAAAGCTGTTCCATTCCTTGGAATACTCACAATATTGCACAGATTTCTCATCCACCTGCATTAAAACTGTGCTCAAACCCCTGTCCCCAGCTCACAGCCTGCTGCAGTCCCACCCAGCAGTGGGATTTAGCCCTGGACATCAGGAAAACAGCTTGGATCTGCTCCCCAGGACACTGATCCTGCAGCAGGATCCTCCCTCTGCAGGGGCTGTGTGCTGGCTGTGGAGCTGGAATGCCGTGACTTCATCCCCGAGCCGAGATCACTGCAGCATCCTCAGAGCCCAGCAAACTGCAGAGCCCATTCAGCATCTTTATCAAATGCAGCCATTTATTTTACTTATTTTCAGAGTCACCACTTGCTTTTTTCTTTTCTGTTGTCATGTTTGTGTCTGCAGTTCTTTACTGTGGTTGCAGGAAGAGGCTGGAAGCTCAGACCCCTGGGCTCTCCCTGCTGTGCCTCTGTCTGGCTGGCTATTTATAGCCTTTCCCTCACTAAATTGCAGAAGTGTTGAGAGTTTTGCAACTGCATTTTGGTGGCAGAATCCTGAAATGTTTACTGGCAGACAAAATTTGAGTGAGTTAGAGACATTTTTTAGTCTCAACAGGAGTATACATGAAAATTTTTAAAAAGTCTAAAATTATTTTTACTGAGCTTTAAGGTGCCTTTCATTCTAATAGGTAGTAAATTTTCAGAGGAAAAAACTTGCTGTTTTCCTGCTCTGTAGGAACAGTCACTAAACCCATGTCTACCAGTCCAGGGGACATAACCCACAGGGCTTGCAACTACTTTCCATACTGCTGTGTAAGGAGAAAACTTAAATATAAGAGAAACTGAGGGCACTCTGCAGTTAAAACTCTCTAATTCTCCACGAACCCCACCACACCTCCCATTGTAACCACTGTATCCATAATCAGGGATTTTATTTTCCTTAGCTCCACTTGATATTATTCAAATCTAAAGAAATCTGAAGTTTTAAATAACAGGGAGGACAAATTGTGCTTTCAGAGAAAGGGAGTTGGGACTCCTGCTTGAACAGATGTTAAGAATGTTTCTGAGTGTGCTAGACTCATTTACGAGTCTCTTTCACACATTTGAATCTTGGGGACATCAGCAGTTTGTTCAATATTTTCAGCCTCCATCCTAAATGCCACACTGGGAAATGAGAGGAGGGGGGAAGAAAAAAAAAGAGAGAGAAAAAGAAAAAAAACGGAAAAAACCACACACACAGAGAACTAATCTTCCATCAGTGTGACAAACTGCAAGCAAGAATCACAGCAAAATAGTCAAGCCAGACAGTTGGTAAGATAGAATCAGGCTGGAAAAATAGTGCAAGATGATTTTAACAGACAGATGAAAGTAGTCACCTTCTGGACTGTGCTCGTGGGGCGAGTTTGCAAACATAAGGTTCTCCCTTCCGAGGGAGGATGGAAGTGTCACTGGCTCAGCACTGCTGAGACTGTCTGTGGTCTCTGCAGACATGACGTAAAGCGCAGCCTGAGCAGCACCTCGAGCTCTGATTCTCCTTTCTCCCAGCAGATTTCAGTCACCTTTTGCAATGCACTAAGGGTTCCTGGGCTGGAGATGCAGCAGGAAGAAAAAGCATCCTTTTATACCAAGTTAATAGAGGGCACAGAAGCGTGGGGGCTCAGCTGTGTTCAGAACAAAGTGATGCAAAAAAATAATTAATGACAGGGCACCAGTTTTGAATCAAAAGAATGATCAGCTTTGGCAGAGGATAAAACTCAGCCACTTGAGTCTCTCCAAAGCCCACTGATGGGCACAACTCTAGGAATGGACTAGCCAAGCAATAAAAAGGTTTTCCTCTTGTTAAAAATACCAAAAGGAAGGAAGAGAGGTCTCTATGGAGGCTATGGTTTTGCAAGACTTAGTTTCTTTCCTGTTCAGCTTTTCTTCTGTCCTTTATTGATGGGAGTAGTTAGACTTGTAAAAGGTTTAATATTAGCAGTTATTATGGAATTCCTCATCAGACTACTATAGATCCCAAAAGACCAGCTGCACTTTGTTGTTTCCACTGAGGAGACCACAAGCCATCAGCACTATCACAGTCTCTTTATGCTTTACAGGGTTTTGTGCCTCATTAGAAAGAGCAGAAAGAGAATCAGAAAGCCCAAGTACCATGCTTGGTTCTAGGCAGCTACTGACCTGCCATACCCTTTTGAAAAAGTCCCTTCTCTCATCCTTGCTTTACTTTCCTTCTAATATTTGGTATGTTTTGTTTTCAGAATAAAGTTTCCTGGGGCAGGTGTTTGTCCACCTATGTTCCTCTAGAAAAGAGAGTTTAACTTTTCTTCTGTACTGAGCTAATGAAGAATCATTTTTGTCAAGCATTTTTCTTTCCTCTGCTTCTGTTACAAATTCTTCTGGTTTATACTAAAGCACTAATAAAAGTCTCCTGTCACTGCTAATTTCAGAAGGCTGAAGTTGGTCCACAAAAGGGACACTATCAGATAATTTGCTCTACCTCCTACATTGACAAAATATAACACCAGTTTTATTTGTGTGTGATTTCCTGTTTTCAGCTGGAAGCATTTCACCAAATTTAAAACACACTCCAAAAGAACTTCAACAAATATTTTTGTTTGGGTAGAAGGTTTCTTGTCCCTGGTGATTTTCCATCCTACTTTGAGGGCCAGCCCTTGAGCAGTATATTATCAGTGACAAGTCACAGTGGTTGTGGATAATGGGGCCAATTTTGCTCTCAGGCAACCCCAGTGACTTCATTGTCTGGTCTATCTGATGAGAGGGTAGAGGCTGGTAGAATGACTCATCAAGAAAAAAAAAAAAAGAAATGGGAAAAAAAGCAAAGGCAGCCAAGTAAAGACACAAGGCTGTCTCCTAAGGATAATTTAAATAGCAAGAGAGCTTCAAAATGCAGCAAGGAGCCAGAAATCTCTGCAGAATGGGGCTCAACAAAGACCTGTGATGCTCTGATCCACAGTGTGGAGCCAAGGGTTATTTAGCTTTGGCTTTTTTGTTTGTTTGTTTTGGTGTGGGTGAGGGGGTTGCATCTCTTTTTGGCTCTCCTTTCAATAAAGTCAGTCTCTTCTTTCTTGTTCCCAAGCCAGTTTCTCCTCTTTCCTCTGAGCACCCAGGCCAAGAAAACGGAGTTGCTTTTAACCCGCTTTCTGTGCACATTAACTTGGGGCAATAGCAACTGCTCACAGTCACTGCCTTTGTTAGATACAAGCTTTTAAACTGCTGCTTCAGGACCAGCAGGGGAGGGGGGGATTCTGCCCCTCTGCCCTGCTCAGGTGAGAGCCCACCTGCAGAGCTGCCCCAGCCCTGGGCACAGCACAGGCAGGAGCTGGAGATGCTGGAGAAAGCCCAGAGGAGGCACCAGGATGAGCAGAGGAATGGAGCAGCTCTGCTGGGAGGAAAGGCTGGCAGAGCTGGGATTGCTCACCTGGAGATGAGAAGCTCTGGAGTGACCTCGTTGTGGCCTTGCAGGGCCTGAAGGACCCAAGAGGAACGATGGAAAGAGAGGATTTACAAGGGGTGGAGTGACAGGACAATGGGGAATAGCTTCAAACTGAAAGTGAGGAGGTTTAAGTTAGATGTTAGGGAGAAATTCCTCCCTGGGAGGGTGGGGAGTCCCTGGCACAGGGTGCCCATGGAAGCTGTGGCTGCCCCTGGATCCCTGGAAGTGCTCAAGGCGAGGATGGACAGGGCTTGGAGCACCCTGCGATAGTGGAAGGTGTGGAACAAGGCAAGTGGAACAAGATGGGCTTTAAGGTCCTTTGCAACCCAAACCGTTCCATGATTCCATATAACGAGTCTATTCTATTATTACTTCATTCTCAGAAAACAGAAGGCCCCAAACAAGGTCAGGATCCCTCCTGCAATGCACTCTGCAAACCCCTGCTGGGACAGAGCCCCAGTTCTTAAAGCATTTAAATAGATACATCAACGAAAAAGAGAGGAATGAAATGGCTCACAGCCAAGTTAGATGAGCAAGACATTTAAATTCCCAGTGCTCTGAGTCTCCTGCCCAGTGGACTATTTTCCAGCTCCTCCTGCAGAGGTACATGGAAACCTGGTGGGAGAAGCAGCCCCAGATAAACTGCTCTGCCTGTCTCTAAAAGCATTTTAAAATGTCTTTAGCCAGAGCTGGCTGGGAGTTGTCTGGTCACTAGAATCAGCAAAAAACTTAGGGAGAAAAGCTGCAATATTTTTCCCCTGAGACTGGGAAAAATTCTGCAAGTCTTTCGTTTTCTCAGCTCATCCCACTGCATCTATTTACTCAACTCAGGAAGATTTGAAGGAACATGAGTAAAGGACTGGAAAATTACACTGAAAAAGAATCAGAGCAATTAAGCATCAGGAGAGCCAACACCACAAGAAAAAACAACAAAAAAAGGAAAAATACTTGTGGGTACTTAGACTGATTCTAAGTAATGTTTCATTTTCTGAAAAACATTCCCAAGCTAAAAGTTTGTAATGTTACCTCAAGCCCACTAAAAATTTTTACAGTACCTTCATAAAATGCTGAAAATAAAGATTTTTTAATGGGATTAGGAGTCAGGACAGAGACAACACTGCTGAAAGATCGACAACAGAACATTCTTAGTCTCAAAGTATCTGAGGAGTCATGCTCTAATGTACGAGCTGCTTGAGAACATACTGCTGGTATTCTGCAGTTATTTAGATAATGTTCTGATTGTGGCTTGAAGTCAGTAATAACAAGCCATATGTTCACTTTTTCTGAAAAATTATTCTTTATTAATTCTATCAGTAGTTACCCTGTGAATTTTAAGGCGAAAAGCATATAAGCTGTGCCCTATGGCATTTGAATAAATTCCAGTTTACTTTAAAGGTCAGATAATACTATAAGGCCCCTTCAGAAGATTTCTTACTATAAATCTATTGGATACATCTCCAAACTTTATTCCATTTATTTTTTTTATGCACCAGTAATAGATACATAAATCTGCCTTCGTTTAACTTGAACAGAGATTTGCCGCTACAGAATCCTCTTGAAAAAGGAGAGAAAATACTACATGAAACCCTCAGCCCCTGCCAACCCAAACCCTTATCCATTGATTTTAGATGGAATATCTCAATTAATGAAGCTGGAAGTCCAGCTGCCCATTACCTTGGCTTTCATATGCAGATAAAAGCATCCTAAAGGATGAAGAGAATCTATCCCAACACCTGAGAACCCAAGCAGCTAGATTGGGTTTGGCCATACTGCCAGCCTGAGGACACAGAATCATGATAGCCCATGCAGGGGATTTTTCTACATCTCCTTCCAACCAATTTATGTTGAGAGATGACCAGGTTAAGAGGTTTGACATATTTTATCTCATCCTGAAAACACAATTCTACTACAGATAACTAGATTCACTTTGAAACTCAGTCCTTTCATTTAGAACAAAACTCAACAACAACAACAAAAACCCAATAAAAATGGCGCACTTGGTGATAATCTCTCTCTAATCATCAAGGACACTTACTGTTTGATAAATCTTGCATACCCAAAGTAATGATCCATGTAGGACAGAAACCCCAATGTTCTCAGCACTGTAAAAGACAATGCTTAACAAATAATAATAGTTATTACTAAGTCTTATGCACCACTGCACTTTCTAATACTGCCTTGAAGTGAAAAGGACACGATGATGTGATAAGAAAAGCTGTTCCCAGGCTATTTCCCTCTCTAATGGAATCCCCAAAATCCAGAAATATCAGACAAAACCAGGATGTTTCCTATTTGTTTCTCACTAAATTAATTTAAAATTTATTTCAGAGACGTAACCCCTCACATAATTCTGACTCACAGGGTGCACTGTGTGCCAAGCAGGATTGACACACTGGAGATTCCCCTTCATCCCAAATCCCCAAGGACAAGGAGTAGTGAAGCTACATGGGGAAACCACAGCTTTGTTCATTATTGTGGCAGCCAGGTACCAGCACACAAGACTTCATTATTTACAGGACAGCAAAGAGATTTCATTCAGTGGGAAAATGAAAATCCTCCCAAAGCATTCAGGATGCAGGAAAACCAAGCGCATCAGGGACCTTCAAAGAGATTGGGGGAGCGTTGTAAAATCTGTGTCAGGTACCCGTGAGAACAGCAGGTGCACCCAGTGCTGGGGTCTCCAGCTGGGAGCATCCCTGGTCCTGGGGAGGACAGGGAATGTGGTGGGGCTGCTCCAGACTCGGCTGCTTCCCACATGGACACACAGACATGGGCGGACAGGCAGCAGAGGGGCAGCCACTGCCAGGGTCACGGTGGCACTGTGCAGTCACAGGGCCAGGACACGGCACCCACAAGTGACAGTGACAGTGACAGTAATGAGGGCCGAGCACTGGGGATGGAAATCCAAGGAGCCACGGGCTCGGCAGCACACGGGAGCAGGGTGCAGATTAGCTGCAAGGTCAAATAAACATCATAAAACATTGGCTAAGCTGTCAATTAAAGAACAAACAAGCTCATCATAATTATACAAGATAATTGTTATCTGCTGGGTGGTTAATTAGATACATTTTATCAGAGCTGTTGTCACTGAATGGAGAGTAAAACTGGTCAAAGTCATTTTTTTAAAATTGAAATTATTTCATAGCTAGTTTTGTTCTTCTTTCAGATGAGACTAACATTTTGTTTTCCCTGGGTATGTTTTCTTAACTGTACTCTAAGAAGCTCTAGATTTTCAAAATAAAATTACATTACTGTGTAGCTAAGTTTAGCAAAAAAAAGCATGTGCAAAGAAAGATATAAAAATAAAAATTCGAAGCAGTATTTTCACTTTAAAATGGAAATAAAAATAACTTTTCCTTATGCAGTTTCAAAAAATACAATGTCCCATTTAATTCATTTTAATTTAAATGGAAATCACAACACACTCCAAATGATAAATAAGGACTAAAATGCCTGAGAGATCATCATGCAGGTATCGAGCAATGCAAGGGTAGATGTGGCCCAGTATCCAAGGCAAACATTTTCCTGAAGGCTTTCTCACTGCAGGAAACAGGATTTGGATAATGCAGGAGAGGGAGACAGGATGGTCTGAGAGTTCTGCACACAAAGGCTGCAGCCTCCCAGCATCCACTCCTCCCCCTGAGAGCAAGGATGTGGAACCACGAGGACAAAGTGCTGGAAAACACACACATGGGGAAGTTCTGATCAAAGTCTGATTAATAAAGTATCAGGCTGGAATAAAAGTAAAGGGAGAAAGAGAGGAAGAACATTGCAGTGTCACGTACGGGCTTCCCCCATTACAGCAAGCCTCCCTCCACGCTTTATTCCTTTCCATCCTCAGAATCCACTGTTTATCTCTCCAGGAAACAGTTGCCCTAATGTACCACTTTCTGGTGAGAAATGCCCAATATTTATTCAATCAATAGAAATATCTAAACTTTCAGTCATCAGGGCAGGGGCCTTTTGTTTCTCTATTTCTACATCACCAAATATAACAGGAACTTCCCGACACTATTGTGTGGAGCAGCAGCAATAAAAGGGAGGGTCAGTAGGCCAGCAGAAATACCAACTTGCTTCGTTTCAGGATTTATTTGTTATGAAGATAACCAACATTTATTTCATAAGATAAAGAGATTGGTATAACTTGTATTGGTTTTAGCAAGAAAATACCAAAATTTTTTGAGGAGAAGAGTGGCACAAAGGTTTACCACACACAGCCGAAAATAGTGTGAGAAAGGAACTGACTTCAGCTTGAATAATAGTCATTAACTCAAAACACTGGAAAATGCATTCCTTGTAAGAACAGAGCCACTGGAGCCTTGCCCAGTCCTAAACAAAGAGTAGCAGTTCACAGCTGTAGGGGACATACTGTGGGTATACACTAAGCTAAGGTTTAAAATATACTTGTGGTCTGCAGCAAACCTGGGGATTCCAGGGACTGTTGAGAAAAGACACTTCAGGTTGCCTTCATTCCTCTCCTTGATAACAGCATTTCTCTGGAGTTCTTTTATCATCTCTGCTTAAGCTACTGAGCAGTCTCATTGTTCAGTGTTATACAGAAAAAAATCAGGAATGGTCTTCCAGAGCTGTATATGCATGGAAGAGTGTGTGCACTCACAGACTGTTTCAAGCAACAGGGAGCATTTTCATGGCAAAAAGTATTGTGGACAAATTCCTAAAAGTACTCCTCCAATGCAGTGACAAAGTTCAACATGACTCATGTGTGCAGGTAATTGATATTATTAATACAAACAGAAAATTTGAGGTCACTACTGGCAAGCAGCATAAAAATCAGGTTTGTTTTCTATGAACACTGAAAAGGAATTACAAAAAAGGAAAACTGAACAAAGATCAAGTTAAATATTTAATATATACATGTATATTTAATATTCATCTAACAATGCCTCATTCATAGCTTAAGAAACCCAAATGTATCACAGGTTGAAGACATTTCCTCTTGTTTCACAAGTCAAACATTATAATACAATGTCCTTTTTTCCTTCCTTCCTACACTAAATGTCTGTGTTATTGGTAGCAGCAGATACAGCTCATACTCAGGTGAAGAGCTGAGACCTTTCATACCCACAGAGTTAAGTGAACTCAGAAAAACTGGATAAAGACTTGGAGTAGAGACTATAAAGCCTTTGAACTGTGCAGAACCAGACTCAAAGCTTAAGTGAAGGTAATGGCATGATCCAAAGATTATTGCAAGCAATGAGAACCTTTCTCCTGCTGGATATTGAGAGATTTTGCATCAGCAAGATGAGAAGCAGCCAGACATTCAGATTAAAAAAACTAATCTGGAGAGCAGACAGCAGAGGAGGGGACAGAAATAACAGCCAGCAGAGCCTGTTACCTTTCCAGATCCTTTACAAGTTTGGTCTGAAACAGAATTGCTCCTTCACACTTGGGCTTCTTGCCAAAGGAGATTTTCAAAGCTATTTGAGATAAGAGGCAGCAGGCATCTGTCACAGGGCACCTGGATCTGCCCCGGGATGAGTCACTGCTAACGAGGCTGAGCAGGGTCACTGATGGGAGGTGCCACAAGGATGGAGGGAGCCAAAGCCATCACTGATGCCTCCCCTCCTCAGGGCTCCTCTGGGAACTCTGCTTCTGGTGGTCCAGTCTTCCAAAAGAACGATACTGAAAAATGCCCTTTCTGCAGAAATGGCCACGTTTGGTACCAGAAATATCTCTGGCACATCTCTCACTGTCAGGTAACACTCTTCCCATGAAAGCCACTGAGCTCTGCAAAAGGCAGCTGGAGGGCTTCTACCTTCTCCACAGAGAATGGCACATTCCAGGGAGATGGGTGGACTCTCTCGGGAGAGTATTTTGTGTCTGAAAAACACTTTGAGAGCCAATCTGGAAGACATTCTGTATTTTTATATCACAGTTGCAATATTCCAGGCATCTGAATTAAATTCTTTACAGTAGGAGACCCTAAGATGTTTAACAGCAACAGTTTCTTCCCTTTTTCTCCTCCTCTTTAAAACCCCTGACTTAAAGACCATCTCTTTGACCCACTCAAGAAAAATCCGTTGTTCAGCTGTCCTGAAAATACACCTATGTACCAGATTTCTGGAAATTCCACGGCATTGTCATTTCTAACCAGAAACCCAAGAACCTGCAAAGACGGAAACAAACACCTGAGCTCCAGAGCTCACTTGGAGACCCTGACGTTTACAGAAGGGGGAAGGTGCAGCTGTAACCACCAGTTTTGAAGGCAGCATCAGGGAAATCAATAGCAGACATAAGATGCCACCTTGGTACTGTACATACTGCAACAATGAAAAATCACCTATTTAGTGCTGATGGAAACCTTGGCAACCTAAACAGTATAAATGTTGCTGGGTTTCTGCTAATTCAATAGCAGTAAATTTTTCACATGTCTATGACACACACAGGATATCAAACCCTTCCCAGAAATGCTGTGAGTGGAAATCTGAGTTATCATGTGCCTCCACTGTCCTGCTGCTCCAGCTGGATTTCTCCTTTCTCCGTAGCTGGTAAGCTCCTAGGAAAGCAGCTCCAGTGCCTGTCTTTAGGGAAGAGAAACTCAGTGTTTTGGTCTCAAACCCAGCCAGGCTGGGACAGGGACAGAGCACCTTGAGGAGAGCAGAGAGGAGACCTGGAGAGTGTCACACCCAGCCCGTGTTTCCCTGGTTGGTGAATAAAACCCAGAACTGGCTTAACAAATGATGTAAGGGTTATTCTTGTCTTCTCAAAGTGGGACTGTTGCAGGTTAAGTTTTACATGTAACATTTCAGTCCACCTGTGCAGCGCTGTTAATTTTTTTCCATTGGATGTTTAACATAACACCTACCTCATGCTCCACTAATTATGATTTCACTCACACCATTACCTTCCTATTCATCATCATTGGTGGCCATTAATGTAACCTTTAGCATGACCATGCTGTAATTAGGTAATTGCTGTTATTTTGGAATGCTACTGGAAGGCTTCCCCATGCAGAACTTATTTTTGCTGCAGGACGATTGCAGTGACCTGCAGGACTGGCTGATCAGAAGGTAACTAAGCCTCTTTACAGTTTACAGACTAAATTTACAGATTTAATTGAACATTTGTACAAAATAGAAGAATTCAGTGCCTTGTACAATAGATATTGTTTAGTCTAGTGCATTGATTTATGCTCAAGTGGGATAAAAATCTACATTTTGTCTTCTCTATTAAAGCTTCCGAAATACTGCCAAGAACTACTTCTTGGAATAAAAATGAACATTTGTTCTCGTGTTTGCATTTTTTTTTTATTCCTTTCACTAGAAAATCATCTGACTATTTCATTTAATTCTTTGTTCTATTTTTAGGAACACTGACAGAAAATTCAAATCATGTAAATATTTCTCCAACTCTTCTCCTCATTATATTTGCTTTGGGAATGATTTGTCTTATTGCCTTTATGACTCTTTCTCCATTTCTTCATAAAAGCTACAATTAAGTAGGCACAGAATAATAAAAAAGGCAAGAAACCAAACCAAAAGGCCCATATGGCTAAAATTGAAAACTGAATTCCATAAACCAGGCAAATATGAAGAGCTCCCAACCAGACCAGTGATTTCAGTACATTTGCATGAAGAATATGCCAAACAATCCAGAAGAGGAAAAACTAAGAAAATCCAGTCGTGGGAAATACAAAAGCAGAAAAGGGATAGAGCTTTTGAATAAAGAATTTAATACACCCAGTTCATCCAGTTCTGCTCCCTCTTCCTTATCCAGAACCAAGGCCCATTCAGATATTTTGAATACAAAACGGGCTTTGCAGTTATTTTGAACTAGTCTGCAGAATTCTAAGGACTAGAAAACATTTTACATATTGGGTGTTTAGTGTTTTCAGGATTTCTCCTTTGCCTGATGAAAACGTCATCCAGAAACCTTTCACTGATGGTGTATTGGCACACACAGGGCACAAGTCAGTGCAAAGGACAAGCAGAAATGAAGCAATTAAGCAGACAGAAAACTCCAGGTTTTCTTCCCTATCAGACCACAGTCCCATGAATACAAATGTTCAGTGAGCAGAATCTATACAGAATATTTATATGTTGTAATATTTTTTCTTCTCTCCAAACCATAAAGTATCTGCCCCAAAACATAATGCAGAGTATATAGTCTAAATAAATATGTTTATAAATATACACATTCTATTTGCAATGAAAAGGAAGATGTAACAACAAGGTTGCGTGTGCTGCTACAAAAGAGAGATTTAAATTAATTCATTTCCTAAATCTAGACTCCAGGAAAATATCTGAATAACCCAGCAACAGCTTTTGGATGGTCCATTGCTCAAGAGATGGATTCAAGGTGCAAAATTGGTATTTGAGTCATCATGTCCAGAAAAAGCACATCTGAGGCATTTGGAGCTTTGAGCCTCATTTAGGCTCTCCCAGTTGGGAACAATCCCAAATTTCACTCAGCTACTCCAATGGCCCATCAGCAGCTCTGAACTACCTTTATTGAGGCAGTTAATGCAGATATAAGCATGTTCCTCATTGTAACTGAGCCTTTTGAGAGATAAAGACAGATTAGAACTCTGTACAACTTCCTCACTTCAGTTTTGTCCTGAGTCAGCCGAAGTTTGTCCAAAAAAAAAAAAAACAAAACTTTTTTTTTTCTGAGTCATGGAGAGACATCCTTCCCATGGGAGAGGGAAAAAAAGGGGTGTCTCATCACTTGCTGGGGTGAGTGACAAGAATTACGTGACTAAATGGGGATTTGCTTTCTGAACAAGACCCACTTTCTCCATTCCTCCTGAAGGAACAAAGACATGCAAGAGCCTATTTCTTTGTGCTGTTGCCAAGTAGTGGAAATTTATCATCTTAATTAAAGAAACAAATTGCCAAAAACAAATATTATTTTCAGATGGATTTCTCTGTCTTCTGTGAAAATTCTCTTTTTACATTTCAAATGAGTGGAAAAATCAGATTATACATTTGAAAAAGCCCCAGGGCAACTATTAGGAGAGATAGTGGAGCTCTGAACTTTCTCCTGCAAAACACACCTGAAAGACTTTAATTTCTCAGCACGTTGACAGTATTTAAATTCCTGTCTTACTGAAATATAGGCAAAAGCTGAAGTTCTAGCCTCCAGAAAATAAACTCTTGTTTAATAATGTGATGGGTAAATGTATCAAGGAAATGTCACAAAATAAATCTGAGATAAATTAAACAAAACTGACTTCCTTTCTATGTCAAACGCCTCTAATTTTGGCAGTCTGGGCTAACAAAGGAAAGCGAGCAAGTACTTAGAAATGAAAATGTCTGTTTAGCAACAGAGCTACAAAGAACAAGTAGCACATTTCCAAATCTGTAACAGAACCCAACAACACCCGACCCAAGTCCTCTGGCTGCGCCCCACACAAATCCCCCTTGGCTTCTGCCAGAAGTACATTATTATTTCTCATTATTTACAAAGTTCCTCTTGCTCAGGAACAGGGGGGCAGGAGGGCTGCACAGAGAACACCAGGGGTTGTATTCACCCTTCCTGTCCAATGCCAGATTCTTGCCACCCCCTGTATTTCAGAGAAGTTTCCTACAAACCATCTGCTGGAAGAACAGAACGTTGGGGTAGAAGATAAACTGTCACCAGCACCAGATGTGTGGAGTTACAGATCACAGAACCGTTAAAACCGTGGTAGCCATGGTTCTTCATTAGCAGAGAATTGGCAATCAAGGCTCACACAGGCTGCTGATAAGCAGCCTTGTAAAATAAAACAGATTAATATAATATATGGGGAAACAGAAGCATTTAACAGGAAGGGTAATTTGGGGTTGGAGCAAAATACGGAAAATTGAGACCGCAGTCTTTCTCTCTGTGATAACCAAACTTCTGCTCCTTGTGTGCTCCTGAGGTGCCTGGCTGCACCCCTTTTGCCCAGTGCTCTCCGTTCTGGGTCACACAGGCTTTGTCTGAGCAGGGCTGGAAGCCACCAGAGCTCCAGAGGTGGGACTTGCAGGCTGCTACCTGAGCCTGTCACCTTTTACAGATGAGCCTCCCAGATGGCTGAGCAGATGCTGCCTGAAATAAGGAAACAATTATCTTTGCACCTGGCTGAGTCCTTTAGATCTTGCTAAGAGACAGATGACCAAGCATGAAAATATGTCGAATAGTGGCCAAGAATATTTAAGGATTAAATATAAAATTTGCCTGAGTCCTGTGGGCAAAGATGATTTTTATTTTTTTGCCAGATTCTCTCTGGATATTCTAGGGATGCCTGCTCCTGTACCACTCTGACCTTACTCACTGCTCTGGACTGGGTTTTTATTTCTTTCCAGCAGCAGATGCTGCTCTCACCAGTCACATGCCCTTTTGGGTATGCCACACTCAGCAATACATTTTGGGTGGGGATGAGAAGAAAAAAATCTCTCACATGAAAAGATAAGTGGGAATTAGGAGAAAATACCCATTGAAACAATGCAGGGTTAAAAAAGAACTCTCAGCCAAACTCTGCCCCTCTAGAGATTTGAAGAATGTTCTGTTTGTGTTTAGTTCACTGCAATTGCCCATTTTCTAAAGAATAATGCAATTTCAAGCCTTTTCCCCACTCACTGCTTTCCTCTAACGTCTTTTTGAGTCTCCACTCTTAATGCCTCTCTGAGAGCACAGAGGTGCAATTCCATCCATTCAGCTGCCAGGTATCTCATCAGGCATGGCATGATTCCAGCTGTCCAGCCCCCAGTGAGCCATTCAGTGGGCAGTCTGGAGGTCATATTCCCAGAGCTCTTGTTTTAACCTGTGGGGCTGCTTCATCAGGACCTTAAACATAGCCATAAGTGGGATGAGGAAGATACAAACAGTAGAAAAACAACAGCAAATGAGAACAGCCTTTCCAGCAGATTACATGGAGAGGGAGGGTGAAAAAAGGACCTCTAAAGTAGCATTAGCTTTCCCTTATAAATAAATCAATTGCAGCAAGAGGTTTTGCTCCCCCACAGCACCTAGCATCTGGTGGGAGATTTAAATAAAAACCCTAAAGTTTTCACAATCGCCCTTGAGAAAGGAAATATCACCTTCTTCACATGGATGAAGAAACAAAGGGGGCAAAGAACGATGTCCTCAGGATCACAGAGAATAGAACAAAGACTAAAGAAAAACACGCAGAGTGTGCTTGTTCAGCACTGGAGGAGTTCTTGGAAGCATGAGATAGTTCCATGTGTTATGATCACAGAGCATCACATGGGGGAAAGGAGGGGATGGGAAAGTCTCAGTGCTTCCCACAAAAACCCCCACAGTAACAAGCCTGGGGAAGGAGTTTTCCCAGAAGACTCCTTCCCACATCACTTCTTTGAGAGGGTGGGACATCAAACCTCAAAATATGCAGCTTGACCTGACATACTTGTTTTTGCACAGACAGACAAGGCAGCTGCCTGCTGAAGGCATCCTGTTACTGCCATGCAATTCCAGAAGTTTATTTGGAGGGTTTTCTTAGCCAGCTATCTCCATACCAATCTCCCAGTGTCTTGTTTCGAGGAGGAGAACTAGGGCAAGGGAGCTTTCCAAAGGGAGGAAAACCCCCAAGGCCTCATTAGTGGAAGTCATTGCATGCCCCATGTGGTTTCTTCCTCTGTGGGAAGAGAGGAATGCAGCTGCCTTATGCAGCAAAAGTAGAGTCCTCAGGGCCAGGTAATCTCTGTTTATCCTGTATTTGACACTGACACCCTCTCCCAGGAAATAGATCCCTGAACCCCAGGGCAGGGGTTAGGACAGAGGATCCTTCAGGTCCCTTCCAATCCAAACCATTCTCTGATTCTATGACCCTCAGTTTTCTCTTTGTCACCTCCATGAGCTGCTTCACCGCTATGAAGAAAGGTAGGAATAACAGTGGTAAAGCCCACTCAGAACGGCAAAGCATTAATCATTATTCTGAACTTTCTGTTCAGTTCTGCAGTTGCCCAAGGTAGGTCACAAAACGCCTGTTTCCCAAATGAAATGAGGAAATTCCTCATCTCTTTCTTGAGTAATGATACCAATAAATGCTACACCATTATGTACTAAATCAGCATAACCCTTCACGGCTCATGTGTCTTGGAAGTGTTTATTGAACCTGTTTTGAACTGAAGAGGACTGCAGCACCCTCGTGAAAAAGAAGGGAAGAAGGAGAGGTGGAGAGACCAAACAAATCCGACTCATTTTAACAAATAACTGCTCTAATCTCGCAACGACAGAAAATTTCAGGAGAAACTCTTCATGCTCCTTATTTCGGCTCCAAATAAGAGCCAGAAACTTTGAGCGAGAAGGAGCTGTTAACACGAATGTATGATTTTTAAAAGTCCAGCCAAGTGCATAAGAGAAGCAAGGCAACTTTAGCCTCCAGAGAAATAACCTTCAAATCGCAATTTGACGAACAATATCAAAAACTATCAGAGAAGCAAGAGATCTCGCTGACTGCAGTGTTTTCATTCCCTTCTCAGCAGTGTGACCTCATCACAGTCGCACTCGCACAGAATCCTATTACTGCTGCCTCAGCTGCAGAGCTGCAAGACAAAGGAAGGTTACAGACATCACTCCCCTCTGTGCCTTGCTAATCAATAGTTTTTATCTAATTTCTTTGCTTCAAGATACAGGAAAACAAGGTGCTGCATTTGAAATGGAAGGCTGGGAATAACTGAGCTTTGTGGAAATCAATACAAAATAGAATAGCTGACAATGTCATCCTGCTGAAACACTATGAAGACAGATTTGAAGTTCCTCTAATTATCTAGATGTTTGTATTTTTAAACACTGACTTAACGTCTGCAGAAAAAAAAAAAAAAATGGCTTTATTTAATAACCGTTGTGGTTTCAGAACTTTTTGTGCTACTGGTTAGTCTGCTCAATTTCCTTATATTTCCAGTCTGGATGGAAGTTTCCCTTTTGGTGTCAATTTAGGACTCAGCATGGAGCAGCTCTGTTAGCTGGCTGCATTTTGGGAGGTAATTTACACATGGCAGCACAGTGGGCTGAACCCTGGCTGGCAGGGATCCACACAGCCCAGGTGATGGACAGCAGTTACTGCAGTGGACACACTTTTTTCCCATTCATCTCAATGCTGGGTAATTTTTAATAACCTCCCATTACTCAATTTCCTCACATTAGCTAATAAGAAACATGAAAGCCCTGCACTATTTAAACTAGAGCCAGGAGGATTAAGAAATCCCCTAAAAGTCAAAGAAGGAGCCCACAGATAATTAACTCCAAAGAGGGCAAGAAGCCAGAGTTAAGAGATGTAAAACCATCCCCATTGTGAAATGGAAGTGCCAATATTAAGCCTACCCTGCCTCTTCCTGAACGCTGAAAGGCTCATCTAAGATAAAGCACACCAGAGAGAATTGAAATGAGCTCTGCTCTCTCCACTTGCCTTGTTCCCTTCTCCAGAATCTTCCACCCAACGCCACCAGAACCCCTCTCCTGTTCCCTCTCAAACTCTCAGAGTGCTCCCATGGGAAGCCACCAATTCCTTCCAGCCCTGCACTCAGGAGAGGCAGCAGAAGGGATGCTGGAGTAAATCCAGGCTGTGCTCAGCTAAACCCCTCCCAAAAATGCAGTGCAAGCAACCAAGTGCTCCACGGTGCTGCTTCACTGCAGCTTGTGAGATTATTTTGGAATGTTGGGAGTTTGGTCTGGAAGGGGTTATTTTAATTTAAGAATTTAGCCACAGCAAACTCTAAAACTCATTCAGGGTTATTGGCTTGCTTCTGTTTAATGGGTAAACCATTATTTCTGTAATGAACTTTCATAAATCTGCCACTAGACGGGTTTTTAAATAAAAAATACAATTTTAATGCAATGGGAAACTGCTCACTTGTTAAACAGTAATCATTTCTCTCCCCCTTACTTCTTTGTGCACCATAGAACTGCTAAGTTGAAACAGTGGATATTGTACAGTGCAAGAGTAAAGATGGATGGATGGATGGATGGATGGATGGATGGATGGATAGATAGATAGATAGACAGACAGATAATCACTAAAAATTCCAAAACTGAGCTGCAATAAGGCAAGAACTACTTTACAACCTGCATGTACAGTTCCTTGGCTGATGTTTCTTTGCTAACCTGGCAGGAAGATTAGCTGCTTATCCAGGGAAATCTACCAACGCAAGCAATTCGTATTTTCTAGACAAACAGTAAATTCAATTTAAATTTGGTGAAGTTTCAGATTGAAAAAAGGGAGACATTTTTCAAAAAGTCAAAACATTTTGTGTTGTCATTTT
Source organism: Picathartes gymnocephalus (assembly GCA_013390045.1). Lineage (NCBI taxonomy): Eukaryota > Metazoa > Chordata > Aves > Passeriformes > Picathartidae > Picathartes > Picathartes gymnocephalus. Next base: position 639,118 of record WEKY01030316.1, read on the forward strand.
TTATCTGAAATGTTTGTACCAGAAATACAAAAAAGTTTTCATTTTGACATTTTCCCAATTGAACTTTTTTTTTCCAAATTGGCATTTTTCATGTAAAAGTTCAGGTAATGTTTTAAAAATGAACCTCCTTTAAGACAAGCTAAAAAGTTCAAAATTTCAGTTCAGGTCAAATAAAATATTTCCCATTGATCAAGTAGAACTTATGTTTTTCCCAGAAAAGATCACTTTTGTTTTTACTCATAACAGTTTTTCTCTTGTTTTTTATTCATAAAAGAAAGAGAAGTTTTGCCTGAATTTATAAACATCATGTTGATTTTTAATAGATTTCTTTGGTTTTCATAAATGTTATGGTCAGGTTCACAAATGGGTCCTTGCATCTTAGTAAATCATTGTGAATTGCAATTATTTTAGAGGTCCAGGTGCACCTTTCAGGCCATCACAAGCATGAAATAAATCAGGTAATTTCAGCTTCTTTAGCTAATGTTTAGGTAAATTTATTTTATATTTGCAATGGGCTAAAATTTTTCCTAAAGATCATTCACCAGCAGAGGGTTCAATTCACACACATATCTGGGACTTGGTCTTGGCTGGGGAGCAGCCATGATTTTTTATTTCTGAAGCTTTATTAAAACTTAGGAAAGAAGCCTAAATATTTTTCCTGAAAGATCATCAGCCAAACAAATTTACGAGCTGGAGATCTGGAGATGGATTAGATCAATTAGGAGATGAGCTGGGACAATGCACTGAATGTTGAGATTCTGCAGCTTCAGCAAGTTCAAGATCAGTCAAATATTTCCTATGTATTATGTCTGATGTATTTTATATTAGGGTATGTTACGAGCTGGCAAAAGCACTCTGAGAGCTCTTTGTGGGGATCACGGACACTTTGCCCTCTGTGGAGAGTAGATCAAGTTACAGATGTTTGGAAAAGGTCGATCCCAACATTTAGTCTTTAAATGGGGGATGGGAGGGTGAGGAGAGCCTGAAAATAGGAGGTCAAACATCTTGCATCACCAGACAATTATTACAATAAACTACCAAATATGCTTTTACAAGCATCTAAATGAAAAAAAGAAGATGTGGGTGAAATTTATCATCATCCAGGGATTTGTCAGCATCAAAGATGGAGGTCTTACTATTTTTCCTCCCTTCTCTGAATTCCTACTGGTTACTTTAGAGTTGGCCCATCTCTTAGTGATGGGCCAGCTCTGCTCCAGATAAGGAAAAAGGTGCAGGTTCCATATTTATTTATATTAATAACTTCAATATTTCATATGGTATCTCAAAAGTAAATGAGGAAAACATAGTCAGGATCTATAAAATTAATTAAAAACCGGTCATAAAATCTTCTGTAGGTAGTGATGATCAGTGGAATGATATGTGTGGTGCAATTGTTCATCTGGCACTAAGTCAATGCTTTCATCATTGATTTGGATGATGAGAACACACCCAAAAAATGCTGCAAAGACATGAGAATGTATAAGGATTTTGACAAACTGGTGAAGTGGAATGAACAAACATTCAATAAGGAGAGGTGGAAGGCTCTACAGGTGGGCACAAACACAGGTAGAAGACTCAATGGGGGACCAAACAAGCATCCAGATGTTCCCAGAGAGCACCAGCTGAGCAAGATTCAACAACATCATATGAGTTTTTGAAAACTGGCATAATTTCTGGGACATGGAAGGCAATCCCTCAGATCCAGTGATCATTGGAAAGGCCTCACCTTGAGCCCTGCAGTCAGTCTGGCACTTCCAGAAGGCTGTGGACACTGGGAGAGAACTCAGAGGAATCCATGAGAGAACCACAATTCAGGTGCATGAGGAAACCTTGATGGAATGTAAAAAGGGTGAGACAGAAGATGCAAAAGCAATTTAAACAAAGGTGGATCACCAGAAGATAGACTGTTCCTCATGTCTCTGTTTAGCCAGATGAGAAGTAAATTGCAGCAAGGAAGGTGCCGCATGAATGCAAACAATTATTAATTAATTCTCATTACTAATTTATTAGTACTATCCAGCCTGTCTGCCAACATTCCATTAAACACTGCCAGGCTGTGGGCACTTATGGTTAGTTACCACTCCTAAAGTCCTCCCCAGGGACCAATTCTGGCCATCAGCCAGCTGGTGTAGTCTTTCTTTAATTTACAAGTTGTCCCACTTGTCCAGGCCTATAACGAAGGCATTCTACATGTTTAATGTTAGACTAGCAGTTTTATGTCCCTTTGGCTGTCTATTTACTGAAGGAGAAGGAGAGACACGACAGCTGTAAAATTCTTCAGGAGTTGGATGAAATTGTTTGGGTGCATCCTGGCCACAGGAAGCAACAGAAGTGGCTCAGGATGTGGGCTCTGCTGGAGCAGAAGAGCAGTGGGAGCACTTTCAAACTGCAGCTTGGTTGATTGTAACTAACTGATATTCACTTTAATTAATGGGCAACCTCAACAGAGTGGAGTTTTGTTTTTCTGAAGAATGCCGGTCAAATAAAAATTGGTTACAAATATTTGTCTCAGTGCCTCCTTTGGTAGATGTTTGAAGCAGAGAAAGAAAGAAGTGACAAATCTTTGGGCCTGAGAAGAAATGAAGGTTTTGGACACAGAGTGTCAGAAACTTACTTAAGTCTCAGAGCGATTTTTTTGGTAGTTCTAAGCCTCAGGAAGAAGAAAAGATAAAAGTCAAAAATCACAATCCAGGAGTTGCATTAACCCTCGGACATATTCTATAATTAACTCGTGGCATATCCTGACTCAAGGAGTCAAGGGGTTAAGAGCCTATGCAGTGTAACAGAGAACCAGTTCTGTGGATAACACAAACATTAGTCACGACCAACATGTGTAAGGAACATCTGTTCCAGACACTGATTACTTGCACCTTTCTCCCACACACCATCCTATCCAGAAACAAGATACTCAAAGTGGGAAAAATTTTCATGCCCAACCTCTTTTCTGTGAAGAGGAAGAATCCAGCAGGAATGACACATTAATTTTTAATGACTGTTTCACTTTGAATAAAACTTCAGAGTTCAGAAAGGTTCGTTACACATCTCTACAGGAAACAGCTCCCTTTTCTGTTTGAGGTCAGTTTTTTTTTTCTAAGGCTTTAAATATTGGTTTAAAATGCACTTTTCAAAAAGCTCAAAGTAGAACACCAAAATTACACTCTCCAAAGAAATGAAAGCTTAAAAAATTTCATGCCAGTGAAAATTTGAAAAAACAATTTCATAATAACACAGAATATCATTTCATTCATTTCCCATTCAAGTATTTCCAGGAAATCAAAACCATCAGATTTCTACCATCTCTAAAAATACTGGAGAATTTTCTGTGGTTGTGATTGTGATTCATTAAGGCAATACCCACATAGCTGTGGGCAGGACTTGTCTCACCTAGTCTGAGACACTGACAGTGTTGAAATCTCTGTCTGAGCGAGTCATCACAACTTCCTTTAATATCAGAGGTAAGAACCTTGGGTGATGCAACTCTGTTTGATGGTAGGCATCTAAAATAGGTCAGAGCATTCAATTTCTCTCCTTTGACAATAAAGGGAATCTAGATCAGATGGAGAGCTCCTGCTTGTTGATGTCTTACACTGAGCATTCACGTTTTATAAATGAAGCCGTTTTCAGATTGGGAATCAGACTCAAAAGGGATCACACAGCATCTGTTAAGGCAAGCACAAGGAGGACAATGTCTACAAGAGACTTTGCAGAATGGATTCTCTTCACCACCTACCGAGTGTGACCTGGAGGATCTTCTCCAGGGCACTTGCAAGGCCATCTGCTTTCTCTTCTGTTGTGTCTGCTTTTTATTTGTTACTCAAGGCAAAGATGTGTAGGTGTCTTTGATAGTTTTGCTTTCTGTACCCCCAAAGACTTCAGCGCAGAAATAAGATTTCACTTAGACATTGAAAAGAGAAAATGTGTGAAAGAGATTGCAATAATGTTCTCAAGGTTGTTGGATTAACTTCCTGTAGCTATCACTGACAATGATTTATCCGGGTTGTTTAAATTCTGCTGGTAAACACGACGCAGAGGTCGGCTGTGCCTCATTGTGCTCAGACAGAACTTTCCAAAGCCAAGCACGAATCTCTTTCTTTCTCTCAGTGCTCTGTGGACCATGTTTTTAGTAACATGTCCAAGGAAAATAATCCTTACTACTTGGACAAATATGTGTAGGTCACTTATTGTTCCACCACACTTCTCTGTTGTAACTATTTAAGTTCCTTAAACTTCACAGTTGGAAGAATTCAGCATGTGTATAGGAAGCAGGATTTCGACTAACTAAATGGGAATTAGTGACATGGACTCTTCTACCTCAGTGTCATTTACTTTACAGAGTGTGTTTGGACTTCCCAAGAAACTGAGGATTCTGTGCTATGAATTTAGCAGCTGGTACCATGGAATACGTGAAGTCATTCCTGAGGATGTATGAACACAGTATTTCACAATTCTATGAAGATAAGTTATTTCTTTCATGTGATGGGTGTTACAGGCTAAAGCAAAAGGAAGGAAAAGCTGTAGTAAACTGTGCTACAAAAATACACCCTGAGGATGCAGGGAAGAAAAGAACCCAGTGAGTGATGGAGCAGTGAAAGGCAGGAGCTGGCAGTGGAGCAGGACACTGCTTCCACAAAGCACAATACAGCAAAAATGTGGTTTATCCTGCTGCAAACATGAGCTGGCTCAGATGGAGACAGGTTGGCCACAGCTCCTCCTGTGAAGCAGTCAATCCACCACCATAATCAAGGTTTATTTATCTGACTCCCAAATTCTATCATCAACATGAACAACAGCAACAGCAAGAAGTCAAAAAATCCCTCTAAAGCCTTTTGATGGCTTTATCATCCACAATATCAAAGGAGCTATTGACAAGGAAAACCTTCAATTAAAGTATTGATGTGATACAGGGGCAAATGACTAAACTCATCAAAATAATTCAAAACAGGTTTAGGTTTTTTTTAACTTTATGAACTAAATTTTTTTTAAAACCTCTCATTCTTCCTATCATTGTAGTGCATCTCTCATAAACTCAGGCAGAGGCAAATTGCCCTCTGCAGGAAACCAGAGCACATTCTCCAGTGATCAGTGCTCAAGTAACTCTGGCACTCAGTAGTGCCAAGGAATCTGAGGGGTGGAACACAACTTGTGTCCTGTAAAGTCATACAGCAAAATGACAAAAGTGCTCCAAAAAATCCTTGTCCTGGAAGGATTCTCTGCTGAAGGATTCATACTCAATTCAAGTCAAATGGATTATCCAGGTTTCAGGGACTATTTCTTTGGAATGTACAAGTCCATTTCAGTCCAGCTGTGGTGATGGGAACTGGACCTGCAAGTCTTGCTATGTCCAAGGTCACAAGAAAGGGAGAAGCTGCTTCCTAAACTTTTCCAGCCAGAATCCAGGAGGGATCGTTCTGTCTTTGGTGAATTACAAACGATGTTTGGCACCATTTTGAGCAGGACAGAGCCTAATACCCACAATCAGCCAAATCTGCTAGCAGACACATCACATGAATTTGCATTGAAGCTTAGTTGCCTGGGATTTTTTTAATGGAGAACATAATCAGCTCACTATATATTCTCCTTGTGTAACCATCTATCCATCAACTACAATATGCACAGCTATAAAAGCACAAACCAGATTGTCATTGTTATTTTTTGAGAAAACATTTCTTTGTTCAAGTGCAAAGCTTTGTCTCCTTCCGTTGTACTGGGTTTTAGTTATTCTAAAATCTGACTTTATAAAAACCTTCTGCAAAAGCAGATAAAATGAAGGCTCTCTCTGTGTAGGAGTGATTAGTATTCTGTAGTGTCGCAGTACATTTTCATACTGATTTTTTGTGTGTTTTTCCCCCATCAGAATAGTACAGTTTTGGGCTCTACATATCTTAATACAGATTGAAGATAATATTTTTTTCTATACTTGGGCCCTTTAATTATTCAACTTTTTTGTGACTTTTGAAGGAGGATTATTCATTTTAGGAAATAAATTATAAGTGACTACACAAAATCAAACAGTGTTTGAAAGGAAGGCTGAAAATATTTTGTTCATATATATTTCCCTCATTACAGGTGGAGAAGTGCTTGGCAATGTAAACACGATGGTTTAATTGTTTCTGTACGTTAGTGGAAAACATACATTTTCTAATTATCCAAAATTAACACACTGACAAGGACACAGCCCTGAGCTACACCCAGACCTCCTCAGCAGTGCTGAGCACCCACTGCCCCTCTCCCTGCAGCTCCTGGGAGCTGGGGTTCCTCAGCTCCACGGAGAACTGGGATTTCATTGCCTTGCTGTGCATAAAACCCCCCAGGAGATGTAAGAGGCTGTGCCAGAGCCTGGGCCTCAAGTACAGCACTGCAGCGTTCGAGTGAATACAGCATCAAGACCTGAGAAAATATTAAAACCAGAAACAACTTCAAGCAACTGCACAAAGGGATGTTCAAGTTGGCCTGGGCCAAACGTCAGGGAAACAAATTTGAAAAGGAAAAAACGCACAAAGACAGAAAACATTTTAATGACTTCACTACCTTTCAAACCAGATGCCTCTAAAACAAAAAATCAGATCTTTTTCTCTTCCTTCCCTGTGTGTTTTATTGTGCAACTGAAAAGATTTGTATTTTAATTCTTGTTGCTCTTGATCCTTTCTTATTTTCTTTATGGATATTATATACATAAGCAGCTGTGTTTCACCATTCCATTGACTCTAGCAGTATTAGTAAGATGCTTAGTGATGGGCATGTGCTTAATTACCAAGGAGAAAAGAGACCTTAAATAGTTCCCTGATATGGGAAAGCTGGTTTAGGTTAACTACAAATGTGATTTGCCTTTTGGGAACCTTGGTCTCACTTCCATGATTGAGGGCAAACCATAATGGAGTAATGGACAGATAATGCACTTAACTCCATTTTTAAAAACAACATTTTATTGATTTACCTGAAAATCTCAAGTCCGTGGATTTGCTCTCTAAAATGCCAGCCAATAACTGTAAAAAGAAAAAGTGGGGGGGATACAACACCAACATTTTACTCTGAAATTTTAACCCTTTCCATTTTTTTTTTTCCTTTCTAAATGTCCTTTGTCTCAGAAGATGGCACAAAACAAAGCCAGAAGCATTTGTTTGGCAGACCAGTGGGAAATACAGAGAGAGAAGAAAGGCAAAACAGGGACAGCCCAATTTGTGTCACAGCTCACTACATTAGAGCATGTCTGAGCCCTGGATTTTCTCTCTGTTCATGCCAGTACTCCTTTGATGATTACTTTATCTGAAAAAGATAAGACATTATGAATTTGATTATGGCATCACTCCACGTGGTTTGACAGGGCCTCAAGCACATTGCTGTCTGAGCAGTTCCATTATTATTACATGGCATGGCTCACAGTTAAGGACTAAGCTGGAATAAATATAGAATTTTAAAAAATGATAACAGTCACTCTTAGCCTTTCAAGAAATTACTCCTTTAGAGTTACAGTGTCTTCTCATTACTTTCAATGTCATTCAGTTAAACATTAATAATTGCTGGCCTGTGCATAACCTGCAAGCGCAAAGCACTCCCAGACCCAAGCCAGCTCTACAATGTTGAAATGTCATTTTTGACCATCTTTGTAGAATTTAATCAGTACTTAAACTGTACAGGACTGACAAGGAGAACTGTTGACGGCAGTTGCTTTGAGACTGCTCATATAATTTTCAATCTGAATTTTATGACTGCAGTATTTTAAGCAGAACAGTACAGTAACTGTAATTTTAACAAGAGGAGAATTTTACTGGGTTTTTTTTCCTATGCATTAGTCTGGAATTCTATGCACTTAATAATCTCTTAGCTTAAAAACCTCAGTCTCGGTACAAAGAAAAATAACGCACGCTACAGTTCAGAGTAGGTCATCTGAAGAGCAAGCAAATACATCACTTCATTGTCACTGCAAGTTCAGAAAACCCATTATTATTATCATTATGCCTTAAAAACACAGGATTTTAGTCATAGGGGAGTCTATGGAATTCTGAGGCGAGACCATTGAACTTCCTTCTGACTGCTCAGAGACATCAGAAGTGCAGGTGAGGGAGAAGGTTTGTGGAAGACTTTACAGGATAAATGGATGGCATCCCACTGGAAGAGGCAAAACTCTTTGAAACCACAGCTGGAGTGAGCCAGAGGTGCTGCAGCAGCCTCCAGGTAGGGTCCAGCTGGGCACAGCTCCCTCCCACAAATGTTTCTGACCCGGGCAAGTTCCCTGGCACTGCGTTTGTGTCTCAGGTTCTCAGAGCTCAGGCCTGGGCTGGGCTCGTTTCCTCCTCAGCTGACATGGTGTGCACGGAGCCAAAGCAAAGAGGGGCCCCTGCTTTGATGTGCCTCCCTAGAATCCAAGAGAAGTGTATAGAGAGTCTTTTAATAATTAAGAGTTATGGATTTGAAAGCAAAGCTACCACCATTGCCAAGCTCAACCAAAGTCTTTGAAAAGAACTCTGTCAAAATGTGTTTCTAAGAAGAAATTATGTTATAAATTATTTTTATGGAATGTTCCAGTGTTAAATGAATATTTAGGCTGCAGTTCATGAAAACCTCCCTCTTCTGAAAAAATGTTTTCGTTTTTTAGATTTCTCTTTGTCAGCATTTCTAACAGTAAAAATGACAAACTTTCATGGGTAGGTGCCAATGGAGACAGCTGTATTTTATTATTGAATACTTCTGGTGCTTAGTTTGGCACCAGTCCTGTTTATATTGCTAGTAAGATTTCATGCAAGCCTTTGCAAGGTCTTATGTTTAAACTTAAATGTCTGATATGGTTTGTAATTGATTCCACCCAGTTCCCTCCCTCCTCCTTCTCAGTCCGGTTTGTAAAAGAGAATTCATCACTGTGTGGGGAACAGAAACCTTCCAGTGCTGGAGATTCAAAGACAAAAATTCCATAGCAAGATCCTAGAAACCTCTGGTTCTATTATGATTCTCTTCAACTGCTAGGAAAATGTATTAATCTCTGCTGTTCCTGCTCTTACTTTTTTTTTTTTTTTTTTTTTGGTGTGTGTGTTTTGATTACTTGACTTTGCTCAGGGTTAAATCAAACCAACCCATGTGCTTCCCCCCTCTTGCAGCAAAAATTTAGTTATTACCAGTACATCCCAGTTATTTTGTTATTACCAATACATCCTTTATTTCCCTGATTGTTTGTGCCCTTACCTGGGTACACCAGGCAGTTTGCTGAATGCTTGTATGAGAGTGAGTATCAAAAAGCAGCTCCACAACAAAACTCCATAACCAGGAAGGTGGATTTGCTTTGCTGCCTTTCTGCAAAGCACTAAATGAGTGAACTGCACTTCTGTCAGGGCTCAAATTACACCAACACGAAGTCACTAAGATCAGAGGATTTGTTTTATATGAGTGAACTTCAGAAGGCAGCAGAGGAAGAGAGGTGTTTAAAACCTTTCCACTGGATCTCTGTAGTGATAAACAAGGCAGGTTCGCCTGCCTTGGTCTGGTCTGTGCAGAGCCAAATATAAACCAAGAACAAAACACCCACTGGCCGATTTAGCATGTAATGAGCTACTCCTAATGGAAATCAGTGAACTGCAGTTGGCCTTGAGAATCACTTGTCATTGCCAAGACCTCTGTGATAGCCAGTCTGCTCACACCTCTTTCATCACTGCCATGTCTTGTAGCAGATCCTGCTGGGCCCGAGATGCTCTTTTTGGCGTGGGCCAGCACGGTCGGAATTACAACATCCGTGTCTTTGGCTGGGGTCTCCAGGGTTGCTGCAGTACAAGAACTGCCTGTGTGCTCCATTTTGCAGCTTTCTGATCTTGCCCTTATCAGATCGCTCACAGAGTTTCACAATATTTGAAATTCGGCCCTGCTTTTGCATTGTTTTCTATCAGAACAGCTTTCACGCCTTCAAAACTCATTCTCTATGTGCTGCTGATAAACGTTATGCAGATAGATAAAATGAGTTATTCACAATCTGCTCAGGTTCCCATCTTACTCTGTATTCTGCGGTGGGCCCCTGTTAAAACTGTAAATATATTCCCTTACCTCATTACTTTAAATTTTGTTACAGTGAACTGCATGTGCAGCTTATCTCACCATAACAAATTTCTCTACAGCCATGGCTGGAAAGACAATGTGTTTCTGTAGAGGAAGAAAAACTATACAGGGCTTTAAAAGTCAATTCTTCTCTCCCACCCACCATAAAAAAAACCCTAGAAACTTCCTGTAGCCCTAAAACTATGAAGAGCATTGCACAGGGTATGATTGTCCTTCAAGGGAAATGAAAGAATTCTCTGTAGATTTCAATATGGAAAGAAGGCTATAATTGCATGTTCTGCAGATATCATTTATGACAGAATTACAACAAATATCATATGCCAGTAACTCAGACGAAGAGCTGTCGCGTTTAGCTAATCCCTCTCTCAGGGGGTGAGCAGAAGATGGTGCATCAGTAAATTGGCACCAGAGTCTAATTAGTGCTCTCATTCAGCCTACTAAGTAGGAAGAGATGGCAGAAAAAGTAGATAATATTCAACAAGCAGAGGGGCAGGCAGGCAGATCTGGAGTAACAGAAATTGCAGACCCCAAGAGCTCTAGGGAGTGCAAAACACAAGCTAAAATTTTATCCAGCTTAATCACAGTAGAATGCAAAACAGAATTCTCGTAACTTCTTTTGCTGCAATGGATTCAAAGCCAAATGAACACAGGTTTCCTCTAACTGTTTATTTCACCTTCTGCTATGCAGGAAGGAGGGGAAGCGGGGCTGGGGCAATAACTTATCCTGAAACATTTTTGGAGCTAAAGGTCAGGTAGAGTTCCAGGAGCAGCAAGTTCCAGAGGAATGTAACTCTGAGTAAGAATTCCCATGTCCAGCTCCCACTCCCATCCTGATGGGGATGATTAGCTGAGGTTTCCTGATGAATGGAGGTGTATGTAACAAGTCAGAGGGAGAGAAGTGATAGATTAGGTCATTTAGCCCAGTCTAGCAGCACTGTGTGGATAGGTCAGCCCTGCAGATTTGACACAGGACTTGTAGGCAGCATGAGGCAAATAACACCAGATAATGAAGTTCTCTTCCAGCTGGAAGGTGCTTTGCTGCAATTCAGCATTTGTCAAAGATGCTGGACAGGATTCAACACTCTCCCCTGGTACAAAAGCTTCGCTACAGGTCTGCCTAGAAGCTGATAAGCTTCTTGGGTTTAACATCTGAGGAAAAGACAAACATGTCAATTCTTGACTAGGGGCAGATAAAACAACCATTTTGCTGGGCTGGGATAGCATTTCAGACTCTTGGGCTGAAGGTGCATTGAGTAGCTTGACATGATGCACATTTTGACAAGAGGCAGGTTTATTGATTGAACAGGAACCAGGTAAATGGAACTTGCTAACAATTGACTCTGGTAAACAGAGCTTGCTCCAGTGCCAGGCAAGCCTGTGTTGGAATCGATCTGATTTTATGATAATAATAATAATAATCTGCATTAGATTTAGCATCCCTTTAGGTTGAACTTTAATTATGATTTAGAATTTTCTATACAAGGGAAAACGTAAAAGAACTACAATACCATAATGCACTGAGATAGAGAGCACCAGTTGGAGAAACTCCTGCAGAAATCACAATTTTCCCTGCCCACAGATAGTAAAGGTTTTTTTTCATCTCCCTATTGAATGAACCCTATTGACAGGATCCTCCTACCAGCTACATCTAAATCCCATTAACATGTGACAGGTGGACCTAGAAGAAAACAAGTCTGCCTCAGCCCAAACTGAACGAGAGACCTGAGAAGTTCAAGACACCTTTGCTCATTCTTTCTTTTCTCACTTTCAGCATTTTTAGCTGTTTTTCATTCATAGAAACAAAAAGAAAAAAAAAAAAAGGCCAAAAAAAATAAGGAACACATATTCACCACTATATTGACTTTCCAGATGCTCAGTTCCAGTCTTGATCCAGCTTTTATGAGAAAGATTACAGAGCCTTGAAAAATCAAGTTTTTAATGAAAAGGCTTGTGCAATGATATCTTTAAGCCAGGCTCTGGAAAAAAATTCTGAGTTGCACATTTCAGCAGAAACGCATCTGTTGTCACCCTACAAAATGTAAGAGGTGCCATCCTTCAGCCTGCTTGTTTAAGAAAGGGAACGAAAGAAAAAAGACTCATCAACATTAATATCTCCCACAGGAAATACTCAGTGTCCAGGAATGTGATAGGTCCAGCCCTTTTTTACCCCAATGGGGAACTAAAGCAGAAAATCATCTAAATTTTAACAAGCATTAGAGAAACATGGCTTCAGAAGCACAAGGAGAAAACTCTATCGGACTTGCTTTGGGGCTTCAGCAGTTGGAAAAGATTCCCAACTCGTTCATGTTCATTCAATTATTTATCACTGGTTTATACAATTGCCCACCAAAATGGTTTCTTACAATTTTCATTTGGCCAAACGTGACAGCACTGCTCCCCATCCGTGCTCTTTTCCTCACTGCCTCCCCTGGCTTCCGAGAGATTTACTGCTCTACTGACACGAGTTTCTCAAAATCCACGGCACACAGCATGGAAGCTGTAAGGGCTCTTAATTCATTTGGCAAAACCCATTAAGATTTTTGTGAGCGTTGTAGAAGTTTAAGAGCCCTCCCGAGGGAGCGACGGCTCGAGGACGACGAACGGCCGCGGTTGTTGTCACCGGCGGGGGCTGCTCGTGGCTGCATTGAGGGAAAGCTCTTAAAAGCTAAGTCAGACTGGGCTCATTCTTGACTTTGCCGCACATTTCGGGTGACCTTGGGCTTCTGAGGTTCCATGAGACTGAGGGAGGGTGGCACAGATCAGAGTTACCGCTGCCAGCGGCCTCACCACTCACAAATAAATATCACGTGCTCTGCTCACTTCCAAAACCCAAACCAAAGGCTGGTCCAGCTCCAGTGCAGGGAATCTGCTCTCAGAAAAAAGCTCTGATCTGAATGCAAACTTCAGGATTTTCAAACTTAGGTTTTCACCCACAACTCTCCATAAAACAAAAACATCTGGGTCTAAAAAAACAGCTAAAGGTCATCCCAGTAGCAAGATTTTTCCAACCCTGCTGACAAGGAATCTTTATTTGGATCACTGGACAGGTATAGATGGTGGGTTCATCTGTTACTCAAATGGGTTGATTTTGGAAACCTTTTTAATTCCTATGAAGCATCCCTAAATCTTCTGTGCACTCATCAGCAGAAATTCCTGGTGACAATTTACTTCATATTGTAAAAAAATAAATGAAGGGTTCCAGAGAAACGTGGGACAATTAGCATTTCCTCAGCTCCCTTCTCAGTTTAATCTGCCTGGATACTTTAAACTTTCTGGAGAAGGAGAAACAGCACAAAGTGGAACATTAATTCCAGTGCTTGCTGCAAGACGGAACACACTTCAGTGTTCCTTGCATGCTGAAAGAAGTCCGCATTTTTAACTTGCTTGATGCCTAAATTAAGCCCAGCAAAATATTCTTTGGTTTATAAAAGAGTATTAATTAAGAAAGTGCTGATTTCCGTTCTATGAGTAGGTTAAAAACAAAAGATTTGAAGGGAAAGTTTCATCAGATTTTGGTCCTAACTAGACACTGAAAACTGATAATGTAACTCTCACACTGCCAACTAGAACAGGAATGTCCAGAGCAGGGACACCAACACAGAAAGGAATCATCAATGTTTTAATTACATGCAGTAGACTTAGATCACCAATGCTTTGGATGCTGCAAAATTTTCAGGCCCTGGTGACAGATGTGGAATATTTAAAGAGTTTATTGAAAAATGTCAAAAATTTGTCCAGAGAGAAACAAGAATTTGTTACAGCTTTATAAAAATATTGGTCATGGCCTATAAGTTTCTGAAAATTTTCCTGAATAAAGATTGTACTTTGAAGGATCCCTGAGTTTCGTGTCCACAAACACAGAAGTCTAATCTGTGTAAAGTTAAGAGTTTAAAGAAATGTTCAGTACCAGTGAGGCTGCCTATGGGACAGTGTACAAAGAAATTTAAATACTCCAAAGCCTTGTACAAGTGAGAGAGAAACTGCAGTCATCTCCCCTCTCCCATCTCATATTTTCCTGAAGCAGGAGAAATAGCCTTATCCAGATTTAGATGATTTTTTCCCTAAAGACATCAGCGTCCTAAAGGTTTGCAGAAGAATCAATAACTATCTACTGGAAAATTTGCCAGACAGAATATTCAGTTAAATATATGATGTGGTTTCTACCTACTGAACAGAAGACCACATCACGTTTCATTTTGGATAAACCTGCTACTAAGATGGCAATTCTTCTGGCAGAGCAGGGATGGAGACTGTTTACCACAGAGACACCTCAAAGTCACCTCCAGGACACAGCAGAGGAGTGTGCTCTGAGGTTTTGTGCCTCAGAAAGGTCCAGTCAGCACTGGAAAGGAAAGCCCACAAGTCAACAGAGAATTTGGTTTCTCACCGTTGCCAGTTCTTCGGACTCTGCAAACACAAATATTCCCTACAGAAAAAGAAGTGCATGAAAGAAAGATACTGTGGGCTGCCTGGAGTTGTTGCTTCCATACCACCCACCATACTAACTCTCAAATATAGGATTGCATTAAAGTAATCCCTACATATTTCCTTTAAGTAATGGTGGTTGGACACAGGTACCCAAAAAGTCCACTCCTCTTCCATGGCACCCTCTTTTAAATTACAGCCACCTGATGTTGATTTTCAGCCCTTGCAATTACTGAACAATTTCTGTGTTTTATAGAAGTTGCAGCAGGAATATTCCTCTTGGGGTGAATCAATGTCAGTGTATGCCAAGAAAGAGATTATTTTACAGGAGATAGTTAGTCTTTCTTTATTTTTTCTGCCTCATAGAGAGTCATTAATTCCGTGGGTGATTCTAATATTAAGTGTATATGCATGTGGTAGGTGGGTGGCAAAGACAGTTATTGATTATTATATGGACATATCTGCCAGAGCTCATGCCAGTGTAATTAGAAATCCATGGCAATGAGTACTGGAGTATGCACAAAGCTTAATAGCAGCCTTTGGAATGGCATAGCAGAGCAGATATCCATGGAGAGGGAAGATCTCAGCTCACAAAAGACAGGGTATGGAACAACCAGCAGCAGAGCAATCCAGTGTAATTGGGCTGTTTTTTATAATACACATGTATTGCTTATTTGTTTAGATAAAACTGATGCAAAACTTAATAGGGTTTTGGATCTGTATCATCCCAAATCTCCCCCTTGAGGAACAGTCTAAAAAGGTAATGGGGTAAATTAAATCTATGAGAGTTACTCTCTGCTTTGATTCAAGAGAAATGAAGATCTATTGACCTTAGAAGAAAGGGCTTCAGTGCACTGGACACTAAAGTTTGGACCAGAGATGATTTTCTGACAGTTTTGGGCTACATCTGGTTAGAAGGTCCTTGTTTTGTTACAAATTTCCCAGCCTGCCAATCTCCTTTGCTATGGGAATGATTTACACGTTGCCTTGCTGCAATTGTGGAATTAGAGATGCCACCAAAAAGCTCAGGAAGGAGTTGTTCTGTCATTCCTACACCACACCAACTTATGTTCCCACGTGCCCTTTAAATTGGTACCAATTTCAGGCACCAAAGTGAGAACATACACATGGAAGAGTTGTGTGAGGGATAAACACCCTTGGACAACAGCTTGGATTGTAACAGCTCTGGAATCTCTGCACTGAAGGGCAAAATTGAGTCTAAGCTGTCTGTTCATAAAGAACTTGAAGAGTTCATGAAACAGATCCTTCCTACAGACATTTCTCTACAGAAATTATGTTGTACAGAAATCCCCAAAGTTACCCAATCCTTCTGAGAACCCCTAATGAACTCCAATATCCACTGCTTTTGGCAGATGTTCAGGGTACAAAGCATCTCACAAGGATTTTACCTTGAATCTCGCTAGAATGGAGCATCTAAATTAAGCAAACCAAAATTAATTTACTGTGCTGCAGCAACCATCTCGTGAGAGAATCCAATCTCCTAAGGAAGAGCTGGGAATGCAGCAGCTGGAAACCCTCAGGACACATCAGCAGGGCCCAGCAAGGGTACCAAGAGCAAGATTTGCAAATTAAAATGCTTAAATTATTAGTAAATATCCAAGTACATGCAGTGACCATGAGCCTCATAGTTGATATTCTAATGAACTTGGAACTGGAACATGAGCAATTGCCTCAATCTTGTGGATGGAGAGCTTGACCAAAGGACAGAGTTGGCTCCAGTGAGATTTGCACTGGATAAAAAACTCCAGCGACCACAACAAGGAATTCTATAATATCCAGCAGTGGAGAACTATGTAAATCCAGGTAAAACTCTGTAGGCACAAGATTTTAGCTCTGCTAAATCCACTTTCTAAAACTTCAACATTCCTGTTTTAAAATTCTACTTGTCTCTGTTACTTGTAAAATGCATACTATTACCCAGCAGAAAACATCACAAAATATCCATCCTTGGATGGAAAACTGCTTTTCCCCATTGTTTTTTTGGGAAAATCTGTCCATTTGGTTTTCATTTAAAAACAAATAGGGAAATGAGAGTGGCAAATGTTTTCCTTTTCCACAATAGGGAATTTAATTTAAAAAGGGAAAACTATATTTTTACAGCAAGTATACATATATATTATAGCTTCACTGAATGCAAGGAAGTTGTCCTGAAATTTGGTGTGGGAGAAAACAAAAAAGCACGACTAGCTCCTGTATTTGTAAAATGTTCTGAAATCCATGGAGACAGAGCCATATCCTGACAGCCTCCTTCCCACTCTGTGTCACGCAGAAGGCCCTGAGCACCAGCAAGGCCAGGAGTCTCCATCAGAAAATTACAAATGGCTACATGTGCAATTTTAATTAATGAACTGGTGACCTGATGATGTAGATTTCAGGAAACACCAGCTGGTAAAACTCTGCACAGCAAACTGAGGCCAAGCAACTGGAAAATCACTGACAGCACAGTGTCTTTTAGCGGCAGCTTCGGCAAAGAAATCCTCGTACTTTAAAAAGAAGCACAAAAGCAAGTGTTCAAATAAAAAGTATGATAGAAGCATCTTTGGTATCAGGCTCTCTCTCATAGGAAATATTCCTTTTCTGTTATACTGGGTTTAATTGCATTAGTACCAGTGTAAGAAATCTCTTCAAAGCATTTAAAAACAAGAATGAAATCAAGGCTGATCAGAATCTTCACAGAGAAGAGAAGTGAGCCTGAAAAGACCAGAGTTGGGGTTGGTGTCAACAATCATAGCACAGAGTTATAGGACTGTTTAGGGTGGAAAAGAGCCTTCAGATAATTGAATCCAACCATTCCAGCCACCACTGCCCCGTGTCCCCAAGTGCCACAACCACGTGGCTTTTAAATCCTTCCAGGGATGGCGACTCTACCACTGCCCTGGGCAGCCTGTTACAATTTCCTAGCCTTCCATTTTTAAAGTCAAATGCTGTTACTTCTGAGTAGATCAATTTTAAATGTGAGTGCAATGTATTAAACTTAAAAGTGGAGTTTAAATTATTAAAATGATTTCTATTAGCTTCCAGCACCCTGGCTCCATTTAAGCAAACGAATTAAGGACATGCTTAAGTACATTTCTATTGAGTTAAGCTGTTTAGCAAATGCCTTCCCTGCAGGCCTGCTGAAGCCAAAAGCATGGAAGCATATCCAAATTTGGGGATAGACTTAACTCCTTGGTGTTAGCAGAGGTGCAACACTGAATTTGAGATTAATCTTGGGCCCAGGATTACATTTCATATGAACAAGCAAGTACCTGCATGGCCTTGTTTTGGGTTTGCCCTTATCAGTGTAAAAATACTGTTGGTAAGGGGAAAAAAAATTCAAAATCCTTTCCAAGTATTTACAGAAAGGTAAATTCCAGCCATGATCAATGAGGTGGTACCAGAGGCAAACAGACCCCGAAGCAGGTGATAAGAGAAACCCCACAAACACTGGATCATGCCATCCTCTGTCAGTGCATAATAAACACCTTGGTCTTCCAGCCTATAGTCACCAGATTCAAGATTAGGTCATTTAAGAATCCCTTTGTGACACAAATAGAAAAACAAGTTAGCAGCAGAAACGCAGTGATTAATTTTACATGTAGCAAAGAGATTTGCCTGTTCAACTCCCCTTGACAGCAGATTTTTTATTTTTACTTTTTTTCTTTATAGTCTGCAAGTGACACAGTGCTGCTGCTGACTGGAAATGGGGTTCAGGGGGAATGAATATCATTTATGAGGAGGTTCTACTGCCCATGGGTACTAAACCAGCAGCAAAACTGTCCTACAAAACACAATCAAACAATCAGCTCCTTTTGTATCAGTGCAGGGCAATATTTAAAAACACACAGAAAATCATGAAGTTAAATTATCATTTACAGCAACACCTAGCCTGCTCTAGTCCCAGCATCTGCATATTTACTGGTTGCTGGGATATGGCTGAATGTGAGAACCTCGAGGACAGGGAGATTCAGGGCACAGCTCAGGTTACCTGAATCAAACAAAGATGATGCTCCTTGTTCCCTTCCAGCTGGAAGGATGGTACCATGAAACACATATCCCACTAAATAAGCAGTGATGATACTCTTAGAAGTTGGAACAATTGTGGAGTCTTAGGGCTAGTAAGTGAAAGAAAATGTTGTATAATTTAGGGAAATGTTTTATGTAATCCCACAATCCCAAAGAATATTTGCAGGGAACAAGAGCAACAGGCCCAACCCTGTACCTGACCACAATGATGGGAAAATCCCCACTAATAATAGGTCAGGAGAAAGGGAAAGTTTTGTAGGTCATGACACTCTACAGACTCCTGTTTGTGAAAACTTCTCAGTATTGAAGACTTCTAAGTTTCTTTGTCTTGATTAAAGGATACAATCATACAATTACTAACACTAATTGCTAATACTACTGTCTATTGTGAGTAGATATTGTGCTTACTCACAGGCAGCATGAGGCACGTGAATATTCTTTTCTTTGACTTAACATTCTGCCCATTTCCGTTCTGAAAATTCTTTTCCTGAGATCAAATCAGATTCATTTTTCCTGCAATCAAATCAAATCCATTCAATTTTATGATGTTTATGAAGGTGGAGTCCTTGATTCCAATTTAAGTTTGAGCTTGCTTTTCCAAGGGAGCCCCACATTCCCAGAAGCAGGCTTGCTTTAATTTGTAATCTTTACCCTGTGCTATAAAATAAATGCCAGGATGATGGAGAACTGCTTTTCTAGGTCAAACAACTGTAGAAGAGTCAGGGAGAGGCTGGAGGGGAAATGCCTGTTCAATCAAGAAAGTTCACTAATGATTTCTAAAATGTCTTAATTGCTTCAGCACAATCTACAGGCATCCTTTTCATGCCTCAGACAGGACAAGTAACTGAGTCTAATATTTCAGAATTAGCAGCTTGCTGAAGTAACCAGACTATAATCTTCCTAGTCATGGGTTAGAATTTTTGAGGTCTCATCAGCACACCACAGCTTCTTTCTTTAAGTGTTTTGTGTAACTGCAGGCTTATCTTCAAAGAGCAGATGTATGAACTATCATTTTTGATTAAAGCCATCCAGTCGGAATAAAAAAAAAAAAATCATCTGTTCACTGCAGTTAGAATAATCTATTTTAAATACATTTACATATTCCCTTAGCTGTCCAACTATTTTTTTCCTCACTTTCCCTTCTTTTTGCGGCTTGGAATCCTGCCACATTTATATTTTGTACTAACTACTCAGGGTCCTAATTAGCAGAAATGGGATGTCAGCAGGGTACCAGCCAGCACGGGAGGGGTTTTGCTTCATTGGGAAGATGTGCAGCATGTGGCATGGATCAAAATCTTTGCATCCCATGCAGAGAACAGCATGACGTGAATTGCAGAGCAAGGTAAATGGGAGAATTTGGGTATCTTGGAAATTTGTGAATTGACAAAAGGTACCAACTCACATGTTTTAGCTGCAGAAAAAATGAAGGGGGGTTTGCCAGCCATAAGGCAAATTATTCCAAAGTTTAGTATTTCAGCATGTAACAGACTAAAAAATAATCTGCAGCTTCTGAGCTCACAGTGTGTGGCACAGCCCAGTCCCATCGACATCTAGGACTCAATAAAAATAAGATAAAAATAAGAGATTTAGATTTAACAACAGATATCACACATTTTTTAATACATATATAAATATATATATATATATAAAATTTGCTTTTTATAACTAGCCTTCCTGTTTAAAGTCTGTTCCGGTAACAGAATTTGTTTTATTTCATCTTCTGCTAGTTTGTTATTCCTCACATCTGCTCAGCACATCCTGCCCAGCTCCTGAAGGGAGCTCAGGAGGCCTCCTTTGGCTGATGTTGAAGGACAGAAGTGGCACAGTCAGGGAGTCTGAGTGCATTGCACAAGACACAGCCTTTCACCAGGGGCTTTCTGCAGCATTTCTACCTAAACTGTGCTTTCAGGAGAGCATCTGGTCTTGCAGCAACAACCATGAGAGAGAGGTTGTGTCAGTGGTTAATTACCTTCCTATTCTGTAACTAAATGCTGATTTTCACAGTTGGTCATAGGCAGTAAAAAGCCGTTTTTTCTGTCGTTTAAATGCAGGGTATTTTCAAAATATCCAGACAGTGGAAAACTTAGTGAATTTTACCACTGGTCAGAATGGTGGCTTTAGTGCAATTTGCTCATACACACTCTCAAAGGGAAATATAATCCTTAGAATTACAAGTATGGTGCCTTGAAGTTAGAAATATGGTGCTGTCAATGGCTTTCTAATGGAAGGATGAGCATCACTCATTAATGAAACAAGAGTTATGATAATGATTGGTAATGATAATTCTTAATATGCTAACTATATATCCAGTATTGAAATCTTATCTAAGCACTGGAAGGCATTAAAAGGTGTCAGACTGCAGGGTTGGGGCTTTAATCTGTGGTGAGGCCTGGTTTTACTGTAGATACAAGAGGAAAAGGAAGAGAAGACAGGATTCTGCTGACCATAAACAGTAAAAATAGAGGGGGTTTTTTCTTTGCTTTTTGAAAAGGTTTGGGTTTGCTTTAAATTCTCTCACCTTCATTTTTCCCTTTTTTGCTCTCTAACTGCAGAGTTTATGAAGTGACAGAGGTTAGAGCGGCACTGGGAAGAGAAAGGAACTACAAAATACCTTACACTGTGTTCAGGGGAAAAAAATCAGTGAGAGGAGAGAAGCAAAACTCAAACCAGAAAAAAATACCAAAACTTTGAATTTGAATAAACCCCTCAAAAATTAAAGAATTAGAAGCGACTTTGCAGTTTTGAACACATGACCTCTTTTCCTGTGTTATTTGAGAAAGCGCCACAAGTGCTATTCCACCTTAGAGGCTGGAGTGTCCTTGGCTTCAGGCTGCCAGAACACCAGGAGGAAGGTGTTACATCTGAGCAGGGCTCACAGTTGGAGTGCACGAGGGTGGGGAATGAGTCCTGTGGGGCAGAACTATGAAGGGAAGATATTAATGAACGCTCGGAAGCCACGGGGTTTTAATTAAAAATTCCAAATGCCATGAAAGCCAAGACTTATCGACCTGAAGCGCAGACATTACTCAGCAGAAAGGATTTATTTGACCCAGTTGTGCTGGGCTTGCTTCATCACTCCTCCCTGGTATTGTGCTGACAGGTTATTGTTATCCCCAGCCACAAAATTCCAGGTGATGAGGGTGGTGATGAAGCACTGCTCTGTGTCTGCTGTATTTATATTCAGTACCATCAACCAGAGTGGGCTGCAAAAATAACAATACAGGTACCTAAAAAGAACTGATTCTGTGGCCTCTTTTATTACTTTCTTCCTAGTGACTGTAGACACAGTGTAAAAAAAAAAAAAAAAAAAAAAAAAGAGTGGAGTATAAAGATTTCTCTAATTAGAAACACGAATATTCTGATCAGAGCTTTTGGACAGTTGTTTTTATCCGCCCAGTGCAATGCAGCTCCAAGCACTGAATAATCTCAGGCACCCTCCCTGTTTCCTGAGCACTTTGTAGGAGGTCAGATATTATTTTGCTGTCGTTGCTCTGCATTACAGCAAAGCTGAAATCTCTTCTGATTTTTTTCATGGAAAAGTTAGTCTGTGGCAAGGGAAACATGTCTTTGGCAGTGTGGAATGACCCTATGAATGACTAAATAGTTAGAGAGAGTAAGGACAGACAAAGCCAAGCAAAGAGAGTCTGCAGCTGCCCTCTCCTCGGAGCTGGGGAGTGAAGGATTAAAGCTGGCCCCTGGCAAAGCACCGTGGCCAGTGGCAGCCCTGGCAGTGCCCCACAGGGCTCTGCAGGGCCAGCTGAGGGCTCGGGGGAGTGAAACTCCTCAGAGCAGCTGAAACACTGCAAAAGGTGAGGCTTTGACCACAAGGTGGGCAAGAAGAATTCGCTATGGATTAGCAACTTCAGCATAAACTGTCTCTCTTGGAATAATTCCTTGGCAATCACTGTTTCTCCCAGGAAAAAGAAATCCCTGGACTCTGCTCTGGGAGGACGCAATGAATCAAGAGCACAGGCACTTTATCCTGGAAGAGTCTGCCCAGTGCTTTTCCTGAGCAAGCAGAGTTATTTCATTTAATGTCACACTGCAGGCAAACCACAGAGCTTAAGGAAGAGGCAGAACAGATCACTGCACTTATTCGCTTTTTTATAGAAATACAGCCCACAAGCACAGTGCTGCAAGGTGTTTTACACCCCTGATGCAAACCAGAACAAGTTAAGTGAACATCTTACAAGAAGTGTTGGTGTCTGCAGTGCTGATCTGATCCAATGCTCTGTCTCCTGCCCCAGGGTATGAATAACTCTTAGCAGCATCCATGTCCTGGCTCCTGCAGCAGGGAGACAGGGCCCTGCAGCATCACCAGCTCTGTTATGTACAGTGCTGTGACAGGGGCTATGGGACAAGGTGACCAAAGGAAAAGCTGACCCTGAAAGTTGTTGTTCCCCTTAAACATTACACAAAACTATTTTATCGATAGGTTACATCCAGAATTATCCCTATGTTTTAACTCTGTACCTTAAGGATCTGTCTAATTAGCACAACACAATGTTAGCATATTAACCACACTCCAGCAGACTGGGACTATTTATTACGGAGAGAACTCCTACCAGAAACCTTGGAATTTTTACAATACATTTTTGTCCATACTTTTTGGAGCAATAATAATGTAATACCATACTCCCTCCCCAAATAGCTGCAGGGTCCCTTTTAATGAATAAGAACAAACAAACTATCCAGCTAAGCCCAGAAACATGACCCCTATCAAAAGCAGAATCAAACAATACCCTGAAACAATCTACATATACAAAGAACAAACTTTTCTTGTTCTTCCAAAGATTAACTCAGCAGGTATTTGGCATTCAAAAAATTCTATGACAACAGAAATGATTCTGTGTTTGAAGAAGTTTTCTTTAGAATTATTGTTGCAATTATTTGGAAAAAAAAAATTAAAAAAAGTTTTAGAAAACCATTTTGAAATATCAATCTAGGTAACATTCTGTACAGGCAGTACTCCTGCGCTCTCTCTCAAGGACAATTTGTAAAGTCTGTTATGTTTTTTATGTAGAACTGCTTTCATATCTCTTGGTCATCTACTACCAACTCCTGCTCAACATTCATTGCTCAGTCAACAATGGTGGCATTTTCCATTTCTCCACAGAATAGTATCTGGTGATCCTTGCACTGTTCTGGGCATGGAAGAAACTACATCTCTTTAGCCAGTTTTAGGGGAGGAGATGGGATGGCAACGAAAATACTAAATAACCTGGTCATCCCTCTTAGACACGGAGCTTCAAAGCAAATATCTGCAAAATTTCCAACTTTCTATTAATGGAAAATTCAGCCTCTGTGTTAGTAGTTTCCAACAGAAGGATTTGATTTGGCGGCTTATTATTATGAATATTAATATTTTCACTAGGAAACCTGAAATGACTGCTCAGCTCAGCTCCCAATGATCCCCGTATTTCCTCTGAGAGAACCTTTCTGTGTACGTGGGCATCATCACAGCACTGAGGCAGCTTCTCCCATTCCCTTCGCCACTTTGAGCCATCAAAACCTGGGATTTTTAATTCTGTCGTGAAGCCTGTACTGCTCATGGGCGCTCCTGAGTAACAGTACAAAAGGCTGCTTCAAGGGCATCCTCAGTCTAGGGGGATAAACGAAGAGCAGAGATCAGAGCTGATCATTTAAACGAAGCATTTGTATTTTTACTGCTTGCTTGGAAAGAGAAATGCTCAGTCACAGAGTTTGCTGCAGCTTTTGGGATTTCCTCAGCACAGGAGAAACGTGCACACCTAAACCATCCCTAAACCATCCCCACACAGCACTGCTTGAGCACCAGGAGCATCCTCCCCTTCTGGAGGCAGCAGGGGTTGGATACCACAGGGAACAGAGCAATACACGATTCCTCATGGACAAGACTAGACAGCCCTTCAGTGACACAGGTAAATCCTGCTCAGACCCACAGCCACCAACCAGAGGTAGTTTAAAACTGTTTTATACCAATTTTGAACCCAGCTTTGCCTTCTCTACCTGTCATCAGCCTGGGCTGTGCATTGTTTGTCTCTGGCTCTGACACACTGTCTGAACACTGCTGCAGGAGGGATGGAGCAGTTGCAGTTCTCTAGCTTGAGGCTGATCACTGAAACACACAGGCCTGTCATTCCTGAACACTGAAGGTGAGAGAGAGTAATTGATGTTTCCTGGCTAATTTTCTTTCCATTCCTAGCCCCCTAATTACTTCTCTGCCTTGGTTGCTGTTCGACTCTCCTTGATTAGGCTGTCGGAAAGAGCAGCTATGGCACAAACACATGAGGTAGGGTCCGCCTTGGAAATCTGCAGGTGATGCATTTTCTGATTGCACAGACTCATGTTACTTTACACACAGATGCAAATGCTGGTTTGGATGTTGAAAATATTCAGCATCTGCTTCAGTTTTGGAAGGATAACGTCTTTTTTTTTTTCCTTAGTTACCAGAGCACACTACTAAGCATATGTTTTTTCCTCATTAACATCAGGAGCTTTTCTGTTGGTTCCAGTGCCCAGTTGTCCGGTGTGATTAGAACTGCCAAAAACAGTAACCCAGGAAATTTCATTTTCCACAATATTTTAGCTCTGGCTGACTCAGTGAAATCCCAGCAGTGAGCTGTGAGCAATGATATATGAAGTGAAAAATGTTCACCCTTCCTCCCAAGCCTCTCTGCACTCTGCATACACCGCTCACAGTCTGTGCTGTGAGGTCACAGGCTCTGCTGTCAGACCCAGCTCCAAAGGAGATGCTCCCTGCCTGTTTGCCAGGTGGTTTTGATACCACTGTGGTTTGATAGAAAGCAAATTACCATCTCAGGAGTTCTCCCTATTGCCAATATTATTTTCAGATCAGAACTTCCCATGAGACAACACAAAAAGACTGGCTTGAGGCCCAGGGTTCAGCATGATTTGCCTTAAATTTGTGTTTGCTTAGTTCATTTTATAAGGAAATAGTTTTGTATCTAGTCATGGCATATTATGTAGAGCAGCCCTGAAAAGAGCCTCAAATGCCATATTCCAAGGGAAGCAGGAGGACTATAACAAAGTTTGTCTGGCAGCTGGAAAGTTTGTGAGTAATGTGAAAGTGTGCCTGGAACAGGAAACAATGCAGTTTACTGCAGCGGGGATCTGCTCTCAGTGATCCTTCCGAAAGCTGCTCATGTGGAAAGAACGAAAAACCAGAGCAAGGCAGGCAGGTAGAGTTCATAACAAGCCATAACAGGCTTTCATCGATGGCTTTAGCAGCTTTTCACTGCTCAGATGCTATTTCTGCATTCAGAGGTTAGGATATAATGGGGTGTGCAGATGCATAGATATTTTCCCTACTTTTGGATTTTGAAGAATATGAACCAAAAGCTTTGTGCCATAAATGGGAAAGGCAGTTCTTCAAGCTTTCATGAGAAGTTGCTTAAATTATTAGTTTCAGCAGTAAAATGTTGGCTATATTTATGTTTACAGAAGAAAAAGTTGGGTAAAAAATTTCCAACAACTATACAGACTCTGAAAAGTTTTTCTGTTTCCTCTCTCCCCACCTCTGGCATGGCTCTATTTGCTAAATATGCTGTAAGTTTATTTTTTACTCTTAAAATCACACAAGAAGGTCACCAATTAAATTACTCTTCCCACATGGAATTAAGCAGAAACAGATTAGTAGTTAAAGCAGAGCCTCTCTTGTGGGTCTTCTCTAGATCTTAATGGATTACTATTTTAATATTTGAAGTTTACTCTGAGTATCCAGTTTAGCTGGAAAAGAAGCCACAGACCTCACAGGGTTTTCAAATTTATCTGTGCTTTTTATTTCTCTACTTTCAGGACAGCACAATTCTGTTTATTCAAAGGTCACTGTGCTGAAAGCAATATCTGCAGATAACAAGAAATACTGAAGACAGTCACAGAAGGTAGAAAAATATGAGTTCCATAACCCTTCACCTCTATTCCTTTTTTTGGTCTGTCTATTGGTTTTGCAGATGAAAACAGAAGGAATTCTATTGTCTTGTGTTTGCCAGTGCAAAATAAATTAAACTTAACTCTTGGTTCCCTCCCTCTCTCAAAAGAACACACTAGGTTCTTCAAGAAGGTTTGTTAACCCTTCCATGGCTCCTGCATCCTCAGCAATCTCTGTTCTCTACTTTCCAGTCACATAAAAATTTCCACACATTGTAAACGAAAGCACTGTGGGTAGGAGGAAATATCCTCTAATGGTAAAAAACTAAATGTATACCCTCTCAAATGTTTTGATTAGATCATAATTCAACATAAGATTTGAGTCTCACAAAACCACTGATCTATTAAAAAACTCCTCCAAGATATATTCTTCCATGGCAAACCTGGAGCACTGTGTACATGGCTGGAACAGGAAACCTGAGTCTGCAGAGTCCCAGCTTCTGCTGCTCAAGGCTGTTCCAGTCGTGTCTGGTGTCGCAAGGACATCACTGCACAGGAATTAGCCAAGGGTTCAACTTGTTGGCATGGCTTCTTTTCCAGAGAAATATCCCCCACGGCGTGACAGTGACCCACACTGCTGGGACAGAGGTGCCACTGCAATCAAACAGGTCAGCAGGACACACGGTGACAACATCCAGCTGCCTTATTCTGGATTTTTCGTTTTGATTCTTGGGAGGAGTTTCAGGAACAGGGCAGGTGAGGTGGCAGAGAAACCAAGCAAGGCCTTGCTGTGAGGGTTCTGTGACCTCCCTTGGGTTGTGCAGATACAGGAACAGATAAATTGTGCACATAGATGTGTATATATATATATATATATATATATACATTTGCAACATCTTTTCTGGGATTATTCTCTTCTCAAAGTCTGTAAAGGTTACATAACGCTCTTGGAACAGAATCTTACTGCAAATAAATGTCTCCTGTAAGGAAAACTGTCTATCCCTTCAGAAAGGATAGTGGAGATTTACACTGGTAAACTTTTTCCATTCATTACACCAACGAAAACGTTTCAAGAGAAGTAAAACTTCGGCAAGCACTGAGCTTGGAAAGCAGAACACAGGAAGCTGACGTGTGCAGCCAATTCAGCAAGTGGAAAGTAGACAATCTCTTCAGACTGGACCTGGGGCCCACAGCTGATAATGTACAACTCAATAGCCTTGGTAACCTGCACACTTCCAGTGGAAGCCAAAATCTCCTGTGAGGAATTTAAGCAGAACAAAAGCTGTTCTACTGACAAGAAACACGTGGAGATTGACCATAACCTCATCTCGAGACAGACTTTTGTTTTGGATGTATCTGTCCCACAGTCTCCTCGGAGGTCTTTAGACACTCCAGGATTTGCTTTGAGGCACAGAAGCTGCAGGCAGGCTCACCCTGCAGAGGCTCTCTTCCTCTGACCAAGGACTGGTCTTCACCACTTCTGTGAAGGACAAGCTCCCACGCAAACCCCTAGAGCAACTTGCATTTTTTCCATTAAGCCTTTGTCAAATGAGAGCATTGATTTCCTAGGAAAGAGTCTGCTTTCGTAAAACATTTTTGTTATTTCATCACAAAGTAAACAAACATGGTCCAAAAAAGCAAATTATCTTGTGTTCCTTGGCTATTTCTCAGCCAAAACAATTCATAAGGTTTTCAGTTTTTGACCTTGCAAGAAAAGTCTCATTTTCCCACGTGAAGGAAACCCTTTTCCCGAGTGTTGCTAAATTAATCAGTTAAATAGCAAATTATTCAGCTGCAAAAAGATTACCAGGAAAATGTGGGTCTGCTGCTGAGTGGGACAGGGGTCCTTGTGAGGGAGGACATGGAACACACCAAGGTTCTCACTGCTCTCCCATCCTGGGGGCTGTGAAGAGAATGCAACTCCTGTTTGGGCTGCAGCTGCTGAAGGCACCGTACACAACGTGTGGCTGCCCTTTATTCCTGTGAAGGGAAGGTGCTCCCTGTGGGCATTGGGGTTCCTGAGGCCAGAGTGGGAGCAGCACAGGCTCTGGGCTGTCCTCACACCCCACCACCCCACAAACCTCCTGGCCCTTGAAGTGAGGCTTGTAACACAATGGGTACTACACCATTTCAGCCCTAACAGTTACTAAAGAGATAAAAGTCTATCTGCCTAATCACCAAAAATGCCAACTTACAGCACCTATTAAAGCTCTTTTTTAATGTAAACATCTCCCATTTTTAGCTTGAGACTTAAAAGGAGCCTGCTGCAATTCTGTACACTGCCAAACCCCTGCCTCTTTCTTTTATTTGCTCTCTCACCCTCCCCCTTCCTTCCTTTTCCCACCCACATATTATTTACTCAGAATACGACCTAATTACAGTTTGTGCTTATCTGAACGACCTGCACTCCACCATTTCAGCTAAGGGGGGATCTCAATGAGGATGGACAAAGGATCTTGCTTAGAGAGAGAGGGAAAGAGGGATTGTTAGGCTGGGTGGAATAATGAGCAGAACCCCTGGGGGAAGGTACCAGAGGAAAGGCAGTACCTCCTTGAGACTTGGATCTAAGGCTCTCACTGCGGGTCTGGAGCACGGCTTATTGTTTCAGCCAAAGTCAGTTTCTCCTCTATTAAACTCAGTTGGGGTTTTTCCTGGCCTAATCTCACCCACGCTGAAGTAAGTGGTGATTTTGCTGGAAGCGATGCCGTGTCCTTTGTTGCTAACCATAATGACAGTGCTTGCTCTGTTTCTAGCCAAGATGCTGAAGAAACTCCAGAGAATTTTTTTTTTCCTCCCTGTAGCCTCATAGAACTAGTTTTACTTTTCTCTTTTTTTGGGACAAATTGAAAGAAACAAGCAGAGCACAACACCGGAAAGTGGATGAAGAAACAAAGCCCTGCCTTTGAAAGAGATCTCTGTGAATCTCTGGCACGTAGGAGCAAAAGGGAGGAAATGGGAGGCTAAGAAGGACAGAGCATCTGCTCCCATTGTGAGTGCACTCTCCTTCCAAACATCAGGCTCTGGAAGGCCAGAGCTCGACTTCTGACTGAATATCTTGGCTCGTGTCAATGTTCTTCCTGCACCTACCTGACTTCAGCTGGATTTTTGCCACTGACTTCCTTGGGGGCAGCATCACCAAAATCTGCACTGGTTTAGTCTGAATACCCAAGGATTAATAAAAATAATCCCTAGGACCTACTGGAGCAAGTGAATTGAGTAAAACATGAGTTAATGTGCTGGCTAACATGTTGTCCAGCAGCTGGGCCCCGGCAAGCAGCTAAAGGTCTTCACTTGGTAATCAAAGGTGCTGCTGTGCTGAGACGTCCTGGCCACCACCAAATCCTACAGCAGCTTGGTCAGCAGTCCTCTGGAATTCCTGCCAGGTAGAGAAACACCTGCATTTGCACAAGGGTTTATCTGTCACGTGGATCAATCAGATACACTGATGAATAACCAAGGAAATCTCTCTGTGCTGCATCCATCTCACTGATCCCCGCCCTCACACAGACCTCTGCACAGCTGGGACAGGGTTATCCTTACATCTGAAATATTACTCAGTGCAAGAGTCCCAAGAGACTTTCACCTTATGGAAATTTAAGGAAATGTGAACTGCCCAGAGGGATTTCAATGTGGAGCCCTATGGTGAAGGGCTCCACAGAAAGCTGACTGCACAGAGCTGGAAGAAGTTAAAGAACAATTGGAGATGATATAACTGAAACCCAACCCAATGGGAAAAAGGACAAGAGAGGCCGATGGGAATAAGTGAGGATGTGAAGATTAGCACCAGCAAATGTAGAAGTCTCTCAAACATAAATAGTCTGGGAAGGAGGCAGAATGGGGAAAGCTTGTCTGAAGGAAAAAAAAAAAAACCAAAAAAACCCAAAAAATCAGCCCAAGGCTGGAGCAATTTAAAAGAATAGTTAGAAGACTAAAACAGATACAGAATTGCTGATAACAGCCCTGCATTGTACAAAAGCTCTGTTTTTGCAAGCTAAAGGTAAAAGAGAGTGGCTTGCATGCAAAATAAAGGGAAGAGGGGAAGTAAAATTGGAAATAACTGTTAACATTCCCTCAGAAACACAGGAGACCCCTGTCAGCCTCAGAGGGAGTCACCTCGGGAGGCCTCCAGTGACAGACCTCAGTGTCACCTTGTCTCTACCTTTCCAGCAGAGGATGGCAGACAGTGCTTGTGGATTTCCCCTTGGAATGGAACTGCACAAGTATGAAAAGCACAGAGAGCCTGGCTGGGAGAAAAGTCTGGGTGAGCCATTCTCCCACCAGGGCTCTGGCAGTTCTGAGTGGGGAAGAGCAGGAAAGCCTCGTGCCTGGCCATCAGAGCTGCTCCAAAGAGATGGGAAACATCTGCATGGTAGGGATGGTCATTTACAGGGATATCTGCCCGGATGCAATTTGAGACATATTAAACGTTGTTTGTCAGGTTTAGTGTGACAGCCTAATCTATTATGTGAGTCAGGATGGCTTTATTGGTGAAGGATGACTTGGCTGTAGAAATCTTGGGAGTTTCCATCTACACAGCTGCCATGACAAAATGGGAGAAATGCAGTAGACAGGAAATAATAAGGGCTCAATTCTGCCTTCACTGGTATTTATGCAGCTGAGCTGAAATCCACAGGCCCTTTGTCTCTCATAAAATGTTTGGGGTCTTTGCCCCAGTAATCCTTCAATAGGCTGACATGGAGTCAACCTTCTCAAACCAAAGAAGTGCAAGGAGAATTTTGTTCACTGCTCTGTTATGAACACATAAACAAGGGAAGAATTTGGCAGGTGGCATTTTGCATTACACTTTATTGGAAAGAGTCATGAGTTGAAGAGAAAAATGATGCTTTGGGGAATTAAGTATTTCAACACACAAGTGTTGTCTAAGAAACTGAAATTAGCTGCACCACAAAGTCTTTATGGCCAGAACAGGCATCTCCCAGCTTTCTTCTTCATCAGTCACAGCATCTGTGCTGGTGCTTTATGGGCTCCTGAAGTCTGTGGGAAGATTCCCACTGACGTCATTGTGCCTTGGATCACTTCCAACAGACATCTTTTACCTTTCTGGCCCAGGTAAAAGCAGGAGAAGTTTTGCATTCCATGAATTCTCACAGATTTCATAAAATAATACCACAAATCCCAAGATTACCTCATCTGTTATCAGGCATTCTCAATGGGTTAAATAAGAATATCAAATGAAGATGTTTGTGTCTGCTGACAGCACTAACACTGCCAATATGAAGATAGAGAGAAAACACAGAATCAGAGACATTCTGGTCTTTTAGAAGAATGAGACAAAACTGAAAGCGCTGCTTTCCTGGGGCAATGATCTGAACTAGAAAGGGTTCATTAAATTAATCAGCTATTCAATTTATTCCTTCAAAGAAAGGAAGATTTAGAGTGCTATAATATGAAAATCTTTGTCTGTCCAGTCTATGGCAGTTATAAAATCAAGAAATAAGAAGGATGTGATAAGAATGAGACAGAGAAGGAATCAAGGGAATTATATAGTTACCATATACAAGGCTGTGATTCATTCTTCTGGAGAAGGCTGAGCCAAATTCAGTTCCAAGTCACACTGGCACCACTTCTTTGTGCCCAAAAGCTTTCAGTACTATAAAAACTGTGGAATCTCTTTCATTGGGAAATTTTGGCTTTTTTTTTTTTTAAGAAAGTTTATTCCAGTTGTGCAAAAGATGTCACATGAAGCTCATAAGAGAATTCTGGCAGTTAAGAATATTTGTTGTAAGAAAATGTTTGATCATGCAGGTAAGAATTTTTCCAATTTATCAGAAACAGCTAAATCCAAAGTGATTTCCTGAGACAAAAAAAAATAATATTCTCATAAAGTTCCTTCTTCCGTTGGCTTGTCTGAAACTGCATCCTAGAAAAGCGAAGAGCTTTGCAGTAAAAGAGAAATGTGAAACTCACAGCAAGATTTGCTAAAGTTTCCAATAGGTCTGTTAGTTTCCAGCACAGCAGGAATAAATGCAACAGCATTATCAGGAAAACCTGCAGGGCTGTGGGATGTAATCACAGACACACTGCCCTCCACACCTCACTCAGGACCAAGTACTGCAAAACCTCCAGTTTCTGCCTGGCTTCTGCCAAGGAGCAACAAGCCAATATACAGCTTTTCCAGTCTGTAATGAATAACCTGCATTGTCTATTCCTTATTTATAGGCATTCAAATTGCAACAAATGGTTCTGATGACAATTACAGCACTTCTTTATTTACCAAAAATACAGCATGTAGATAAAAGCCCAACTCTGCACTGATAGTTAGATATATATAAATCTGCTAATTATCTCTGGACTTATTGAAAATGCCCAAGCTGATGAGGAAAAATGGCATTATATTGTTTGTTAAAGCAAAAAGAGAATATCTCTTCATCCTTCTGTTATGATGGATCCATTCAGAGTTAAGTTCTCTGACCTGCTGCTTGGAATGTGAAGCCTCCCTTTGTGGAGGGAAGGTGGAGAAAGCCACAGAGCTTTAGAGAAATCGGATGCATGAGTAAGGCAAGAAGTGGAGGAGATATGCACAAAGCCAAAAATTTGTGAGGAAATTTGCAAGGAAGGAGAAAGCACCGTGTCAGGCACACAGGAATACATGAAAGGCAGGAATGGAGGGGCAGGAATAAATCCAAATTCTTTCTGAGACTCTTGGAACATGGATTTCAGTGGCAAAGGTTTATTTGGAACATGGATGAGCCTTAACATCACAGCAGAGTGAGTTATATACTCTCTTAAGCCCTCAAATCAGCACTAAAGGGATACACAGGTTTTATGCTGACTTTCTGCAGCCCCTCTGACTCTGCATCACAGCTGGTCCAGACTACAAGGCAAACACTCTCTCAAGCAGTAACAGTTCTCCAGAGCAGGGTTGTTCTAGCAGGATTCAGCTCGATCAGAGCATGAGTCAGTTCAAGTTGAGATCTCATGATTTTTCAAAAAAAGAGGGCTTTTTCTCTACATTAAATATTCAGTGGCTGGATATCACCTCTTTGCACAGTGAGACAATCCAGCGAGGTGTTCTCTATATTTTGTCACGTGCATTTATAGGATACAGGAGATGGTGGTTAAGCTAGAAATGCTAGAACATGGAATTATGGAATCTCTTGTCATGAGCTGCACCATTGTCCTTCTTTTCTGCACCTTGGCTGGCAGGGGAGAGGTGTTGTAAACAGAAAAGAGTGAACAGTGTGACTTTCCTCCGGGTGGGGAAAGAAGCAGAAGGTGCAGAATTAAACAAACATCTGCCCAGGCGAACAGCAAACAATGTGTTTGTCTGGTAAACTGAGCAAAGAGGACTTGGAAGTCAGAGAGAGGGGAGGATGAGACAGAGGAAGCCAAGAGGACCATTTTGCCAAATGACTTTTTTCATGCTCCAGCAGTCTTTGTTGTAATTACAAGGATCTCTAGGGAACTGAGCAGTTTCAATCTTCAGCACTTTAGAACATTGCCAATAAGATACAAAAATTGCTAACACAGTGAAAACATTCATATGCAATGGAGTTTGGGGTTTTGCTGGGGGTTTTTTTATTATTTTTTTTTTCTTTTTTAACAAGCAAAATGTCTATTATGCAAAGGGAGAATCCACTATAAGTTCTTTCATAACACAAAATTTATGCACATCAGAAGGGCCAATTAACAGTGGCAGGAACCAATTTCTGGTGTCCACTCAAAGGTGAGGCAGAGCCATTAACAAGGAAGGTTTTCCTGCTACCACATCCCAACCCTGCCAGGAATGGCAGATCCCAAGTCAGGTCAGTGACTCTCCCTGGACCCAGAGACATTTCCAGCCAAGGTCACAACACAAGTAAGGCTGTGAAGAACACGGAGAACATCTCACCACAGCTGCCTTGGGTTATGTGTAATTTCTAGATTTATTGCAAGAAGCCTCAAGATCACGAACACCCAACTGCACCCATTTCATGCTCGTGTGGGACACCCAGTTAATGAAATCACACAGGCTCATACACAAAACCCGAGAGCTCTGCCAAGGGCTGTGTCACTTGTGCTCTCCACTGTGTGTGGATCTCACCGGCAAATCTGCACCTCTGTAAGATGAGGCGAGGGCAGAAAGAGCAATCCCCCTCTCCTCACACTGGAGAGGCTCCTTCTGCTTCTACCTCTGATGGATGCAGAGTTAGCACATCCCGCACAATAAACCTCCAGGCCTCCAACATCCACCAGCCTTGTCAGACTTTCCCACTGCAGCCCTTAGCCAGGGATCTGCATTCCCAGGGCAGGCTCTTGGCACTCACAGAAACCAAATTCCCCCAGCCCTTTTTTCTTCTTTTTTAAAACCACTGCTATGTTGGGTCACAGCTTTTTCTCTTCTGTCTTCAACTTTCGTGAGAATTTGTGCCTTATTTTGTACTTAGGAGCTCTAAATATGGATGTTTAAATCAGTTTTTAGCCCTGAACTCGGCTCTCAATAAATGATGGCAAGTGCTGAACATATGGCTCCCATGTGCCATGCTTCTGATCCCTCAAGAGCTCCATATAAGGTGCAGTTTGAGACACAATATTCATTCAGGGTGGCAAGAAGCAACCACTGACTGCACAGACACTGAAGGAAAGAAACTAAATTTGGAATTTCCTGCTTTTCTTAAATTTTCCCCTCCCCCTTTTTTTTTTTTTGTCTCACAATTATTTTTCCACCACTTTTATATAAGAATGTTTCTTTTTTTATATATTAAAAGAAGATTGGGCCTTCAACCATTGATCTTGTCTTTCTTCAAAAGACAGGAATATGTATTTTATTGAGACAATGGAATCAGTTAACTCTCAAAAAGCGTGTGAGGCTTTTCCTAGCCCTGTAAATGCTGAGCATTGCTGTAACCTTCAGTGGTGGCTGACAATAATTCAGCAACCACTTCCTTAGATTCTAATGGCTACAATAGTTTTTGTAATCATTTTTTTGCTATGCTTCAATGATTTAAATTTATGGCACGTAGGGGTGTATTTCTCATCTCCCTCATTTCAGGAAACCTCTGCAGACACCAAGAGGACAACAAAATTTGCAAACTGGGGGAAGAAGAACCAGTACTATAAGCTGGTGGCTGATTTAAGATATTCCAGTCACACAGCCTTTGGTGGAGCAGACCCAGTGCATTGCAACAAAAGGAGAATTTCATTTTGTTTTTGAAATGCTGTTATTACATTCAGGAAATTTGCAAAGGCACCTTGACAGAAAATGATCAAATATCTGAACTTCCAGTGCAACAACATTTACTTAGTAAATGACATTTTAATGCAGAAAGTCAAATCTGCATACTAATTAAAATTTTCCTTTAAAACATTTAGACTTTTTGGCCTTCCCACCTACCCAGAGTGACAGAGATTCAAAGATTTTTTTTTATTAAGTCCTGTCAAACAAGACACACTTTTGTAAAGTGCTACAGTACAAAGTGGCACTTTTAACCTATTTTCTAGTCATTCAGAATTTAGGCAGTGGAAGCATTTCCAAATGCTCCCTGATCTCAGAATGAGATCTGCTGACGGCAGGGCGATGGGGAAGATGGAGTTTTGTCCCTCACTAAATTTACACATTGTGGGAAAGCAGCTTCATGTACTGCATGCTGGGTAATAAAATAAAAAGTCATTACACTTGTAAAACTACCCTGGTGCTTTACTAAGAGATTTATGGAGGTGCTGCAAGTTAGAGTAACACTCCAGCTGCCTTCACCTTGTGCGACTTCCAGGCAGGGCTGGAGGGTGGCAGGGGTAGAGCAGCAATAAAGAGTGTGAGGTGGCACAATGAGGATGACAACAGCAGAGTGGAGCTGGGGAAGAGCTGAGCAGCTCCTACCTCTGCTCTCCCCAAGCATCCAGGGGCTTTCGGGTCAGCCTTGGGTTGATGTTGCTTTGTTTTTTCTAAAAATCAACCACTGACGCAAAATTCCTCCTCTAATAACGTCCTGGCCAAGAGACTTCTTAACAGTGAAATGAGCATTTCTGTATCTTTTAATGGAAACAAAAAATATTTCAGGAGGATCAAGAAAAACTTGTTGCACCATTTTTTCCAGTCTCCTCTTTGCATGTCCCCTTTACCAGCAATAGCTTCCTAAGATGTGGCCTCCCCACAAACCACGAGGATCACTACAAACAGACCAGCAATACTCCTAAGCTTCACTAGTTTTTCACTCATTTTTAAAGCCAGGGACTGTAGGCTTTGCCTCTGTTTTACTTGACACGACAACTTTCAACACTCTTCAAAGGCCGTTTTCTTTGAGAATTTATAAATTTCTGTGCATAATCATGCTGTGCTATAGTGTGTCAGTAAAAGCACATTTACAGCAAGTTTACACCCTGATAGGAAATTTCAAAGACTCCTGAGAGGCAGATCCTACAGGCACTGAAAGGCTGCAAACATTTAAGTCTTTGATGTATTACCTGAACATCACCCAGGCCCCATTCACAGATTCCACAACTGCACAGATGTATTTTCCTTGACCTTAAGGATAAAATGGTGTTCCTGGTTCTTTTTCCCATGGACTTTCAGGCCACCTTTTACTGCTCTGCCAGATGTCTTTAAGTGAAGCTAAATTGCATTTGGTTTAAGAGTCATCTGAGGGTTTCCCCACACAGCGGTACAAACAGGGCAGCTCCCATCACATGAAATTAATGTCAGACTATTAATTAATGTCTCATACATGGTTTATGTGCAGAAACAAGGGCCATTCTGGACCTGGAACAGGAGTAATTTCTGATTCTCACCCCTGCTAGACAGCCTGGCCTTTGCATCACTGTCCTCTGAACACAAACAAGTGTTTTTGGAAAAAGGAAAAGTTCTATACAAGATAAGGCACTTTGTAACTTGTATAAGGATTGACACAAAAGCAGTTCCAGTGATACAAATAATTCACTGAAAATTATAACACTGAAGGCAAATTATACCCACAAAATGCACTATCACAGTGCATTGAGCCCTCAGCTCAAAACAAGAAACAATTCTCTGCTGAAGCACAAGCTCTCAACCAACAGTTTGAGGCTTGTTTCCCCATAATGATGAGCAACCAATTGCTTTCTCTAATGTCTTTTTCTGCAAAGTTCTGAATATTCCACTTAAAGGTACCAATAATCTTCACATCCTTAAAAACACTCAAATAGTTTCACTTGAAAGTCTTACTCTGGCTATTTCTTTTCTTCTTTCTTCTTCCCATTGATTTCCAGCTCTGAAAGGATATTTCAAACACAAGCACTTGTCTTGTTTTTTTCCTTCCACACAGTGGATCCCTTTCCTCGTCCTCTGTCTCCTCCTTATTCTCCTTTTACAAATTTAACAAAGAAATTCCCTCCACTCTTTGGGGACAGTTCTCTGTCTGCAGGGGGCTGTAACAACTTGCTTAATTTAACCCTTTAAAAAATAATCTTTTGAGATGAAGTTCTGGCATATTAGCTGCAAGGAGAGCAGGCACAACAATGAAACAGCACAGGAAAAAACAGAAAACTCTAATTTTTGACAAAGAGCCTACTCTGTCTTTAAAACAGAAGGAGAGAGGAACTTTGCAAATGCTCCTAAAATGTTAGTACTTTATTTCTACATAGGGGGATGTTCTTGGCTTTGCTGTCTCTGGAGGGGACTTGAACATCAAGATCACAGAGTCTGATATCAGTTGCAGCAAGGCATGTGCAACCCTTGGGCCTCGAATCTTAATTATATCTGCAACTGTTTACAGCTTATAATTATTGATG
Source organism: Picathartes gymnocephalus (assembly GCA_013390045.1). Taxonomy (NCBI): domain Eukaryota; kingdom Metazoa; phylum Chordata; class Aves; order Passeriformes; family Picathartidae; genus Picathartes; species Picathartes gymnocephalus. Next base: position 677,176 of record WEKY01030316.1, read on the forward strand.
TTAATTTACTGAGGGAAGTTACACTTCTCGCCTCAAGTTATATTTTTGGCATGTTAATCCATTTGCACACAGACTATTGCGTTTGATTGTGCAGACTGAAATTAAAGCATATTTTTCACTTTCATTTCATTGGATTTAACCACGTTCTACGTGATTTTAAAAAGCAAAAAGTAATTTGACTGTTTCTAGTAATGTTATAAATATTGTTTAAATAAAGCTCAGCTTTCCACAGCCCAAGAGCAGCAGGATGTCAGAGGTTGTGAAGGACAGCAGAGAAATCTACATTTTTCTAAGATATTTGCAACCCCAAATTCAGTGGAATTATGACCATCTGACAACAAAACCAAATCATGAAGTTAGTTATTGCTGAACTTTATGACTCAAGAGCTACATCCTGCCAATACTCGCTGCCACACAAGGTTTAGCTCTCTCAGTGTAAACTGGAGCATTTACAGAAGTGTTAATGGGATCAGTATTAATTCTTTGTAGGCCACGGCTTTGTGATAACTCAATTTGAGATATTCTGAATAACCACCATCACTAAAATCAGTGCTTTGGGACCAGAATTTTATTTCTTCCTGCTTCTTCATCATCCTGGGCCAAGCCCTTTCTCTGTTTCTGCCTCCAGGTAGCATGGCAGAGGAATTTGTACAACTATCACAGGAGGAAGAAATATCCTTCTAGGAGGAGTTCTAATTCATCAGGTTCTCTGGGAGCCCATGACGTGTCTGAGCTGCCTCAGCCAGTACCACAGGTCCCTCCAGGGTGAAGAACAGTGTTCCTGATGGTTCTCTCCTACCAAACACTCACCAGGAGAACACCCCCCCCCGCCACAGCTCATGCTGTTTTATCACAGCAATTCTCTGCAGTAACTCAGGCTATCTGGAAGAATGATAGTGTTCATAAACCAAGGTATTGAATACAAGTCAAAGGGAATATTCTTGCCATAAAGAAGCACAAATTTATTGCACACTCCTACTTCTCTTATCAGGTAGTTCTAAGCTGATGTGATAGAAATGCGAGGTACAGGAGAGGGCAGACAACGATAGGGGAATGGTGGATTTTTTTATCTTGTCTAGAGGATTAGAAAATGTGAGTGCTAAGAGGTTTTTTATCTGGCAGTACTCACAACTGAAGACATAAGATATCTCTAGAGTAGGCAAAGCAAAGCTGTTCTTAAGAATATGGCACTGGGCATGTCCTACCTACTCGTGCAGCAGGGATGTTTCACTGTGTGCTGACTGGGAGATGAGCCATTAAAAAACCACCTCACCCTGAATCATAGTTATTGGAACAGCAAACCAATTTATTCTATGCACCCTTTTTTGTTTTCATCGTGACAAAGCCACTGGGAAGGTTTTATCAACACAAAATTCTTCTTATTACATTTTTTAAACCCTGATTTTCCCTGCTAGTGAAATTCTGGATGTTGCACCGAGTATATCCAGAATAACTCCCTAACATGGAAGCATAGATGGAGATGTATGTCTACATTGCATCAGCTTCATCTACATTACTTCTCACAACACTACAGGAACAGTTTATCCCATAATATACACTTGGCACTGGCTGAAGCAGCAGTTTTGTCATTTCCAGGTGCTGCTGAACTGTGAGGCCCTCTGAGATAGGGATTTTATGGATTTTTATGTGTCACTTAGGTGTAAACTGAGGCACAAAACAGTTCCACGATTTAACCTGTAGTCATTAGGAAGGATTGGAAGTGAATCCAGCACTCTTAACTGTCATGCTTTTATCTTTCCTACTAGGAATTATTCCACATGTGAACAGGCCTACGGAAGAGGAGAAGGAAGGGGAACGTGCAGAACTGCAGCCTGAAAAAATGGTAACAAATGTGGATTTCCATAACATCCAGCACTATCCAGAGCCTCCTAAGGCAAATGGGACTGATACCACCGACTCCAGCAGAAAAACATTTGGCTCAGTGCTGAGTGATTTTGAAAATGCTGCTTTGACATTTTAGGCCTGAAACCAGACATTTTCCCTGACATTATGAAACACAGCGAGGTAATATTACAAAGAAGTGTAAAAAATAAATCCAACTTGGAAAACATAAATGACCTTTCAAAGCCTGAAATCATGTAATAATAACCAGCCTGACCCATCCTGAGGTTTTATTGTTTGAGCTTCACTTATGTTTCTGCCTTTCTCCCCTGGATAAAGTGAACAGTTGGGGACTGAAATCCCAGAGCAAGTGCATGCCTATTTACCAACAAAATGAAAAATGTCTGGAAAGATTTCCAAATATCTGATCTGCTGGGGGGATGGACAACATAAAAAGGAAAGAACCCAAACCTTCTCACCCTGTTTCCTCCAGGGTTTGCCTGTATTGTTTGCTTCAGACAGCCCATTTCTAATGAGTCCAATAATCAGCTGGAACTTGAAACTGCTCTGCCATCTCTCACTGTTCTTTCAGTTCCAGGAAAACTGAAGCAAATGGTATTTTTCTTGCCTAGCAATAAAAAAGCCATAATAATACTGATGTGTACATCTGGTTCCAAAACCAGTTTTGGGGCTTCAGTCAAAACAGAGATGGAATTTAATACACACAATGTTCAATGTTTTGGGAACCCATACTGTTTTTTCTTGGTTGGTTTTTCAAATCCTTTTTTTTCCCTAAGAGCTTTTCTGCCTTACCTTACTCTGTTATGTCTCTAATATCTTGTCCTTGACAGTTTCCCCAGGCTGCTCCCACATTTCCCAGATGTTTGGATGGACAAGTAGGACCATCCTGATTCAGACTGGTGAGACAGAAAATGCTTGTTGAGGCCAACAGGTCAGACCTGCTCTCCAGTCTGGGAATGGTTGGATACAGTTCCATCTCCTCTCCCCTCCATGGAGATCCTCAGGGTCTCCTCCTGTCTGAGTTGCCAAGTTCTGTTAACTCTGTTGGAATTTCATGTTTGAAAACTCCTCTTTGGTCATTTTTCCCTTGATAATGGCAAATAGATGAATAAATTAATCGGAGAGGACAGATGCTGACAGACAGAAAGGCAGACAGCCTCATTTCCTTAGGAAACAAGGCTGAAAAATGAACACACTCCCCAGAGGCTTCGACAGCAGTGACTTAGGTACAGTTGCACAGACCTACCTTTAATTGAATACTGTTGGATTATTATGTTCCATTTTTCCTCTTGTCCTGACCTGCTCGTTGAGTAAATAGAGCCATCTGCCAAAGCAACGGCTCCTGGATTAGAGAAGTGCACCTTCCCCTGGGACAGGAAAGTAGGCCAGCAATTCACCAGGGCTTTCTGCAGCTCAAATTATTATTCAGGTTTCCACACTGCAGGAGCAAGGAATCTGTATCTAGCTGAATAATCTGGCAGGAAATGTAGCTAAATCACAAAAACATACTGGCTGGGAACCATGAGCATCTTACAGAGAGAGTTGAACTGACATTTTCAGATAAAAGTTTGTCATCTCCTTTCCCAGCCCCAAACTGGGTTTTTATTCACTGAATGCACTTCTCACCTTAGACAAAGCAAAGTATTTGCAGTGGATCTTTAGCCAAATAGAGAAGTTAAAAGTCCTTAGCCATAGGCAGCCAAACTGTACCTTGACTGTTGTTTGAACTCTAGATGAACAGGAAAGCAGTTGTTTATCATGGGAACACATGGTGTGGTTTTTTCCTTTTCATTTTTGTCAATAAAAACTAATTTTATTTTTACAAGAAGTCCTACAAGCAGAATGGTTTAGATTTCTTCAACTACTGTCTAATGAAGAGGGTTTGTATGTCCAAGGACAAGCATTTTTATAGTGAAACAGAAAGAATTTTCTTGGAAAATATCTTTTTATGGTTGGAATTTTCTTGTTAAAAGTGTTTTTTTCTATAATCTTTGCTGGTAAATGTGGTTTGGCGTTTTGGCAAAGACAGGGGAGGACTGAAGTCTGTTCACAACCTCCAGGCATTCCTATGATGACCTAGAGAGCTCAGAGCAAGAGGCAAAACCAGTCTTAATCCAACTGGGAGAGAAGAGGGTGTTGCACAATTAAGCAGCCACATCTCAGACAGGTTTGTGCCAATAGGAGAGATAAGGCAATGCCTCCCTGCCCAGGAAATCCATACCTCAGTGGACCTTGCTGGAGAACCAACTTCCCAACTCCATTTCACCTCTGAGAAAAACCTACTCAAAATAACGGATTAAGGTTCAGGTTTAAATAAAATTTTAAGTAAATATTCAGTCTGCCAACCCATCTCACTCTCTTTTTTTTTTTTTTCCACTTAAAGAAGCTATTCTTCAGTAAAAAAAAATAAAACAAGGGACTATTTTTTTGGTTTTTTTATTCCTCAGAGAAATATTCCTTTGGCATCCTGAGCACCCTGTGCTCTCCTACAATCATGTCAGACTGTGGGAGGCTGGCAGAGCAGAGCAAGGAGTCCTAATCCCCCTGGATCCCACACAAACCAGCCCTGCAGACTCATCTCTGCCTTTTAAGAACAACCCATCCTTGACGGATGTTATTGATGCCTCCCCGGGGACTGTCTGGGCACCTTCTCCCCACACAGTGATCCTGCCACATTACTACAGGATGATGTGGGAGCATCTGGGAAATTATCCCAACTCCCTGCTTGGATGGACTCTCTGCCCACGTGCAGATTCATACCCAGAACACTCAGCCAGAGCTGGAGGTGTTTGCATCATTTGCTGTCTCTGCTGGGTGTGCTTCGGGCAGCCAGGTGAATTCTGCAGCACGGAGCCCTCCGGGTGCTGCAGCCTCACAGCAACGCTGGAAAAGCTCACTTACACATTTCTGGAATCCAGAATTCAGGAGGACTTAAATGAATCTGTTCTGCTAAACCAGTACAAAGGAGCTACGCGACACCATTAAATCAATATAAACTTCGATTATATCAATTTAGATGTAATTCATTGGGAACAAATCAAAGCCGGTGTAAAATAATCCTCTGCTAAAGCACAGTAAGAGTGGCTTTCTTTAAACTCATTTAACTAAATCTACTTGAGAACTAATTTAAGGTATGGTTCTGACATATGTAGGAAAAAACCTGCTGTGAACATCACAAACAGCTACTGAGGGCTCACATCAGGACTCTGAAGAGAGATGCTTCTGAAAATTAGATGTGTTCAGAAAAGCTTCACATTCTGTGGGGTTTTTTTAAGCCCTGATGCAAAAAGGACCACTCTAAGATTTTTCCAGATCGAATCCCCCAGTTTCCGACAGTTTCTACAAAGTTTGCAAGATTTTGTGCAGTGGTTTTTCCAAGACTCCACAAGCAATTTGATTAAAACAAAGTATTTTTTTTTTTTTTAAACAGTGAAGCAGCATTTTCTCAGTTCAAAAGCAAAGCAAGGACATCAAGAAATGAGCCTCTCAAGCAGAATGAGACATGACTCATCAAGCCACTCTTTCAAAAGTGAGGGAGCTTCCCACCTCCATGCTCCCACCTGCCCTCAGGACACTCAGAGAAATGAGGAAAACTGTGGCAAGAACACCTGAAAACAAACCATTTAGGCAGCAAAGTCTGAAGCTGTAATGAACATAAATATGGAAAGTTTCTTGAACGTGAGGTGTTTTTTGTCTTTCTTGTTTGAGTCGGCAAAGCACCTAATGGTGTGTGATAAAAGCAAAGCCAGGCAATTATTTTCCTCTGTTCTGCAATCTGTGAAAAAGGATGTGGGGAAACGTCATGTCTGCTAGAAAGTATCGTGCTGTAAGGTCTGGAAAACCCACGTTCTCCGAGCCCAGACAGACGTGAATTGACAAGCACTGGCCATTCCCAGAGCACACGTCAGGTTCAGAGAGCCCTTTCCTCAGAGAAGTGCCCCAGTTTTCCAGGCGCACACGCAAACCAGATCCCGATCCCGGACAACACAACGAGCAAGCACACGTGGAATCTTGGAACGCTGATTTTTCCTCTTTCTGCCTGCTGGACTGGAAGGTCAGTTAAGAAAAGTCTTTGAAAACATTTCAGGAATTAGTTTCTCTGAATCACGTATCGGGATCTTTGGTTTCATGACATGTAAACCAAAAAATCCCAGTCTACCAGAAAATCAGCCTACAATAATATTGCTAGGTCTTACAAGAACAACATACTAAAAAAACCAGATTGACTTATGTGAGAGTGCCAATAGCTGCTCTGGATATTGTTTACTTGTTGAATTTGGTTTTAGTTTGGGATAAATTCTCAGACTTCATTGTTAATCAATCCAGAATTATGGTCCAGTCCTCCAAGGCAGACACAGACATAAAGAAATAAAAAAGGAGCCCCCCATTAGACAATAAGGATTAGAAAAAAATTCTTATTTCTGTGAAGTCCTTTAACCCATTTTGGTTAGATTAGGAGGTCCAAAATATTAATTATAATGAGATATCATTTCAGTGTTTTGAGTTAGTAAAGCTAAATTTAAATATTAGGATTTTCAGCTAGGAAATCTGCAATTAGTTCAACGTCCCTGTTTCCTCAGGATCTGTTCTCATAGTACCCAGGACAACCTTATCTCTCTAGCCATATTCAGTGTATGTTATTTTACACTTACCTCATCCTAACCAGGTAATTATCTTACACATCTTGTTTCTGAGAAATAATGAAATTAAAGATTTGCTTCCCACTAACCCACCCACTCAGAAGCAGTGTCTTCCCATGTTTTCCTTGATAGGGCACATGTGGTCCTTTCAAACAGTTTGATTTGACATCTCAAAGAGATTAAAAGTCATATCAAAAAGCTATCTGTTGAGTGGCAACATAAGTACTTATTTAATAAGTATATTAAATACATATGCATGGCGATATACTGTACATGCAAGGTTTTAAATATATACCCTAGTTAACTACCATATGGATATGTTGTTGTGGAAAAAAATATTTATAAAATGTTTTTTCCAAATGTTTAATCTACAGCAGATGCGCCTTGCATTCATCTGTTTGGCTTGGCATTCACTACAGGGAGATCTTATTAATCATACAGACCTCCTGTAGTAGAGGAAACAGAGGCTATTATGGGATTCATCTGTTTATGACTAAACAGAAAAAAGGATCTTCATCAAATGAGAGATCCCTTTCTGAAAAGTAGAAGGCTGTGAGGAAGCCACATGCTGCCTCTCATCTCCCAGCATTGTGCCCTTACTCCTCCTCTTTATGTTGCAGCAACAAAGCAGGACAGGCTGTGTGGGTCTGGGGCAGAACAGAGCACCAGGAGCTGTGGGGATGGAGACACCCCGATTTCATTTGCTCCATTTCCATACTGAGACTGTGGAAGTTTTTTCTCCTGACCCCTTTTGTTGTTCCTTTATTTTTGGAAAAATACGTAGGATTTATGGAAGGTGCTCCGAAGTCTCATCTTACTCTCCACACCTCCCCTACCTATCCCTCCCTCCCAGCACTGCTTCACAAGGAAAGTCAACGCCAACGTTTACAACAAAAATCTTTTAACTTTACTGCAGCCCATGATTTTGTGACTCTTCAGTTGTTGTGACAAAGGGAGTAGCTGTAGGTGACCTCTTGAACTGGGCAGGGAAGAAGCAGAGAAAGCCAGCGAGGAAAAAGAATGAATCAGGTTCTACAGAGTGGAGAAGGTCAAGTACCCCGAGCACCTCGGCTGAATGGAAACCAAACAGGAGGCAGCAGATCCCAGGCCTTCCAGGGCCTGCTTGGAAACAGGAAAATTTCTTAACTTGTTCCACTTTCTACTTGCCATATTTAATGAGTAAATCATGGGTCCTTACAACAACAGGCACGTTCACAATTCTTTTCCTTTTTATTTCTTTTAAACATCACTGCTTTGCAGACATGTTATTAGAATTAAATACCTAATTTGTAAAAAATCCTGTATCTAACAAATTGCCATTTGTCCTTATTTTGAAGAGGCACACTGACAGATCACCACTTCAGCTTGTCTGCTGGGCCATTTGAAGGCCAAGTTATTCCAGCTCACAAGTGTGTGTACACCTGGGACAAACACTATCACAAAATTGTAAATAAAATGTATTCAGAGGTAAAACAGTTAGCTAATTGATTTCCAACAACAGTCTCCAAGTCAGTAAATGAACTCTGGTAGTTTTCATCTTTCTCTTTTGAGTATGATGAGCTTTACCCCATTCCTAAACAAGGTGCAACACTGGCTCAGGACAAGATTTATAAGAGTTTTACTGCAATAGAAGTATTTTGAAAACTATGTTTCTTTAATTTTTAGAACAAGATTTCCTGTCCTGTTTTGATAATTGACCGTGAAAATCATGTTATGAATTTTGTTTGATCACTGGATAAAAATATGGCCTCTGAGGATGATACACGCACATCAGTCCTTAGAAGGAAAAAGCTTCAAAAGGAAAAGTAGCTCCCCATGAGCTTTGTTGGATGGGAAGAGGGTTGGGCTTGATTTTGAAATTAAGCAAGCCCTTACCTTTTCAAGTGATTTAGAAATAAAGAGGTTGGGCTTGCAAAGGCTTGGGAGCTCTCAGTGGTCCAACACCTCTGGTGCCCAGATGTCCTTAGAATCTGCAGGTGAGTGTGATTAGAAACTGTATTTGGGGTCACAGCCAAATGACCAACTATTCCCTGTTTTCATCCCTCATTTTCTTTATCATCAGGTTATTATCCCTTTAAACATCAGTCCAATACAATGACTCTCCCCAGTTTAGCTCCACATGCACCCTCCGTGCCCTGACCTACAGTGCCCGTTGTTATCACTGACCAGCTCCCATGTTCAGCCCCCAATGCTCACACAGCGACTTCCACATGAACAAACTTTCTGACCCCAATATGAAATTTGGCCTCCACACTGGCAATTTACAAGTCTACACCAAGCCTACCTCTAAATAGGATAATCCTAAACCCCTTTTGATACAAAACCAGAGTTTTTAGCAGTAATCCTTGTACAGTAATGAAGCATGTCAAGTAACATGTGAAGAGCAGGTAATTTGCCCTGTACAGACAGTGACAGGTAAAAGTCAATTTAGTACTGCAATGTGCACATCTCTTAGACTCATGTCAGAACAATTCCTTCCCAGAATCCTTTTGGATGTGAGTGAAAACTCTAATGAGGCTCTTAGAAGAAGGACTCATCAACAGAAACTGTCATGACATGCCAGCTGTCATTCCTAAGATGCTCAACCTGTTCAAGATGATTAGAGCTTCCACAGTAGCATTAGCTTTTCCAGATATTTACCCTTGGCTCAGTTTGAACTGAAGTTGGAATATTTTGACAGGGAGCGTAAGAAGACAGAACCCCAGTAATCGAACCCTTGGGTACTCAGGCAGGTCATCCTCACACAACACCTACATTATCAGGCAGATAATAAATGTTTGTATCTGTTTTATACAAAATGCATACAAACATACAAGTTCTTTGAAATGCTGCAGGTTCTCACAAATGCTAGCATCAGAAATAGGATTAAACCAAGGTTCTGATGCTACTCCCCACCTCCACACTCTTCTTGTGGATATGTTTTTCTCCATATACGTAAAACACCGTGAAGGAAATGTCTGAACATGAGGCTTTTTTTCTTGACAGTTTATCATTCTTCGTGGGAAAAAAAATTGCAAAGGGAGATTTAGAAGTCACATTGGAGAGCACTGGATGAGAATTTAATTGTTCTTCTCCTGGCCTCCTGTAGTCATTGGCTCTTCCTCAGTTTCAGTGACCGAGAGTTAAACCTATCTCCTGGTTCCCAGCCCAGTGCCCTATAACTTAACACTCTGCTTGGAAAGGTTTAGAAAAGAACTTCTGGCAATTTGGATCCAAGTTCACAGGCAAAATAGTGTATGAGAAAAGTAGCAGTGGAATCTTATCCCAGAGCATGACTGGTTTCAAATCTGAGTGTCCTACATAACATTCTGTAACACACAGGCCTGTCCTATCAAATGTGGAAGTCAGGAGTGACTGAAGTCTTGAAAAACATTACATAACAAAGAAATAAAAATTAAAAACCTTTCCTTAGTGCTGACAGCATCTGCTGAGATCCAGAACATCATGAGCACTTCTACAGAACCAAATAAATGCAGAACCAGAGGCAAAGCATTCCCATGCTTTGGTATCTGATTCCAGCAGAGGACTTGTACCATTCATGAGGTTAAACTGAAAGAACCCATGGAAGGACCCACAAAAGCTCCCACCTGAAGGGAATGGGCACTGTATCCCCAAAGTATTCACTCCTTCTGAAAGGACTTTCTGGTTAACATGCTGTTGTCTGAAAGCTAGGCCAAAAGCAGCACAAGTTGTCAATCTGCATTTCTGAGTTATTAAGGTTTGTTTTAAAATACATCATATATGGGCCAAATACCCCATAAATGCAACTCAGTGTTTTAAATTGAGCTCAGCGAACTTACACCAATTTATGTTATCTGAGCAGCTGTCCCACTGAATCCAGATTTCCCCACTCAATTTTCCTGCTTTAAATCCTAATCTGCTTCTCTCAAAGTACATCTTATATACCCAATATTAACTAGATCAAATCAGCTTAATTTGCTGGTAATGTTAATTCAAGTTCCTGCAGCATCTTCTTTTTAAAGTGGGTAAAATATTTTACAGTATGTGAAAAATGGCTCAGCTCAACAAACTGAGGGAAGAAAAATTCTTTAAAAATAATCAAGAGACAACTCTTGAATCCAGATTGCAGCATTACCCGAAGAACATCTGCACACAAATCCTCCTTCAAGGCAAGTGCTTGCACGACAAGCAATCCACCAACAAAAGAATTCCAATAGTATTTGAAATCCCTTTCTGGCTTCTACAGTGGAAATCTGCATTCTCCTCTACACACGAGAGCTCAGAGCCCAGACAGTTGTGTTCCACTGGGCGAGCACTGATCCTGTTCCCTGCCCACTGCTCTGTCTCACTGTGGACCATCTCTGCCCCTACCTGCCGTCCCTGTCACCTGGCTGGGACACACAAATGCTGGTCCAGTGCATGAACGAGCCTGGATACCTTTGGAAGCACTGCATCCTTTCAGGTTCATTTCCTGAAACATGTTAATAGCTTTTTTCAGACACTTGATACACACATTTCACTAAAGATGGTTAAAAACCAACACCCATATTTAGACCACTTGTGCCTTTTCTAATTTGTTCACACTCATGTATTGCAATCCTATATATCATATACAGCATTTAATGCCACATTTTGAACTGCAGGAAGCAAATCAGCTTCAGCTCTGTTTTTCATGGTTCAGACATGTCTGAAATATAATGAGAGCAGGGATTTGTCTGCCCTGATTTAATTACTACAATCCAGATAACTCTGTCAATCAATTTTTCTCCTTGTGACTCCTGGCAGGGTGAAAAATGCCTTCATTATGAGGACTGATCATTAGTGGATGTGAAGTTGAGAAGATGATGAAGATGAGTTGTTGGCTCTGGCAGAGAATTGACCCATCAGTGTCATTAAGTGAACTCCAGCAAGCCCAGCAATTCCCATGGGGCAAATCATTGAATTCCTCAGGAGCAAAGGTCTGTGTCTGTCTACACCAAAGCACTTTGGAAAGTACACACATGCAGTTTGCAGCAAGCTGATGGATAACCAAACAATTACACAGGCAGTAACTGATTTGTCCTTCCCTTTCCACCACAGAAACAACTTTTAAGGTACCGTATTTTAGATTCCATTTTATGTGACAGTTTAAATAACACTCAGTTACATCCATTGCCCTCTCAACTCCACGTAACAAAAGTTCAGCTCAGAGCTACATCAACCTCCCAAAGCCCAAATGCTCTTCATTTCCTACATAAATTGCAGATCTAAATCTATTTCCTTGTAAGTATTGAAGGACAAGACTTAACCACTCCAAGCACTGTATTAGGGTGGGATTTTAATCAGTGTTTTTCATCCAGCAGTAAAGACAGTACTAGAAACACCTCACATTTACAACAGCCTGAGTTATAAGTAATTCAATGACAAATGAGCGTATCTGCAACATTTTTTTCTAAATTATACTTTAATTGCAAAAGCTAATTTTACATAATTGACTAATTAATCATTAAAAAAAATAAAAATAAGATAGATGCAATGATTACAATGCCAAAAAATTGCTAACAGAGCTACCCACACAGAGAAAATTCTGCTGGAATCAAGGACGTAGCCAAGAGACCCACAGACAACTCTGGTGAGCAAACTAGGAACCAGTGTGGGTGTGAAGGTTACAGGCACAATGCTACTTTCAGAATAAGAGGTGAAGCTCATCCTGAGAGCATCCAGGCCTGGCTGTGTGTTAAGGCCCCAATGTGCCTTGGTCCAGCAGCTGCAGTTATGAGACTGCAGGGATGTGCAGTTCTTGCAGTCACCAGATCAGCTCCCCTGGCTCTGCTCAACAAACTGATGCCCCCCACAGCAGCCCTTGCCTGATCCTGAAAGCTGTCCCAACCAAACACCCCTGGAGTATATTTCCTCTGGAGGACTACAACTATTAACAGAGCTGATTTGGTTGCAAGGACTTGGATTTCTAGCACAGGCTCCAAATTCTGGTTTGAAGGGAATTTAAACATGTACGTGTGCAAGTAGGGCAAGGTGAAACATGCAAACAACCTTTGGGTACAGAAGGGAACAGAGCTTTGGGTATTTCTGTTATTAAAGTTATTGAATCAGATCCTAAAACTGAGCAAGAAGGGAAGGTGTTACTTTGATGGGAAAGGTGCTGGCTGAGCTAATTGATTCAGCAGTGAGACTGAAGCAGCTCTTTAGTGCTGTGAGTCAGATCTCGGCATTAACTTCGCTGAATAGTTGGAACTTTTCCTCCAGCTTACAAAATCTCTGAAGTATTTTTCCGTCTTGATGCCTCAGATGTGTTTAACCACTGAGAAGGCTCTCGGGCACTGCTGTGACACTGACATCACTCAGGGTCTCGTTCTTTCCTAGCCCACAGCTCTGAGAACAGAGCATTAGTTCCTGGACAGGCACTGTTTAAAAGAAATCCTCTTTACACTGCAGTGGGTCACAGCTGGAACCATGAGGCTCTCCTCTAACTCACACAAAGGGCTATCCAGGACATGCTGGCCACACTAATTATTGATCGTGTTTACTGAAATAGTGCAGTAACTTGTATCACTGAGGCATCCAGGGCCTTAGTATCAAATCAAAATGCAAGAAAAAGATGCTCTCCCAAATATTGTCAAAGCATAATAAAAATGAAGGAAGGGAGAGAAAAAGCAGGACCATGGAAAAGTGACAGTTAAATCTTCATTTTGTCATTTCACGTAAATCTCAGCGTGACAGGAGCTGGGATTTCCACAGCAGCACTCTGAACAAACAGTGCTCTGAGCTCTGCTGTGGCAAACACTTCTAACAGGGAATCCTCCTTCACTCCTGACCCCTCCTGCCATGTAAGAGGGCAGGGTGGAAAATTACTTTAAAAAGTCAAATTTCATTTTTCTTCCAGCCTTCCTTAACTAATGTGGGTTCTTAACCAATTTTCTTCACACTTTCTAAAGCAAGTGGCATTTTGGCTGAAGGTAGATATGAAAGGCTTGGTCCCAAAATATTTTTTTTTCCAGAAAGCTAAAAAAGCATGGAAATGTTCCTTCCCTAACTGACCTTGATATTTGGCCTCATGACCTATGTCACTGCTAGCTGTTCGCTCTGCACCTTTCTGTAGGTAAAATATTAGAGAAATAAATAACCTGGCCTTGAAATGAAAAACAGTCAAAAAATTAAATTCCAATGGAAACTAATCCTGAAACCTGAACATGGAACTGTGACTCTTAGACCCAGGCTCCATAAGCAGTTCCATGGAAATCACCAAGGCAAAGGGCAGCATTTAGGATCAACACCCCAAGGGACTTCCACAACACAAAATCTGGGGGACTGTGGACAAAATCAGGAACAGAGGAACGGGGAGTACAACATGGCAGAGGTGGGATACTTTGCAAGATGTGTGAAAGAAAGAAAAACTGGCCAAATTGACCATTCCTTGGATTCGACCAAGACAACAGGCGCCTTCCCCATTTCGCCTGCTCAAATGGCTTAACTATCCAAACGTGTGGCTGCAATTTGAGATGGCATGCTCAAAAGCTGTTCCCTAAACCATTCACTAACTGGAAAGATCAGAGATTCTTAAAGCAAGCCAGTAATCTTCAGTAATCATGAAAACTACATATAATTCAATATATTTACATTAAACGAGTCAACCAAGATAGAACCACCGAGCCCAGAGCACAGGGTGATACTGCAGGAAGCAGTTGTGATGGTGGCTCAGATTTATCTATGGTGTCATTCCACCCATTTCAGTGAAGTTACAGTGGTGATGAACACAGCCCATTTCCAAAGGCACAAAGCCAGTAAGTAGTCTGCAGTGGGATTCTGATAAATGCTGCCATCTGCAAAATGTTATATCAAATGCAGGGCAGAAACAGATGGAAGAGCTTTTCAACCCAGAGTACCAACTTAAAATAAACATCCTTAAACGTATCTGTTCCTTCAACGGGTATTGAAGAACAGGCAAAAATAAATGAATGAAATGAAGGAGGCTTATAAATTCTTTTCTTCACAGTGACCAAAGTAAAACCTCTTGAGCTCACATAAATCTTCCTCATGCAGGGATCAAAAGCTTCTTGTTCTCAGGACAAAACAAGCGTGTAAGTCATAATGGTTCCTGAAGATAAAAATGACATGTGTGTCCATTCTGTCTTGTTCTGATGAGAAACCCCATTTCCCACTTACTCATCTTCCCCTCAGCCCCTTCCAAAGACCCAGGTGGTTGCCATCCTCTTTACAGTGGCTGCAAAATTTCCCTCCTGAACCCATCACTGAGATCTCCTGGATGGCTGAGGTTGGCCATTAAGCACTACGAGACCTCTTTCTTTCCATCAGGACACCCTAAATATGCTGCTTCTATAAACCAGAAGTCCAGGTTTGAGCTGCAGATTTTCTATTGGTCACTGCAGATATCAACTCCTAATCATGGGAAACAGCAGAAGATCCAAGGCTCAGTCCAGCAGGCTCTTTGAACAAGAGCAGGGAGGAAATAATGCTGCCAAATGAGAAATGGCTCTGCTTTTTTCTTTGTCAAATACTCAGGGAAGACTTTGTGTGCATAGCTTGGAGTCAGCTTTGAGCCCAGGAGAGCAAGCAAGCAAATATAAACTATCCCTGGTTTCCAAAACAAACTTTGAGTTTGGTTGCCCTTCATTATAAGACACCTTTTTGCCTATAAAGTCAGGATCATTTTGTTTAAGAGCTGCACGTCTCAGGATGCAAAATAAATGGCTACAGTCACAATGCTGAAAGGATTGACTTGGAAAATTGCAAATTGAATGAGGAGAATTACTTTGGCTAGACACACACGTCATTAAGAATTATTGGCACGGGGGTTTCAACAGTGCTGGATGCCTGAATGAGAGAATTTCAAGCTTAGAGGAGACAGATTTAAAAGGCTTTAAGATAGACTAAATACACTGCAGATTGCTTTATCTGGCAAATCACTGTGCCATGGAAACATGCAACACACAATGAAACATATGTAACCAAGCCTAATTTTATGGAAACATTTAGGAAGGTAGTTTGGACATGCTTTCAAAGAGGTGGAATTGAGCTGAAGAACAGATGTGGTTTTTACCTAGAAAATTATATCCTCAGGATTTAGGAGATAATGAACTGATGGTTGGCATTTGAGTCAGCAAGCCTTAAACTCTCCCAAAAGAAAATAGGATGTTTTTTTTCTTCAGCCCTCTCCAGCAACATTCTCCCTGTGCTGTTTGCAAAAAGAAACCTCAGGACAAATCTTTATTCAGTGTAAAATTGGTGTCTCTCCAGAGTAGAGATCTGTGCTGATTTGAACCAGCTGAGGGTCTGGTTCCTGCTTTTCTGAAATAACCTTGAGGATTTTGTTATTACAGCTGTATTTTGGAGCTCTTTGTGCTAGTGTTGTTCAGGCAGGGCAGTGGGACAACACGGAGAAACTGGGGTGTAATGGAACTGCACCGATATAAACTGGAAACTATTTTCAAATTATGACCCAGAGGCATCCAGACCGACCCCTGAATCAGTGGATTCACACCTGAGAAGCAGGAAAAAAAGCAGAGACAGCCTCAGTGAGTATCTCCAGAGGGTTACACTTATGTTGTCTCTCCTCGTGACCAGTACTTTTCCTTCTCCACAAATTCTGGCATAAATAGGAGTGACTTCACAGAAACCAGTGGCAACATCTGCAGTTACATAAAATGTGAATCCAAGAGGCCAGGACAGAGAAGCAAAAGGAAGTGTGAGAGCTAAGGACAACAAGCAAGTTTGGGTAAGGAGCATTCTTGGAAGCTTCACCTTCAGTTTCACCACAGACTCGTGTCCCAGTAAAGTCCCTCGCTGCAGAACATCAGACTCTCCCTTTGAAGTCACAACAGAACCAGTAACAGGCTGCAACTTTCTCAACCCTCTCAGCTCTTCTTCCTAAAATACTCAAAACCATCCCTTTTTCCTTTCCTGTACTCCTCCCCAACATCTAATAAACATCTCTATCTCTCTGTCTTTCTCTGCAGGGCTAAACTTTTGATACGCTGACACACGTCAGAGATACTCTCCCATGCTAGGAGTACTAATGGAAAAAACTGTCCTCTTGGAGGAAAGTAATGTGGCCAAATTTTGCTTTCTATCACACCACAATTACTCAACCTTTTCCATCCTGAAACTGTTCCCTTCATCCTGGCATGTAATACGCTGCTTCCTTTTTAAAAATGTCAGCAGAAGGTGAGAATGGCCCCTTGGACAAGAGCTCATGAAAATCCATGACCACCAAGCATCTTCTCAGACTGAGAACTGTTGTGTATCTGCATTGCAAATGCAGAATAATACATTTATTCTGCTGTAACTAAAAAAACGGAAGCTGGTTCTGCAGATTCCTCCCACTCCTCCTGGTGCTTGTTTCCATCCATAACATTTTTTCCAGTAAGCACCTGCCTGACTCCTATTTAATACATCCACAGCTGCAGTTTCCATAGCTGCCTTTTAACAGCACAGTCCAAAATGAATCATTCTCTCTGTGAGGAAATTTCTCCAAAATGCTTTTCTTTCTCATCTCTTCCTTAATCATCTCTGGATTCCCATTATTTCTAGAAGGTATATGATTAAATTCCCATTAGAAGATGACACCACCCACTCAGAGTCAAATTGATTGTCATGGCACTAAGTTGTCTGGTCCTTGTTTTAATAGCCAGGCTCCTACAACTCTCCACATTGCCATCTCTCATGAGCCCTCGCTGACAATTCTGCTACAGTCCCTTTATGGACTATGTACATTTTGTCAAAAAAAGCTTCGGATGAAGCCATGGTTTAACCCCAGCCAGCAAAAGCCCCACACAGCCCCTTACACAAGCACGAGCTGTGTTTTGCCAAGCTGCTTCAACTAGTGTAGAATATTAATCCTGACAAGTATTTTAAAACATTCTGCCAACAAACCTCGATCTTTTCAAGAGGAAAAAGCAGTGCATGGCAAGATTTCTTCTGTTGAAATTTATTTTTGCTATGTGAGATCATCAGCTCATCCTCAGCAGTTGGTATTTCTTCCCCAGGTTTTTGAGAAACCCAGCAATAAACATTGATCAGATACTCAGGTGGAGGAATTCCTCCGTGTTCCCTTCAATCTTGTGTTGCACCTTTCCATTCTCAGATGGTCAGGAAGCTTCGACATCACTTAAACACACAAATCCACGGGGCTGGATGGGATCCACCCAAGGGAAGTGTGGGAGCTGGCAGGAATTTTCACAGAGCCACTCACCATCATTTATCAGCAGTCCTGGCTAACTGGGGAGGTCCCAGTTGACTAGAACTGGTCAAGTGACCCTCACTGGAGGTGTTTAAAAGTTCTGTAGATGTGGCAGAAAATACGTAGAAGAAAAATGGTTTTGTGGTGAACTTGGCAGTGATGGTTGGACTCCGTGGTCTGAAAGGTCTTTTCCAACCTAACACAGTCCATTCTATTCTGTAAGGAACCAACACCAGCTCTCAGGTGAAGGCAGGAAAAACTCTCAGAACATGGTTTCACTTAGTTCTCTCTTCACATTAGTGAACAGCCTGTGTTACTCTGTGCAAGGGGAAAGATTTGGAGAAGAAACCAGGCAAAAATGACTCAAAAATTAAGAGTTTAGCATGGAGATTTCTCCCAATCATCTGCACCCATTTCTCACACATGCCACACTTTTCCTTAGGAATGTCTGAAACTTCAGTGATATGAAGTGTTCACTATGCTTGCCCAGGATGGAAATCAGTACCATATTAATGGCAACATCCTCTTATACCAGTGCCCAGCACTGGAAATTAGGGAAAAGAAGGCACATACACAGGCAAAGAATTTGTCCAGTAATTAAAAATCCAGTCAGTAACTACAGCAAACTCATCACCATGGTAATAAATCAGTCATATAGATTTGTACCCAGGTGCCACTGTGGGATATTTTTTTCCAGTCTTAAAAATCTCCTTAAGGAGATTTGACAAGGACAGAGATGCCTTTTAGAAGTAGTTGTGCTCCTTGCACTGCAGCCTTCTGGAATGGCTGAACAAGAAGAGATGGACACCCCCACCAAGAGGATTTGTTCCTGGCTTCCTTTATGGAGGCCCTGATGCCAATGGCAGGGATGGAAAGGCCATGGCTCCTCACAGAGGTTCCAGTAAAACAGTTCTTCAATGGGGGGAAAAAAAGGGATGTTGAAGCAAATGATACTTTCCTACAAAAAGTCTGATTTCCCCCAAAACAATACAACTTCATTAAAAGACATATGGCAGAAAAATCACAAATGCGTCTGTTTCAGGGCTGAAAAATATTAATATAAGCGATGGGAAAAGTGTTACAGGATTAATCTGAGTTTTTAGTGCTATATAAGTACCATAGTCTCTTCCAGCCATAGTGTGTTTGGTCCTTAAGCCTGGAGGTGAAAGGTTACCACTCAAAGCATTGCAGTTTTAAAAAAAATATTAGATCAGAAGTCAAAAATCAGAGGTCCTGATATAACCACTTGCAACTGAAATTACATAAAAGCAAAAAAGAATGGCCAGGAGCAGGAAATCAGGAAGGTGATACTTAAAATCTCAGTCACAATTGATGTAGATTCTACAGTGCTCTTCCATATTGAAACAGCTGAAGTTGGGAATGCAAACAAAACCATTCTAGTAAAAATATTTCACATACTTAAAAGGATTACCATGTGAATTTACGGAACTTCACTTTCCAAATCATTTTCTTAGGTATTTTCTTCCTCCAGCTGAAATAACAACAATGGGCTACTCTCACTAGTCCTTTCCTGTAGCCTTCCCACAGTCAAAGCAAATCAGCAGCAGAAACAACACGGAAAGAATAAGGCCACGGTCACTGGGATACTTTGAGTCTTCCTCTTGCTGACACCTCACCTTGTAGAGTGGAGTCCTGGCCTGGCTGTGCTTTATTCCTTCTAGAGGAATAGCAGAAAGGGGTGGGGGAGAGAAGTGCAAGATTGTGAACTGCTGTTAAATGGCACAATCTGTTCTCCTGCACTGGGAGAGTGTCCCAGACCTCCCTTCCACCAGTCCTGGACACAACAGGAGCCACCAGGACAGGCTGCCTCCCATTGTGCTCTGCCTTTTCAAAGCAAACACTGCTCATAACATGTTTTAAAAAGGGTATGCTCCCTTCACAGAAATGTTTTGGCACATGGACTTGGGCCAGAATCAACACAGATGAGTCTTCTGAGTGTTCTGCCTTAAGAATTGTCACACACATGGCAAATACTGTCAATCTGCTCGTGAACATCACTCCCTGCTCTCCCCCTTAGTGCCATGGTTATACCAGCATGCAAATATAGAACAGAGTGTCTCAGGTAGGACAGGACCCATAAAGATCACCGTGTTCAACTCCCTGCTTCTCACAGAACCTCCTACGACCAACCCAGCGAGAAACCACCTGCTCAGTGAAGAACCTTTTCCTGATGTCCAACCTGAACTTCCCCCGACACAGTTTCAATCCATTTTCATGTGCCTGTGATTTAGATTTCAGCATCAAGCCCTGCTCTAGATTTGCCCAAAGTTTGAGAGAAAGGACTATGTTCCATAACTGAATAGTGCATCATCAAAGAGAGTAGAAAATGAAGAAACTGAGGGCAGAAAATGAAAGCCTATTGGGAACAGACTGGAGCTACAGGAAGCTTTTTGGAAAACAGCATTTTCCCCTTTGGTATCTTTGGGCCTGGTATAAGATCAGCACTCCCGGAGCAGCTGATCTCTCTCAATGGCTAAGGAGAGATCTCCCCACATCACAAGTGGGCACACAAAAATACACACACAGCAGTAGCTGTATTGGAGAAAGCAGAAATGTGAGAAGTAAATCAGGATAACAAAGAACAAGTCCTCAGAAGGTTCCTCCTGGCCTGGTGACCATGTCTGTCTGCCAAAATACAGGTTCTTCTCATTAACAACTCATTTTCTAGCTGGACCAGGCCAGGGTAAAGCTGCTGACAGCTCAACTCTTTGTTTCTTTTGGGAGAAAAAGGTGCCTTGCATCTTCACCAAATGAAGCCAGTGGTTCCTGCAAGCAGCAAGATCTATTGTGAATTGTAGCCTGTAAAAATTTCTCCCTTAGGATAATGTCAGGTGCCAGTACAGCTCCATGAGGGTACCTCTGGAGATGGACTGGCTCTTGCAGCCATGATGAGTAAACAGTGGCAGCCCAAGAGCTCATGGTATTGATTTTTGTGATAAATCTGCCTTTGTGCTCTGTGCTTCACCCTGACAAAGACGTCTGCCAGCTCTTGCCAAGTCTGGACACTGATTTCTCTGGAAGCAGCCACCTCAGATGAACATCACTGCCAAACCACAATTAGCCAGAGGCATTGTCAGATTCTCAGCAGCTTTCTCTCAAAAGGGAGCATGTCAAAAGGAAACTGGCCAAAGAGGTGATCTCCATAACCATGGAAAAACGCTCCCAGGAAGAGAAGTTCCCTGGCTTCCTCTACAAGTACATTGCTGAAGCAGCACTGTGATCTTATTACCATTCACAATGAGCCCCTGCAGACCTTTCTCCCAGATGAGATATTACCTTAACCTGCTTTGTTTCCTCCCTTGGTGATGGCTGTCATGGCCAAGGAAACCAAAGGGGAGGATGTTGCTTTCAAACAACTTTCCCAGAGCTGCAGTCTGTGGCCAGAGCTGTGCCGTGGAGCTCCTGGGATAGAACACGAGCCCTTGCATTTATACACATCCTGGTGACTCCAAGCATTCCACACCTGCACAGTGAAAATGAACCTTGCTTGTTATATCAGCTTCTGTTGGCTCGTGGATGTCTATTCCCATTTCCTGTTCTTGGGTTCCACTGATGAGCATTAGGTACTGTGGAGGGCAGAAGGAAAAGCCAATGCAAATAAAGGAAGAGCTTTGTATACATCCCCAAAAGAGCAGACAGAAAAGGTCAGATAACACATATTAAAAACAAATAGCTGGAAAAATAAACAGGATGCTTTGAAAATGAACCAGATGAGTCAAAAGGGACAGGAGGAACCTGAAAAGGGAAAAAAAAAAAAAAAAAAAAAAAAGGTAATGAAAGGGAACATAGGAGAACACGGCTAAAGCAAGATTGTTCCAACAGGAAACTCAGCTCCAGTAAAAAGCAGTAACACACCTCTACAGAGGAAAAAACATTTGCACTGAAATAATATAGGGAAAACAAATAAGGCCATAAATTCACTCAGAGGTCCAAGGTTCCTTAGAGGAACAGTGGAGAAACATTTATAAAGCAAAGATGCTGTTTTCACAAATCTTGATCCAGGGCTGGGGGACTCGGGGATTTCTGTTTCTCACCATTTCTGTTTGTCTCCTCCATGTCCCAAGCCATCTGCATTGCCATATTTGTTTGACAAGGTGTGTATATACAGCAACCTCTCTGGGTCACTGAATACAAGGCAGAGCTGGTTTCCCATGAAACCTTTTACGAGAATTAGAAGATTTTGAAGAAATATGACAGCTTGAACAAAAACGTTGCTTTGTGTCAGATATGGAAATAACTGAAGAAGCTACAATCCCAGAGCTGAAATAACACTACATGGGACTAAATCTCCCATTGTCCTGTCCCTGGTAAAACACATGGCCTGCTCTCTGCTCTGGGGCCTGTTCATCGACCTGTCTCAGGAAATTTTAAAAGGCTTTGCTGTCATTTCCTATCGGAAAATAAATACACTTCAAGCCCTCAGAATCTTTTGCTAAACAGAATGGTTGTTTTCCCAGTCCAAAAGCAATACTCTCCTCTCTGCTAAATTCTGTCCTGCCTTGGAACCCCACGGCTTGCTCCTCTGGATGTTGACTTTAAACCAGCTTTCATGGGCAGCTGCAGTAAATAAACCCCTCAGCTGGTTTTCCATTCCACAGGGGGTGGGAGGGACAGGTCAGGTCCCACTCTGCAGAGATCTGCTCCAGCAGAGTCCGGCACTGCCTGGGAGCCCCTCAGATCCCAGCTGAGCTGCACACTGCCACGCCAGGGCCTGAAAACTTCCATATGCCAGACCCTTTCCCTGAATTCACTACACACTTCAGGCAGGGCAGCTGATGAGTGTGATGAGGTGAAGAGGCGCTGGGACTGCAGCAAGACATCTCCCACTCTGCTATAAACCAAAAATGAGTGGTAGGTACTGCAGTAAAGCCAGAGGAAGAGAAGGGAGTCTGTATTATCAACAGAAAGCTGGAGTTTAATTAGTTAAACCTGTCAGAGCCTAACCATTACATGGCCATGCTGGTAATCATCCTGAAGTGTATTTTAATGTCAACATCTGCATTGTCTGCAAATCTTTAACATAAAGCTATAGCTCAGCTAGGGTTTTATGGCAGAATTGTTACTTTTTAATAGTTTCATTTAGTTTATTTGCAGGCTGCAAATCAGCAACATCTTTCAAGAATAAAAAGTTATGAGATTATGAAAAAATCTCCATACCTTGAAAAATGTGTTTTATAAATGAATAAAAGGCAAAAATGCAATATACCTAAGTAAAAATAGAAGATTAATGCTGGATGAAAGGCATTAATTTTGCTCCACATTGCACGAAGATTCACATAGAGTGTGAACATCCCAGACATTAAGTTATTGAGCTCATCCTTTTCTGCAAGCACCTATTTTGTGCAGCAGTACCCTACAGGAAGGTCCAGTTGTGAGAATTCCTGAGCTAACAATCTAACAACAGGCTGAGTTGAGGGATTTAAGCATTTAATATGAAGAAACAGCTATGATCAAGCTGAGGTAATAATTTTTAAGTGACATAAACTAGATATTGCCATATTTGATACATGGTGTAGTGACACAGAAAGAAATAGAAACACATTAACCCCAAAAATCTAATCAAAATTATATGTTGCTTTTCGTGAGAAGTGGATTTAAGGGGACACAATGAGCAGGGAAATGGAGCAATAGAAACACACTGTTCCTTTTCTATAAACTTACATGGAGCAAACTGAAAAACAGAACAGTCACAGCACAACAGGAACCAATGGTCTGAATCATGCTCTGAAATAATTCTGGCAAATGCCCCAAGTCCAGACCAGTCAGCCTAAGAGAAGAAAATCTCTAGTGACTTCAAGTAGTTGTTGTACAAGTTATTTGAATTAGCTGAGATATCAAAGTGTCTGTCTTCATGCTATGAAAGCATCACCATTTCAAAATTCAGACAAGAATTGGAGATGTGAGCTCTGCAACTTTCTTTCCAATCTGCTTTGCTTGTGGTCTTGGGGACTAACCCACACAAATATGAATATAATTAGATATTTAGAAATAGCAAAGAAAAGTCGTTTGACACAGAAATCTACAAAGAACAAGAAAGGGTTTTATAATCCAGTTTTGGATTTTAAATTGGATTCTTCATTGTCTGAAGTCTGTTAGTCATTATTCCCTGGGTGCAGTGCTTGAATTGACGTCTGCAAGGGTTTGTGTATGTATATGCCTCTAAGAAAACATTCTGAATACTGAGATTCCCCAGGGAGTGCTGACACAAATAAAGGACACAACATATTTTATCTATTAGAAACACTTCAGTCTTTTAAGTAGTGCCAAAACCCACAATTAAATCAATATTAGACCCATAAGAAGAGATGATTCAGAAAAAGTTCTTCCCAGTAACACACAGGTGGGTATTTGCATTGTGGGAACAAGCCAAATGGAAATGATTTTAACTCTGAACATGCAGAATGTTTCCTGGGACTGACAAATGATCCAGAGCTTTCTTATTCCAAAATTACAGCCCACTTCCAGAAACTCTCAGGTGAAAGTAACTCTTTCCCAAAATAAAGATTTATAATAGAGAAAAATGCAGCGAAATCATGTTCTGATCTTGTGTGTTCTAGGTGTTATTCAGCAAACAGATATGCAAGCAGCTTAGCTCCGGAGAACAGCAGTAGCAACAGTATCTTGAGAAATGCACTTTTTTTTTTTTTACCAGAAGTTCCTTTCTAAACACCTTTTTCTCTAATTTCCCCATTTCACCTTTCAGCTTTTCACTTTGACCTGAGTTTTGATCAGTTTTGCAACAACTTTATTCTTCATTCTGGCCATGAAGGTGTCCAGAAGACTGGATTTAGTATTGTAGGAGAAGCACCTGAGCGCTCTCTGTGCCCATGGTAAGACACCTTGGGGACAGCATTTGGCATTCTATGGAAAAATTATGCAATCTCAGTGATTTCTGAGAAAGGGAAAATGAAGAAAGGATCTGGTCATTATTATTTGAAATATAGCACCTACTGTATTAGTCAACACTGTTCCAGCTCCCCTTCCCAGCTTGAGCTGGTGCAAATGTTGGTCTTCAGCTCTCTGCAGCCAGGCTTGTCAGTGTTAAAAAGCACCTGTGCTCATTCTTTTGTTCAAAGAACAACAGATGTCACCAATAATCTCATATCTCTGCATCAACTCCAGAAAGCAGGTGCATATATTTTTTTCCTGCACTTGCAATGATACAGGCAAGTGTGCAGGGACTGGAAAAAAGCATTTTGGAAATGTTACCAATTTAGACAAACCATGCTCCTTGCTTGCAAAGAACCAAAGGAAATTGCTTGTGCATAAAGACATTATGGAAGGAGCTGTTGAACAAATTCCTGTCTCTAACCAGGACAAGGCACGGATCAGTCTTGGCTTTGTTCTGAGAACAATTTGCATCATTACTTGCCCTGAAATTGTGTGTGTCCCTGGGTACAGACATCTGCACACGTCCCTTATCTGTAATTTGTTCTTCCAGTCATCTGACACAGAAATTTCCAACATGCTGGAAGACTTCTGCAGTGCCAATGAGCCTCACTTCGGATCCACATTTTCCCATCTGCCTAACTGCAATTTTGGCTTATCCATTTTCTCCCACTCACGGAAAAAAAAACACCCAATTGTTTCCTTGTTTTGCTGTGGGAGTGCAGAGTTCCAGGTAGGACCTGCTGCTATAAAAGCACAGGCAGCAGAGACCACACCAGGCAAGGGAGAACAGCTGACGTGAGGACAAGTCTCAATGTGGACCTTGATCTTTCCCCTTCCATGGAACAGAAGAGGCACACAGAAATTAAACAAGTCTTGTTTTGACCTCTACAATGGTATTTAATGTGCCTGTTCACTGAGACTGTTTGTGTTTGTCCCTCAAACTGTTTTTAATCAGTATTTAGTTTGGAAATGTTTGCACAGAAGACATCTGGAAGAACGAGAAGGGCCAGTCCAGGCGTCTGTGCATGTCACGGCTCTTGTCTATGGATTGGTCTATCAAATAAAGTTGTGAAATGGTAGTTTATGTTCCATTAAAAAGAGGTGGGGATAATTAGAAGCAAAGCAACAGAAGAACAAACAGTGGGGACAGATGTTTTCCAGATTTCCTTGACAAATTAATGAAATATTTAAAGACCTATAGTCTCCTTCACATCACTGGTTATTTGCAAATATTCCACAAAGGCCACATTTCCCAGCATCCTAAGAAAACCAGGGTCTGTAAATATGAAAGCACTATTAGAGAAGGTGAAATATCTACAGCCAACTCACAGGCAGCCCCAAGGAGACTCAGAGAAGGTAAAAACACCTACCAGAAACCCATCTTTACTACATTTACTTTTCATTTAATCCCAGCATTCCTTATGCACCAAACTCCAAAATTAAATGGATATTATGGGCACACAAATATTTTACAAACTTAAAAATAAATTTGAAAGCAATCCTTTCATTTCTGTATCCTTCAAATGTAAAACAGCTTCTTGTTTCTGTGCATCTGAATTATTAATAAGATTAGGGGTTAGGATCCATGGGTTTCATTAATTAAATCAACTTTAAATATACATATACAAATAATAACATTCTTGTCATCAGTTTGGCATCCTCAAAGGAGAGACAGACAAGATTGCCTTGGAAAATTTACCTTCTCCCTTGCTTTAAATTTAAGTATTTCATTTTATGGCAAATGGAGATTACAGTGGAAGAGAGGTTTAGAGGCTGCAGGTAGAAGTCCAAATTGCCAGATTTAGCTGAACAAGTTTATTTTAACATTCCTCTCCCTGTTCTGTATTTTCAGCTGGGTATGCTGGAAAATCTGGTGCACAGATTCCACTGGCATCCAGATCCCACTTTGACTCAGTTGTGATCTTTACCATTCCCTCTTGTCTTGCTACAAATGTTTCTGAGTGGCAATAAAAACGTAGACAGATTGAAGGACTAAAGAACTGAAAAGGATTTATGCACAGAAGAGAGAAAGGTTTAGAGGAAAAGAGATGTCACCATACTCTGAAATACCTCAGTACAAGGAATTCTATGTAAAGGAATTTTGCCATCAGTCTCTATAACACTTTCCCATTGATTCCAATGGAGATGCAAAAGTCTGCCAACACAGCTTTGGGAATCATTCCCAGCCTTGGAACACAATAACAGAGCAGCACAAAGCGTAGCAGTTTCAAATTAAGGCGCCAAATTAGGAAAATGTTCTTAATAGAAAAGAGAGAGAGAAAGACAGCAAAATTCTCCAAGGGACAAGGCATCACCACTGCACAAACCAGAGAAGGGGCATAAACAGAAATGATGTCAATAATTCACAAGTACAGGGTTCCAAAGCAACCTGGTCCAGATCTACCAGCTGACCTTCACTCTTGGATATTAAATTCACGTATAGGTACATATGTGTACGACACCAAAAAACTCATCCAAAATAGTGGTGGGGGGGTTTGTGTTAAAATGCCAGAGATCTTTGAAAACCAAATGGAATCATATGGATGTGTAATGCCAAGTAGCAGTAAAGGCAAGCTGGGTGCCTCAAAAGAATCAGTGGTGTGGGACATAGGAAGAGATGATGAAAGGCAGGATGAACAATTGAGGCTGATTTATAACATGTGACAACCATAAATGGCTCTGCACTGGGGCTAATCTAAAGCAGCAATGAAAAGGCATGGCACAGAAGATAGACAGGAATGTGAGCAGTGCATGAAAAGCCATGCATCACATGGAGCCCAGGCTGCCCTGGGATGAGGACTCATTTGAAATGCAGGGAAATAGGATACATAAACTACAAATGCAGTTGTGTTTTGTTTGGGGGTCTTGTTTGTTTGTTTTGCATTTGAGAACAAATAGGGCTGCAAAAAGAGATTATGTGACTGTGGTTTGGACCTCATTCCAAATACAAATCAGCCACAAAATGGGTATAAACAAAACCTGCACGTTCATGAATCAGATTCTACGATATTTCTTTGCCAACAGCAAGAGGAGCTTTTATTTAATTGACCTTCTCCTTCTCAGCATCTCCTTCTCTTCCTCAGCATCTTGGGGCACCTTTTCTCTCCAACACTGCCAAAAAGCAGGGAACCCTGTATCACCAGATGGGAATGCTAGAATCACTCTAGGGAACCTTGCAGTGCTATTTGTCACTTGCAGGGCTTGCTACCTCACAGTCCAACAAGACTTGCCAGGTCAAGTTCATTCACCATCCTGTCACATGAAAATCTAAACCACCTCATCAGTGTATCAAACAGGTAATGCTTTAGGAATGTGCTGCCACAGGGGCACTGTGAGTATCAAGGTACTGCACGTATGATTTTCCATAAGTACTAATTTTGGAGTGTGAAACAGCTTCTACATATCCCTGTATTGCAGGAGCACCTGTGCAAGTACAGGTAGATGGGAAGTTTAATAGCAGGGAGATTTCAGCACAAAGCCAATGTATTTTCCCTGCATGTCATCCATGCCTGGCACTGCCAGCAGCATCTCTGGAAATTCTAGACAAAGACCAGACTCTAGTCTACTGGTAATAGGCACTAGAAAAGACGAATTAATCTTCTGATTGTGACTGGCAGAGAAATTTTGTTTCATTCTTTGTTGGGCTTCTTTTCCACTTGGAAATTATCTGGAAAAGTGCAGTGGATATAGCCAAGGGAGTGCCTGTGTTTACATTTGTAGCTGTTCTTGGGCACATACAGCAATAAATTACTCTAATTTAAAGAGCGGCCTTCTGACAACTTCAGAATTATGATTTAGCTCTACAAAGGAAACATATGAACATGATGCTTCCCATAGTAAATCAGCCAAAACTTCATCTCTTTTTGCATGAGGATCCTGCCTGACATAGCTATGCACAGATCCTTATATGGCTTGAGAATGAAGAGGAATTTCAGTCTCTATTTTTAGCTATGCCATATTTATACCTTTTTCCTTTTTTTTAAATTTTGCAGTCCTGTCACCATAGCTCAGCTCCTTGCAGTGATGACCTCTCCTCAAGGATCTCAAACATTATCTGACTAAACCTTCCAGAGATGCATTTTTCTGGGAGAGAAGAGAAATATTAGACCAGGTCTACAGAAGAGTAAAGGAAGGTCATAGAGAACCAGTGCTCACAGACGCACACAGACTTTAGGTTTGTTTGGAGCCAGAGTACATTTGTTCTAAATCCATCATTAGTATAGGCTGAAACTCGGGATTTTTATCTTCCCAAAAGACACAAAGCTCATTTACTAATACAAATAATTTTATACCTCTTCCCCGTAATACTATGCATTTACACTAAATACGCAGATGCAGACAAAATTATTCAAGGAAAGGTGAAGAAGCAGGAAAATATGCAGAGGAAAGAGGCTTTTCCATACTGTCCTGTTTCCTTTTCTCAACCCTCTTCAGTAATTTTAAAAATAGCTCCAAACAGGCCACAAGCTATTGCAGCACCTTATTATACCACCTTAGAAACCAACCTTAGAAACACATTTCTAGAATAGAATCTACCTTGCACATAATTTTGTGTTTTGGCATTAAGAGAAGGAAAAGATCTGGTTGATATTAAACCTCCAGGCATGGAGTCATTCAAGAGGAAACATTCAGAGAACTCTGTATTCCACCTCACCATAGATGCTTAATTCTTACTGGTGGATAGCCTCCCTTGGATGTTTTCTCACAGCTTTCTCACTACAATGAAAAACAGACGCTCATGAATTTACAGTGACACCCAAGATGTCTCTATACTAATCAGTGAGAAATACTTCCAAATACACATTTGGTATATATTTAATAATACAAATATTGTTAGATTTTTTTTTTTAAAAAGCCTCCTGTAAAAACACTGAATTACATTTTTAAGTGAGTCACAGTTTATATCTGAGTATACAGTCTGGGGTGACTCGAGGGTCCCTTCTTTTCACAAATGCTCAGCTTCTATTTTCTGAAAATCAGGCCTGGATGTGCTGTGGGAAAATGAGCATTCACAAATGAAGGCATCCCAAAGCAACAGGAACTTCTGAATATTCTGGATACTGCACAGTCCATACAGTGACAGAGCTGATCAGACTGACTGCTGGAACGTGGCTCCCAACAGTAAAAGGAAGACCTAATGCTGCTCTTCAGCCCAGGATCTTCTGGACTGCAAAGGTTTGTGCACAACACACGTTAGGGTGCAAGCACTAAGAGTTCACAAGCAGAAGTTTTGTGTGCAAATTAGCCCCTGGCCAAGCCATCGTGCTCCTTTTTCCACTCTCTCTGCTCATAGGCATAAAATGTCTCAGTGGAAGCGATGGAGGATCCCGGCGGGGTATCTCGTTCTGATATGAAGATCTCTGACAGAAGACGGGGCTTAAGAGTCACCCTCTCCTGGTCCTTCTCTGGGATAACTTTGAGAGTGTCTGAGCAGTCAGGATGCAAACAGGCCTCCATCAACACCTTCTAACCAGAGGGGCATTAGTGCACAATTCTACCAGGCCTGTCTCTAAATGGGTAAATACAATCAGTTCTTGGATATTGTCCAATTCCATTGACCATCCTGCTTCATTTTCTCAGGATGACTGGACAGCCCGTAAGCCCTCAGTAAGACACCACTTCCAATTCTGAGCTCCATTTCCCAACCAGGACCTTTCTACGTCCCCGCATTGGCCTTGTTTTCTTCATTTCTTGCCTGGACCCAGTGTCACAGACCACCAAAGGAACACGCCCACCACATGAAATGTGGTGTTCCATCAGACTGAGTGGAAGTTATCCAGCAAATAACAGCAGTCTGTTAACCACAGCAAAAGTGTGGCTTTCTGCACTATTCCCCCCTTATTCCCGTTCCTCCTAATGTGGGATTGGTGGCTTATTCAGCCTTTTATGTAATCCAATGTTCAGTTTCTGTGTAGTCTCAGTTTTGTCTGCGTTCAGTACAGCTCATTTTTCATCATTTCCTCACTGGAGATTAGGATGCTGAAGAATACATGTCAATCAAATGACCTACTTTTTTTTTTTTTTAAGATAGAAACTCCTAAGGGTGAAGTGCAAAACTCCAGTTTAATTAGCAGGCTTGCATAGCTCTGTGATGAGGCTCCAAGGGGATGAGGGGAAAGGGAGCCCTTGTTTCTTGCCTCTGTCTAGACAGTGGCATTGAATCTTTTCCAAAAGCCTGATCCTCAGCAGCCTCTTCACCGACATTTAGTTGAATGAGCAGTTTGCCATGGCCCTGTCAGTGTTTCCCCTGAGATATAAGAATTATAAAAAAAGGTGTTTGCTCAACATGCTGCACAAGGCATATGGCTGAGATGCAGTTAAAGCTACAACAAACACAGAAAGCTGCTCCACAGATCAGAACTCCCTGATTTGCAGTTCTACCTGCATATTTACTGCACCTAGACACACACACAGAGCCCCAAAACATGGAAGTAAACACCCGTCTGCTATTCCAGGTAACTTTAACAACATGGTCTTTCACCTTTAAATATTCATAAGGCCATTGGAAGCTGCCAATTTCTTTCATATGCTTGTCTGAAAGACTCAGGCATTGCCAGTGCTTGTGTGAGATGCAGACAGCCATGGGACATCCAAACACAGTCCCAGTGTGGAGCCAGGCTGAAGAATGCACTGCTGTTCTCTGCCATAATTAGCACAGCTGCAGCTCTCATCACCCACATAGGTGTATTATCAGCTAATATGAAGCTAAAAGAACCTTACTGAATAATAGAAGCAGCCAAGGACAGAAGACCCAAAGCTGTTCTTGCTGATAACAGTTTAGAATCCCAGACTCAAACTCTTCAGGTCTGTGTCAGGCTTTAATTTGTATAACACAGTCTCTCTTTGATTTGATATTCTCTCATCTTTAAAGTCTTCATTCTTATAACTCATGCAGGCAAAATACTTATCAATACTAGCTGAAACTTCACTTGCACACAAAAAATGAGCCTGAGTTTGAAATATATGATCCCTCTAGCAGTAGTGTCAGTGAATGGGATAATTTAAGTCAATCACATCAATTTATATGTTTATTAGTTCCTGTTACCTCCTGGCTGTTGCTGGGTAGTGGGGAGGATCAAACAGAGATGGTGAACTAGGATTTAAGATTTCTTCATGTTGCATTTATATGCACTTCCCTCATGTCAGCTGAAGGTTTTAGCAGACTCCAGAGCCATACTTAAAATATGCACCAAAGACTATAAATTAGGTAAAGAAAAATTGTAATGTTATTGTTATCTTTGTATTACAGTGATACCCAGGGATGTAGGCCTCACTTTAGGCACAAAGCCCTAAAATACTTGGAGATATTTACCACATGAAATGTAATCAAGATGCTACATGAAAGAAAATTGTCAGTTTTTCACTGATACAAGCATACAACACTCAGATTGTGTAATTCAGTGGTTATTGTGTCTCTCAGGGTAGGCATCAGGTCTGACACTCTAGTGACAAAATTAGCCTTTTGTAAGTCCCTACAGGCCTGACCTTTGAGAGAAAACATTTATAAGCCAAATCAGTTATTGCAGCGGCATTAGAAAATAGTTTTCCATCTTACTAATTACAAAAACTATTGTACCCATACCAGAGCAAACAAAAACCTCATCTGGACAGG
Source organism: Picathartes gymnocephalus (assembly GCA_013390045.1). Lineage (NCBI taxonomy): Eukaryota > Metazoa > Chordata > Aves > Passeriformes > Picathartidae > Picathartes > Picathartes gymnocephalus. The sequence goes on from WEKY01030316.1 coordinate 709,358, forward strand.
CTGAGAATACTTATGTTGGTGCCTGTTCAGTTCCAGTGCTCTCAGCAGATGTAAAGCAGCTGTGCTTTTCTGCGCCAAGAACGTGACTGGAATGGTTTAACCAGAGAAACCCTGATTCCCTCCTCCATATTTTCTCTTCCTCTTGGCACCGCCTTCTCATTCTTCTGCTCAATTGTTCCTTTAATCATGAAAGCAGTGCAATGACGAGGCTCTTTCATGTAGATCTCATTCACATTGGCAATGCCCTTCATCTCCTCACTCCCTTCCTGAGGCACATCAGAGTTTGTGGCTTTTGCTCTTTCACCATTGATCTTCAGTGTGGTGCAGGCTGTTGGGAAGGGAGTTGTGGCCTGTGGTGAGGTACACACAGTCTGAGGACTTTTCCAGGCTCATTGAGACTGAGACAACCAAAAGGGATGCACCCAGACTGCTCCGTTTCTGTAACTACAGCTGTAGGAAATCTGCTCGGGGGTATTTACTGAGTGGAGCCAGAAGCTGCTAAGAAGCCTTTAACAAAACCATCAGTCTGTGACTGTGGTCCCTTATCACTCTGATCCATACCTAACCTGTTCCTTGTAGAATAATTCACAGAATCATGGAATGGTTCGGGTTGGAAAGGACCTTAAAGCTCGTCTTATCCTACCCCCTGCCACGGGCAGGGACACCTTCCACCATCCCAGGCTGCTCCAAGCCACGTCCAACCTGGCCTTGGACACTTTCAGGGATGGGGCAGCCACAGCTTCTCTGGGCACCCTGTGCAAGTGTCTCTGAGTAAAGAATTTCATCCTAACATCTAATCTAAATCTTCCCTATTTTACTTTAAAACTGTCCCAGCATCATCTGCCCATGTAAATTCAAGCTGAACTGCCCAGACAGCAGCGTACACAAGATCCTCTCTGAGCCTGGTACCACATGAATTTCCCTCCACAATTCTGCTCTCTGGAATAGGCTTCTTCTCCAAGTCACCAGGGTAGGGAAAGGGGGAAGCAAGCAGGGGAGTTTGTTCTAACCCTCTAAGAAGTAAAAGAAGATCCTGACCTGCAATACTTCTAAATGGGAGGACACATGGAGCACAGATTTTCATTTTGGTCATTTAGGCATATCTGTGTTCTCCCAAGTTTTTCTGCCCTGAGAGTCCATTTCCTATCATCTGTGCCTGATGTCTCACATCTTGTGCTTCCACTGTCTGCCTAGAACACAGCAAACAGGTCAGGTTCATTCAACAGATCAAAGCCTCCTTCACAAAGGCATTCCACTCACAGTCTGTGCACACTTTAAGAGAGTTCAAGGGAGCAGTTCCTGTGGCGTGGGGTAGCCAACATCAGTGCTGGTGTCCACTGGCCCTACTATCCTCTGCTTTCCTCTTTCCTGTTCTCATTAATGTCATAACTTGCTTTGATTTTAGCAAACGTAAAATAATTAATTCTTTGAATCTGCACAATCAGCAGGGCTTTTGCACAACACTTTGATGCTCAGTCAGGCCGTTAGCTCAGTGTCAGTTCTCTCCCCTCCCTGATAAAACTACGTGAGGGAGGGACTGTGTCTCATGGAACAGCAGCTGAGGATAGTACGACTGACCCCACTGAAAACAGATATTTAAAATAACGTTCTTGATTCTGCCAGAGTATTTGCACATTTACCATAGTTATCCTGTCATTCTTCTCTTCACCAGCTACCAGTTTGATTCTGTGTGTTTGTTCTTTAGACCACTGTGGGTATTGTACCTTGTGTACTGTTTTCAAAGCACAGGACACTCAAATGCACTATTTGCATATGCAAATGTTAGGCTTCCATGTGCAAATGAGAACAAATCCAAGAACAATGAGCATAAATGATAGTGCAGGTAAAGTGATTCTCCTGTTAATCAGATGCTAGATTTGATTCTTCATGGAAAACAAAGCTCTGTAATTTTTGCCAGAAATTTGCCATTTAATCTCCAGACCACAGTTGAAGACTTTTGGCAGCTTGAAGAACAAAGTTACATGAGAATCAGAGGCAAATATAAATACAATTGAAATGGGGGGAAAGAAATAAAAAGAGGATAAAAAAGAAAAAAAATACCAAGCATAATCATTTCTCTGTGCTTTGAAGTTTTCCCTGTATTATGCTATAAGCAGTTGTAAAAAATCCACTATTTGCTTCCTTTTCTTGGTAGGGGCATTAGTAAAGGAAACTCTGAGAAATAAAAAAGATTTTGAAGACAAAGCCAAGACCTCAGCTATAAATCCATGAGATCCTTCTGTGAAAGATTAAGTCAATCACAAAGGAGCTTGACAAGCTCTGAATTTCAGAATTGTTGAAATCAAACCCACGCTGAGGAAATAACTGTGAATATAGCTCATATATCTGTAGTGAACTGAGGCAACTGCCAAGCCACTGTTTTGGTAAATCTGAAATCAAGAGAAATCTTGAATCTGTTGTGAGTCAAATTCAGCTTTGTTACTGTTTTGTTATTACATGGGAATTGCTGAACAGAAGAGGCCAAACCTTAAGTAACTGTAAATGCAGTCAGTTCCATTGCTCACCAGAGAAATAGCACATAAGGATCTTGACCACTGTATTTAGAATGAACCTTTCTGCACAGAAACCTTTAAATAACCATTTATTCTCCTTAATTTATATTCATGTAGTTGTAATGAATGCTCTGATGCTACCTTGCCATTTTTCCAGCTTTAGGTACTTTTACCTCTTAGGTCAAAGTAAAATAATCCTGATACTTGGATGCTTATAAAAGGAGAGAGGTACTAAAATCTACTGTAGTAGATTATGAAGTCCTTTTTCCAGGTGATTTTACCCAGTTATGGTGTAGAACCATCTATCTGCAACAAAAACATGCACCAAGTGATTTGAATATTGACAATTTCATTTTAAACTCCGCACCTGCAGAAGTCAAGCCTGATTAGGCTCTTCATAGTATAAAACAGCACTGGCTTTCCATAAAAATGAACTTTTGTGCCTGAGTTTGTTTCTATCTGCTTAGAAGTGGCTCCATGGAAACACATAGAACCCTCTAAGCTTTAAAGGAAAGTAGGGAGAGTTTAAAAAGTAAAGCTGTTTGAGACTATTGATTTTACAAGTAAGTACTGTGAAAAAGAAGGTGGAAAATGTACTGGGAAAAATGTAGAATTTAAATGAATCCTATAAATAACTTTTACAGCATACACATCTGTACAAAGGCAGGAGGAACAGGGAGAAGTAGATCTTTCAAATTCACTCTAGTTATAGTGTTAGTAAGTACAGTCTCCATTCAAGTGCAGTGTAGAGGCTTGGATTTCTCTATCCTTATTTCCAAATTACTATAAATTTTCAAGATTACATGGAAGACCGGTGCAACCAAGTCCTTGCAAATTTAAATGAAACCTAAACCTTTCAAAGTGCATTCTTCTCAGCTCCATATTTCAAGTAGTTCAGAAACCCTGAAGAAATATCATTCAAGATCCTTGTAGCAAAGGTATACGTAGCCAAAAATCTTCTTTACAACCAGATGAAAAAGATAACACAAGCTCTGCTGAGTGAAGACCACACATACGAGAAAAGCAACTGGAAAAAAAACATCCTAAAGAGGAAATAAATGGCAACAGCCTAATCCGTAACATTAAACCCCAACCCACAGCTTCCATCCCTGGATCTGATTCCTCCTTTTTTGTATTTCGTTGCCATCACTTTTCATCTTCTTCCCTCTTTCAGCGTGACACAAAGGCAGAGGCCAAGCGCCCCTGCACACAGGCAGAGTCCATCTGACACAGCCACACGGGTGCAGTTGTTCACAAATGGGATGGCAAACTCCAGACTTCCCCGTGGAGCTTCTCATCAGCAAATCTGCCTTTTGCTCCAGCATTTTATTTTTCCACGCTCATTTGTTGTCATGTTGATGACAACAGTTTCAGAAGTACAGTATGTTTATCAGAAAGATGCATATTCAATTAATATTGCTTTAGGCAATCTTCACTAAAAATCAAGGCTTACAAATCTCTCCACAATTCTCACAGATCAGCCCCCTCCAGAAGGATGTTTCAGCAGGATTCCCAAGATAATGCTACCCTACCCTGTAAGACCCTGCCTTGCTCATTTGGAACTTGACTAGAACTTTATTTACAGTCAATCTAAACTAGATACACCAGGAATGGAAACCTAAAATGTTGATCCTTTGATCTGTCATCACAGTTTCCCAGACATTCATTATCAAGCAGTTTGGTACCAATAACTGTTTGAGCCACCTTAAAATAGTCTGTCACTGCAAAAGCAGATATATATTTATAATTGATACATACACACAAGAGCACACACACAGCTCCTGCAATAGAAATACAAACCCAAAGCATTTACAAGTTCAGCTTCTCTCCATTATGTCTCTCTACATTTTCAATTAGGAGAAGAGATGAGGGTTGGTGTTTTTTCTTTATTAAAATCTTCAATTCTCTACATTTTTAATTTTAGTCCTAAAGAGCAAACTGACGGGTCATGCCAGGAAAGCAAATACAAGCAGATGTGTATTCGTCTCTTCCCAGATCTTCACTAATATCTCATTTTTCTTGTCATCATGTAGCAGAATGGCTTTGCTGGAACCAAATGCCATTGGGTTAATTGAGAATACAAATGTCTTTATGGGGAGCCCTTCTTTTGGAGGCCTCCTATCCGCGGCTGATAATTTATCCAACTCAGCACAATTACCCTTTCAGAGGGGTGAATATTTCCAAATATTTATGTTGCAGTGCAGAAGAATTTCAACGCATCAAAATTATTTTCATTGGCATTTCAAAAAAGTGTACATGCCTACCTAAATAATTTGGAGAAGAACCTCACCACTGACTTACAGACATCATTAAATACACATGGGGGAAATTATATTTTATTTCATGTTTTATGAGGTTTTTTTTCAAGGTATTAGACTGGACTTCTGCCATTTGTTTAATTCAGAATCGATTCATCTCTCACTTCTGATTTTGAGAGACTGTTGCCAGCACTCACACCTCAGACTGGATGAGTCCAAAACTACACCTACCCCTACCATAACAGAACCATCTAAAAAACAAGCTTCCTTCCACCTGTTTTAAGTCATGCATGGGGTTGTAACCCTATTTCTTAATCTGTAAAATGGAGAATATGTAGAAGTTACTATAAAGACTGATCTTGTACTATAGGTTAAATGTCAGTTTTGAACTAATGATCTACTGGGTTTGCCAAGGACATGATTAAAATCCAGGACCCCGAGGTGTCAGGTAGGGAACCAATCCCTCAAGGCAAAGAGCAGAACTGGTTTCATCACTGCAGACATAGCCTGATAAGCATTCTTAATTTAATGGAGCTCCTGCAAATAAACAAGCTTAATGAAGATTACTCGCTTCCTGGAATTCATTGTGCTGCTCCAATTTAATGCTATCACTTCCATAAGAGGCTGTGACAAAGTCTCTGGAAAAAAATAAAATATGCAAATTCAGACACTTCAAAGGCTTTTATTTTAATTGTGCAGAAGGCAGAACAGAACAAGAGCAACTCCACTAAAAATGGAAAAAGCATAAGAGAGGAAACTGATACATTTCCATCATTGCTTCAGTTCTTTAAGAATTACTCTCAAGCACACAAGTTCTCTGAACTACCAGTTCTCTTGAACCAGTGCAGTTCTCAGGATGGGTTTGCTAAACTGCAAAAAATGTCCACAAAAAGAAATTAAGACCTCACAATACTCTCTCAAGTTTGGTTTTATTGCAACCACTGAGTTCTGCCTCAGTTTGCTGAAGTTTCTAAATACTATGATTCAATTCTGGATCACATTCAACAGAATCTGTGACCAGTTTTTAGTCATTTTCAAACAAACCTGGGCTGAACTGTGGCTTGGCACTCCAACCAGGAGAGTTTAGTGGTTTTGATAGAATTTTGCCCAGAATTTGGGGGTTCTTTTGAATCAGAAATGAACTCAGCATGAAAAATTCAGATCTGGGCCAGGATTTGTGGGTATTTGGATCCACGATTGTGGTTCTGGCCTAGTTCTAAACAGAGTCAAAATCACAACTCAAATCAAAACTGTAAAAAGTACATGTAAAGCCAGCCAAGTACAACAACCAAATTTTACACAATTCCCTTCGTTTAACAGTTTTACAGTGGATGTTTCAGGCCATTTTGCATGTACTCATTTCTCTCAGTCTGCCACAGGACTGTGCAATGACTTTGTAACAAATGAAAATTCCTTTAATGAGTGCGAAATAAGTTTTTAGAACTTAATTTTATTTTTTCTGTACTACATCTGAATGAATTTGAGATAGGAACGCTTTTGAATTTGCTTTATTGAGCAAGCCATTTTACTTCTGCAAACAAATTCAATTGCAGGAACAGGACTAAGAATAAGCTTCTCAATAATGCTGAAATAGCCAGGTGAAGAACTGTAATGTTAGAATTAGGAGGGTTGATAGAAGCTAGTACAAGAACATTAAAGCCAAAATAAATTATTCCTTAGTTTCTAACCCTAGTTTCCTATATAATTTTGGACAAGTTGTCCAAAACTGACATTGAAAATACCAGTTTATTTTGTAATCCACTCCAGTTTCAGCTGGAGGCATAACTTCTTCTGAGTCTTTTGAAACTACCCCTCTTTGTCCTGAAATATCTGGCCCCTGCACGCAACATAATAAATGCCTGTAAAAGCAGGTACTGAAGGCACATGGGTTGTTTGGGAAAATGCAGACTGGAATATAGCAGTAAACACTGCTATAACCAATTAATTGGTGTCTTAGTGGCGTCCCATCATTAAAAAAAGATACAAAACCAAATCAGACACAATGATTTTTTTCCTGACACAGGTCAGTTTCTAGGACAGTAGAGTTCCCACCTCATCTTCAGATCCATTCCATGATTTTAAAGAGTACTCAAAAATTTAAGGAGGTGGGGGGAGGGTGTGTTTTCCTAAAGGTAAGACTTTTCTGGCAGCCAATTTTTAAGCAGAATTTTTCTAATATCCTTTTAGCACCAGGGTACCAGAAACTTCTGAGACACCTGAAGGGATTCCAGGGGTAAAACTTTCCCTGCCTACAACATTTCAGAAATGCAGCTGTTCTGCACGGTATTTCTCAATGCATACTTTGTTTTTACTTAAGGCTGTAGTTTGCACTGAGTAACATCATGTCTAGGGAAAGGAAACTGATCTCCTTCCCGTATTCAAAAATATTTTCTTTTTAGGTTCTTAACTCCCTTAGTGGTTAATACTTACAAAACAGCTCAGGGAAAAAAAAAATCATCACAGAAAATGAGAGATTCTTTGCTGAAGGGCCTCAGACCCTGGGTTTTCTTGGTTTACAGTGTATGCTTGTATAAATATTTATCTAAAAGTAATGAAGTACTGCTATTACTGAGCACCAAAAAAAAAAAAATTCTGAAACACATGTTTTCCCCAAACATTATTTTGTAAGATGATGATACTGTTTTGTTTGGTGTGTAAATTGAGCCATTGGATATAAGATAATGAAAAGCAGCTCAGACTCCTTTGCTTTTAATTTATAGGTGCTTTCATGAGGAAGAGGCCCCAGTTCTTCAAGCTATTCTACACAGCTTGTCAGGCTGAATTAGAAACAAGAAGATAAAAGGTAATATCAGGATTCCTTAATTCTGTATAGTTAGTTCCTATATAGCATTTTTAAAACTCATTTGAAGAGAATCATTACAGAGTGGAAGAGATTTCAAGAAAAAAAATTTAAGAGCAGGTATGAAAAGAAGATTCAGGAGAATCTATAATTAAAGCCACATGCAGAACTAGAGCACAGTGTTCTTGTGCTTCCTTTCAATAATACTTCATAACCCTAAGGATATTATCTCAGTTGGGGGTCTGTTGAGCAGGACAAAAGAACATCCATATCCCAAACCTCTTTAAAGTTTGTGTTTGGCAGGATAAAACAAGGGAGTGATCTTCAACACTACTTTGTGTTCAGGGTGGGGGCTCATAAAGACATATGGAACTAAGAGCCAAGCCTTGTGCTTTCATCAAGGGAGAATTAAGATCTGAAAAGAAGGACCCTGGAAAAAAAATTAAAACCCAACAGCCTAACATGAAGAATTTGGAGCACTTTTTAACCAACACAAAGTTCTAGGAAGTTTGGCTGTATTTATGGTTTGTGGGTTTGCCTGAGCAATACACCTGCAAACTATGTAAGATCCAGCTTATACCCATCAGCTGCCCCTGCCCTTTTGTTTTTAATTTCATATGAAATGCTTTGATAAGTTCTGTGCCACTACTTGTACATCCATTGACATCAGTAAAACAAAGGGATACTCTCACTAGAGAGGATGGAAAGAGCATATAGGAAGAAACTGAATAAATTTCTGAGGGCAGATAGGAGTCTCTGAGGGCAAAACAGGCAAAAACCACTGTGATTGTGCTGAAAGATGTTTGGTGAGCCACAAGAGATGCAGAAAGGGGGAAGAAAAAAAGCCCTACAACTACCAAATATGAGAAGACATAATAAAGAGACGCAGGGTTGAAAAAAAAAAAAAAAAATCAATGACAATTGAGGCTGCTTGAATATCAAAGATTAATATATCTCGGGAAAGAGTTGATATTTACAAAGTATTTTTTAAGCTGCCAGTTCAGAGAGAGAGAATATACAGCTGAGTTAAAGACCTCGAGAGCCTGGTGCAGCTGCAGCAGCTCTGACAGGGTGCTGAAGCTGACATCCAGCCCAAAAGTCCCTGCTGCAGCCGGAGCCTCGCACACCGCGGAGCTCCCTCCCGAGCCGGGATTTTGGGAACAGCTGCCCTGGGCAGGCAGCGATTCATGGATGGAGCAGATCCCTTCTCGAGGCTTTAAACAAGAAATAAAGCATGAAACGGACCTTGGTATTATTGTGTGTTTGATCAGTTAGGTGTGCCAAAAGTTTTTTCCAAGGAATGTCTATGTATACGTCTTTCAAAAGGGATCAGCTCCCTTTCAAACACCTGCGGGAGAGCCAAATTTCCAAAAATGCTTCATGTTATCTGAAAAAGCCAGCGTTCACTGACATGTACTCTTTCAAAAATCTGGACATTTATGTGGGTTCCTAAATAGAACACAAGATCTTTACCTGAATTTTGGCCCTGGAAATCCCATATGTCTGTGGTTCAGATACAGTGGGAGCAGCACAGCTACTCACTTCTGCATTCTAATCCTTGCCTACAAGCAGTGTATGTTTGATATCTCAGACATGTATTAAAATAGATGGAACGTGACTGTCTTGAATTTCCTTTTGGAAGAAGATCATGTCACTGGAACTCCTAACACCCTGTGTTTGTGTTAGCCCAGCCCTTCTTCTGTTATCCACAGAGGGACATGTGAACATCAGCTTTCCATGCCTGCTCCTTCTACACATTATCAAGATACTTACTGGGCAAGGACAAAAGATTCTTATTCACTAATCTGGCAAGCTCGAGGGCTTGAACTATAAACAAAGAGAAATACAGATCTGTACAACTGGAAAACTTCCCTGGCTTTCATTCCATTTCTGAAACTCCTTTTGTTTCCTTATCTCTGCCCTTTAGTGTCAGAAGTTTATGACCGATCAATCAATGAAGTATTAAGAGTAACTATTAAGGACATATTTATGTGAGAATCCTGTGTATCTCTTGGCAACATGTATGGCCTCAGCCTCCCTTTGAGCCCACTCATTTCTCTGGGAGCATTTTATTCTTGGAAGAATGGCCTACTGTCAAATTAGTCATTTAACCATTGACAGAATGCCTGCTTCTCCCATTTTCCATTTGCGATCTGTGTAGGAATAACTGTTTGATTCAGGCACTTCTGTGGGCAGACGGCTTTATCAAGTGAATCATTAATGGAGAATGAAATTTAAGCACAAAAATCAGCAGAGACATCAGAATTGGTCTGGTACTTCTCCCTAAAATGAGGGATAGACCCTTTGGTTCTACAGCTGGTCTTGTCCATGGGATATGGGGATCTTGCAGCTCATTAAGTAACATTTTTCTCTTAACCAAATCCTGAGATTACCGCTCTTCTTATAAAAGAAAAAAGAGCAGAGTTCATTCCTGGAGCTAATGCAAGTTCAGCCACAAATTTCAAGGAGGATAAATTTTCAAGACTGCCATCTGATTATCTGATTCCTTAGCCCAAAAGAGACCAGAAGTAGGGAAGGTTTTCACAAAATCTGAGATGTGAATAGGAGACGAAAAAAGCGACTGAGATACTAGAATGAGATTCAAAACATATCGTTTCAGATTTCCTAGCTGATCGAAAGAGTTAATCATTATTATCTTCATAATCTCTAATCTCCCCATTTTACCTATTTTGTCTGTTTTATTTCTGAAAGTTAATTAAATCCCAAAGGCAAGAATTGGTTTTACTCCACAGGAGCACAGCACATCCATAGGCGTTCCTTGCTCTAATACCAAGGAAATAACAAAGACCATAATAAAGATGTAAAATCAGATCACACTGCCCTCACATGTTTGAATATTCTGAACTTCGGCATGTTCTCATTTTGGATTTGCATTTTGGAATTCCAACACTGATTTTAAATACTGAAAGCCTGGGGACAATTTGAGGGTTGCAAAATTTTCTGAGAGCAGACAAGAAACACAACAGTGACTGAAACAAATTATGCCAATCACAATGAAAATAAGTAATATTTAGCTTTGCTTTCTTAGTCTTTTCTCCCTGTGTTTTACCTCCATGACATCCCTCCTACCTCATCCTCTGCAATTCACTCAGGCTGGAACAATCTGTTTGAAGGGCACAAGGAGAGAGAGAAGAGGGGGAAATGGAGGATATGAAAGCAGCAACAAAGCCACATCTCCTGTGATTACAAGAGGAAGAAGATCAAAAACGAGCTTTAATGGTAGCAAACTCAGGACTAGACTTAATAGTTGTAAATTGTTCCAAGTGCTCAGCACACCAACGTGCAGCAACACTCAGAAATTAATCTAAGGAAAAGCTGCTAAAGGTGGGGAGAACCCACCAGAGCGATAATGCATCATGGAGAGCTGTCACAAGAAATGAAAGTACAGCAGCAATTATCAGACACAGTACTAAGCACTGTGCCACTTTCCCCATTTTAATTGTACTTCATCTTAGTCAGAAGCTAAACTCAAACTGAACTCTGTTGGAGATGGCAGAATTGACTCATTTTGAAGAACACAATGGCCTAACAGTTAACTTCTACTTTTCTAACAAAATAAAGAGTAGGAGTTGGAGAAAAGAAGAAGGAAGAACTGGGAGTAGCAATGGCTCAGAATAATTTGCTCAGAACAGTGTTAATGTTCTAAAGGAAATCCTTCAACAAATCTAATATACCTCCTATTGCTCTCTATTAAATTTTTTCTTTACATTTACACCCTAAACACTGTTGAGAAGTCAGATCTTCCTGAGGATCAGGTACTTTTTATTGGGGTCCTTTCTCTGTTGGCTGGAGAGCCTCCATCCTCTTGTCCCTCCTGGAGAGACAGGCACAGACCCTATGGCAACACCCCCGGGGCCAGACTGGCGAGTCTGTGAGGGCAAAGGGCACTCTGGGAAGGCAGCAGCACAAATAAATCCTCTGGAGCTCGATGGGCAAAGCATTGGAGCCCTCCTCCTGCCCAACAGCAGGTGTGAGACCCAGCCCTCCCCCATTTCTACCCTCACTGTGCTTGGCCTGACTTCACGACTCACAAGAGCTTTTTTGGTGGTGAAACACAGAGTTCTGTCTTCCCAGCCAGGTTTTCTCCTTGTTTGTAAGGTTGCAGATGTTGGGAGACAGAGCTGCATGGTACCTACCGCTGGGTATCCCAGCATTTTGTTAATCCTGTGGGTTTCTCTGGATGAGTGGATGCAAAGTGCAAACTACACTGGACAGCTCTGAGGAGCAAGATTCGGTTCCATGCATTTAGAGGAGTTCCTCTGCAAAGTGTTCCTCCCAACAGATATCATTTTGATGAAGTTACACCTTTTCCTTTTGCAATGTGACACTGATCTGTTGAAGTTTTTGAATCCAAGATTACCAATTATTCTTCTTGACACGACATTCTACCTTTTTTAGCTTTCAATGAGCTTTAATAACAGAGAAGAAAAGAGAAGAGAAAGAATTTTTGGCACACTCTGATTCCTCACACAAAACAATAACTGTTTTGGCATTCAGAGATGTCAGCTTCATAATGAAATATAATTTCACTTATTTTTACACATTGCTGGAGGAATTACCATTAGGCTCTAAGAAGCTCAACAAAAAATAGTGCCAATATGAGACCTCCCACTGAATAGAGAGTAGGTATGTAGATAACGTTCAATGTTCACATTCACATCATCACATTGCTCAGGAACACATCAAATAAGTGACCAAGAATGACAAGCCAGACCCTGGCATGTCTGCTGTGACAATAAGCCTGTATCTTCTGTATGTTAAACTCTTTTGTTATCTTTTTCTTATTATTTCTTTGTCATTAACAGACTGTAGGGTCTCCACATCTTCTATACCTGAAGCACTAATGGTATATAGCTCCTCAACTAAACCTATTTTAATGTAGTGATGTGCTTCCAGGATTTATATACCTGACTAGTTTGATCAAAGAGCCATCTCCATGTAAAGTCCAGTGGATTTTAAATCTAACACCTTGCCACTCCTAAAACCACACACCATCTAAGTTAGTGAGTTCCTAAATAAAACTAGTAAGCACACAAGCAACAGGATTCATTACTGATGCCAATGTCTATTTGAAATTTGAATGATTTCTTCATTATGATTTCTGCTGTCCAGAGAATGCAGAATAAGACAACACAGATCAGCCATCCAAATTCCATCATTCTCTCAGTGTTTAATAGCCCAGGACAGCATCACAAAGTACTAATTCTTCCTACCAACAATTCAGAATTTGTCTGACGCAACGTTTTAACCCTGAATCGTACAATTTTTATCATCATTATTTTCATACAAGAACAAAATACTGGATAACAACAAAGCAAAGAAGGAACGTTTCCAAGAAGAGAATTAAGAATGATTCAGAGTGCAGAGGGTTTGAGACTGGCCCTGTTCAGAGCCTTGTGAGCAACTATTTAATGGCAATGAAGAACTGGTAAAGGTCAGACTGACCATCAAATGTCAGTCACAGTCATTCCATTGGACCAATTCCCAAGGTTCCTGAATCATTTTTTTTTAATTTAGGCAAAACTAAAGTGCTATGAGGAGGGAAAAACTGTGTTTCTGGCACAAATATCAGACTGAGACTGAAGAACTAGTTTCAACTCACTCCTTCACAAAGAGAATTCCTGTCTGGTTTCGGCAGAATCACGTGAGACCACAACTAGAATCAGGTACAAACGATTAGGAATGAAAAAACATTTGACTTTTACCTTTATTTTCCTTAACAGGTCCATAAACAACCTGACTGAAGAGTAAAAAATACACAGTATTTTGAGCTTTTTGGTTTAATTCTTCATTCCACCCTTACAAGTCTGGACAGGATAAGAAATGTACACCAAAATCTGAGACACCATTACCTTCAGAAGAAAAGCACTCACTGTACAGTTAAGTAAACCCAAAATAATCCCATCATTACTAACTGCTAGACAGCCTCCTTCAGTGAAATTATTGCTATTGTGTTTCCCATGGAGAATTCAAAGTAAGAACCAGATGTCTCTTACTTTTCTGTAAATTCAAACCTAAGTGAAGTGACAGCTGAATAACAGTAAAGGAGCTATTTTGAGATCTCCCATACAGAGCATGGAAACCACTTCCTTTGCCTGCAGGTGCTGGCATTGATTTCTCACATGGACTATGACCAGTGATTATGCCACTGTGAAAAAGAACAAAAGCACACAACCCTCAATCACCTCAAAGTACAATTTTAAAGCTAAGCAAAACTTCTGCTACAGATTTGTCCAATGAAATCCCTGGAATTTTGTCACTGTCACACCAATAAAGTCAGCACAGAACTACCACCAATCCCTCCAGAACAGTAAATTTTTAGCAGGTGCCAACTGTAAGAAGATTAAATATGACCACGGTATGCTGCAGTAGCAAGTCTCCAAATTTCATCCAACTTGGCTTCTTTTTTGTTCTTTTGCTTGTATTTGAGCTCTAACCTTAAAGTGTAAACATGTTCCATGTCAGGCAGCAGGAATGCTGATCATGGATATCAGGGACAAGCTGCTGAGCCCAAAGTGAATTAGTCAGCCAAGGACAAGATGGGTGGGGTTGGCTACCTTATCAAACTCGTTAAGAAAATGAGCAAGAGAAATAAGAACCGACTTAGTAAAATATTCTATATCCTTTTAGAACTTTCTCCCTCATCAGAGTGCGGCTTTTGAAGACAAACACATAACCAGAGGATCAAACACCATGGTGGTTTTGCAGAGATAAGTGCATATGATTAAGAGTTTGTTGTCCCCAAAATCCTTGTTTTTGTAGCAGATAAAAAGCATCCAGATGTCACCAAAAATATCTGCCCTGTTCCATACGCTGCACTGTACGTCACTCTCACATGCTGCCGAGTTTGACATGGATTCAACAACCCAGCAACAGATGGTTCAGTTCTCTGCTTCCAGGGTGCGAGTTTAATGCTTTTTTTAGGAGGTATTGGGGCAATTCTTCTCTGCCTTTTATTTAGGCTAGAAATTAAATTAATTCACTGCAGAAATACTTAAAATACAGAGGATATCAGAGATTGGTAATGAGATTTTTTTTTTTTTTGAATTCTCAGAATTTATTAGAGTTTTTCTTCTTTTTTATTTAAGCCTAGCAGCCCAAATTCATTGTGGCACTACTCTTCCAGGGACCAGAATTTATTTCTGGAGTGTAAAGCAACCTGTAAATTTATGGGTGCTATATAAATAAATAATCCAGTACTATTTTTGTAACTCCAAAGCATGTTGGCTTTTTCAAGTTCACATGATGAATCTGGAGTTGGGCCCAGGATTTTTGGAACAACAACTTACATATTGTTGCATTAGTGCAAGATAATTCTGTGGGTGCAAAGCATTGAAAACTAAAAATCCTTGAGCAAGGTGGAGGCTGAGACATTTAGTATGGAAGGAAACACCTCTTCCCTGAACAATGTGTTCTGGGGTTTAGGATTCAGGGGTTTTGTCCTCTGTTTGAGGTTTGTTTTATTTAATTGCAATTGGCAAAGGGTTTTAGGACATCATAAGGTCATTGTTTATGGCAAATCATCCCGCTCTGCATAAGAGGTGTAACTTAGACACTTGGATTTAATTTTTTTGTTTCTTATTTTTTGGTTGGTTTCTTTGAGGGGTTTTTTGGTTTTTGTCTATGCAGCAGTAAAAATTTAGATTGCCATTTTGTTGGGGAAATTAATTAAGGAGGCAAACTTTTCTTCACAGATATCAAGGGGCCCCATGAATTGATACCAGTGCCAACTTACCCTGGCAAATCCTGAGAACCTGATTCTTTCATAACTCATAACAGTATAAAACAGAGATAAAGAGAAGGGTTTCGGTGATGTAAGAGTCATCTTGGTACTTTTACAAAAGCTATTACCTAAGCAATGATATATGAAAAAGTAAATCCAAGAATTACCAGCACTGCAAGAGACCTTCTGAGTCCCTTTCCTTTTGTTGTAAATACAAAATGCTGAGCTTATTTTATTTATTTGCATATTTCCCAACCAGAGTTCACAGCTGAGGGACCAAGAGTGCTTTCTGCTGAGCTATGAATATCTCAAATTAATATTCCCCTTAGCAATATTCACTGGCCAAATTAAAAGTCTTGCCAAGTTTTCTCTGGCAGGTGACGTTGGTAAGTGCTGGAAGTTGTATTTCTGTACAAGGTTACTATCATAATATGCTTTTCCAAAATGTTTTAGTATCTTGCTACAACTGTCCAGTTCCGTTAAGGAAAAAGACGTATCAACATTTTTGTAAGAGCAAGAATTCAGACTCAACAGAAATTCAGGACTTAATCCTAGAGATTCAACTCACATTAATATTCTTACTGGCTTATTGGATTTTCTCTGTGACTGAAATACAGCTACACCAGGTACTGTGGTCTTTCAACAGGGAATAAGGGAATTTCTCTTAACTGGTCCCATCTAAACCTCAGTGTCCACTGTGCAGATTCCTTCCACAGTCAACAGAAATTAGAACATCTGGAGAAAGTCAGCACAGATAAGGTATCTCTGACAGTAATCCCAGGATACTTTAAAATATCCCTGCACCCTGCTCTCTGTCCTTGACCTTAAAAAAACCACTCAAAGCAAGGACACCACCTCATCCTCCCCTCTTCAGAGTCAGCTCCCAGGTCTGAGGTTTCCCACTCATTATGGCAAGATATTATAAGGCCCATAAATCAAAGAACAATTCTGAACAGGTTGATATTACCAGTAAAATAATTTTCTACCTCCTTGTCACATAAAGTGGATCTAAAACACTTTAAGGAAGCCAACACATCGCCTGGAGACCTGCAGGTAAGCCACTGTTTCTAAATAACATCACTTTCTAGACAATGGATTTCACTACCTACAGTAACTCTTGGGCTGCAGCCATCTGTTTCAGAAATTCTTGTATTCATTTTAAGTTTAAAGCTGAAACACCATTTTTTCTGTAGTCAGTGTTGCCTCTGGCTCCATGTCATACTGCCTTACTCAAAAGCTGAATCAGATGTGAAAAACAACTCAGTAATTAACCAGCAATTTTTATAAGAGATAAAATATCTTCATAGTAGGGGTATAATGGAATCATTATTGAAAGCTGTCTAAAAGCACTATGTGAAAAGAGAGAGAAAGATGTTTGACCTCAGCTATACCAATTTCACAAATAAAGCCTTAATAATAGGCTGCAATCACACTTGGCTGGGCATTATTTCCCAGACACGCAAGGTCTGCATTACAGGGCCAGAAGCAATGAGTCACTGCCAGCTGCCGTGATGGCACAGGGCAGCTTGTTATTCTGTCATAAGTTGTTTCGTGCACGTTGTGAAAGCTTCTAGACATCTGACCCCTCAAGAAAACAGTCCCTGTCCATAAGCAAGAAGGTAGGGAGCTTTCCCCATTTGAGACATCCTTTAAAGTTAATTTTTGAAGGTGAGCGAGAGAAACAAATTATCCGTTACTCAAAGATGCCTCAAAAGGTACTTTTTTAAAGACACAGCTAACAAAGGAGGGTTGAATGCTTTGCACCCAAAGGCCGCACAAACGGGTGTGTTTGATGTTACGTGGACATTCACATCCCTCGGCACCGCGGGCTGCAATCGCGGGGCGCTGCTGGACTGCAAAACAAACCCACAGTGCTAAAAGGCTGAACAGCTTTTCTGCCCCAGTCCCTGTCTAGATCTCAGATGTCCAAATTCCCATCAGCTGCAAGGAGAAACTGGAAAGCAAGCTGAGTCTAGCAGCTCTAAGACAGCTGATGATCTGTGTCAGTAAAAGCCCCTATGATCACTGCCGTGGTTTAGAGACCTTCTTGTGTTTATGCCTTTTTTACCCTCATGGAGTATCTGCTATTTTCTTTTGTCTTACATGCATGACAGAGGTCACACTTTTAGCAAAAGGCACAGGCTTATATGACCCTCCGAAAGTTTGGAAATGAATAATCAGAATTTAGAAACGGAGTTTCTCAGAGATTGGCTTACCTCATGAGATTTCTAGGATTCCTCATTTCTACACTTCCTGGAGATAAGCCTGTCTCTTACCATGCTGACACTGCTGAGTCTGCTCCTGGATAGCACCCAGGCTTTTAGAGGAGCAGCCAATGTTGGACATATTTTGCAATAGCTTCTTAAACTTTCAGAGGAAAATCAGCAATATTTCTTGTTGTAAGGTGATGAGGGTCTTAATTTTTCTAACATGTATCAGCTGGTTCTTCAGTCTGCTCTTTGCAACAAGCAAGTAAGACAGGAGTCAAACTTCAAACACACACTGCTGTTTTCAGTAGTTTTTACCATTTCTCATTTTCCACTGACACTCTCTGCAGATCACATACGGTGTTCACACCTCTTCAATACCTTAGAAAAACTGAGGGAGCGAGATTGAGTTGAAAAGCTAGTACTTAAATCTTTCTACAGAGGGAAAAATCACAGATAAAAATTTCCTGCTTAAGGGTACAAGTTAGCCTCTACATGCCTGAGGTTAGGACAGATGGTCCCTTTTGGGCATAAAATTCCAGGATTGCCTGCTGTAGGGTTTCCTTGCTACTTTTTCATGTGGGACTGGCCACTGCCAGTCTATTGGACTAGACGGCCATAGCCATGACAACATAATGGTAAACTTACTGTCTTAGCATTTTAATTAATTGTTAGTTTTATCTGATATGCTGTCTCCTCACATTATAATAAATTTCAAAACTTTTAGCTGCTACAAGAGAAGTTGTTCTCTGCAGTCAGCAACAGTATTTGTCCAGTAACTAAAGTTAAGCATCATTTAACATCAGTTTCTCAACTGCCACAGAAAACAATTACACAATGGCTGAGTCATATCTGGGGTTTGAAGACTGAGTTTCTGCTTAAATCCTTCGGAACTAGGAAACTTGAAGCAATAGTTCTGCAGATTTTTGGAAAAGTACTATGAATGTTCCAGCCTGAAATTCTAGCTAAATAAAGGAACCCTGCCTTACTTTCAGTGCATGTTTCATAGTGTTCAGGTTCAAGATGCAGAGGAAGCAAAGTTGAGGAGGAACAGTTCTAACAAAAAAGGACAATTGTATCACTGCAAAATCGCGTGTGACCCAATTCAGAGCACAAAGCACCAGGAAAGGCAGAGACAGCTGAGACAGCAAATTCTCAATCTGAACACTTGGGAGATTTTCCTGAAGGTAAACAAAAGAATAAGACAGAATAAATGAGAAAAGGATAATGAATGAAATTACAAAAAATGTTTGTTTGAATCCCAATAATGAAGCATTGAGATATACCTTCACTTAAATGAGGAACTCATGCTTGAGAATCCCACGTTAGCTGTTCACAGCAGCTGAAAACCCCAAACTCCAAATACAACCCAGTCTATGTAATAACATTTAGCACACATTATTTAGTCAGTCAGTCTCATTCTGGGATGATACAGGATAGTACAAATCACACTTCATTACAAACACTACTAGAATATGGAAATCCAGTTAGAATTATGTAAGTATAAATAAATATTGTACCAGAACAATTAGAAAAGCAACATATCCCTAAGCTTCTCCACATCAAAAATATAGTAGGCATCTGTTTGTATTTGAACACACACTGAAAGCAGCTTCTTAAAGATTCACAGATTTTGCAAGTATCTGCATTTGCAGCTATATAAACCTTCGGACTGTGATGTTTGCTGTGTTTAAATCTGGTACTGATGCACCCAGAAAAAATAATGAGAAAACTGAGGCACATCCTGATTGCTCACATGGTTCTGAACTCAGAGGGAGCCCAGCTGGAGTAAGGTGAAGCATTTCAAGGTATGAGCCAGTTTGAGTGTGAAGGTGCCTTCATGTCACATATGCACTCAGATAAGGTTCTCAGACTGTTACAGAATTTTAAAAGGTTTTATAGTGTGAATCCATTGCCTGCCTGAAAGATACGACAGATGATTGCACACCATCTTAGCATTTACTCTCTTTGAAGTGATGCGCAGAGTCTAAGATAATAAAGTGATCTCCAATAATGGTTCAGAACCAGAACACAAAAGAGTCTGTCAGAGGCTCAGTTCCCCTACAACCCAGGGAGACACAAACAGGAGAACAAGTGGGAAACTATTCCTTGCTCCCTTTGGTTTCTTAACAACCACATCAGCCTAAGCAGCAGTAAATGGTGTTTGCCTAAAAGCATCAGTAGAAAAGATAATGGCTGATGACAACTTTTTGTTAGAGTTGTGCTAATTCTTCAATGAATATGTTAAAAGAATGATCATGATTTAATCTGCCTCTTAAAAGAAAAAACTTCAGCCAACCATTGCAGCTACATAGCTCTCACAGCTAGAAAAAACACTGAAATGCAAAACATGTATTGATCAGCTACATTTTAGTTTTCAAGAAGATAAACAGTAGTTTCAGCTTCAGAAGGAAGGGCTGTAGGCCACAGTGAATGTAAAATATTCTAGAATACATGAACTAGCAGTGGCAAAGATGTGCCACGTCTGCCATTAGATGAATTTTTCTTTTCATCTCCATGTCCCATTAGCCTCCTCTCCCATTCCCTGTGGAATGCTGTTGTGGTTACATCACAAAGAATATCTTTCCCCATAAGGCCAGAGCTCTGCTCGTTTCTCCAAACTGTCCCATGAAAACATGAAGTATCTCTTCGGCAAGGGCAAAAACTCATCAGAATTTTGTGTCCAGACAGTTGATAGCTCTTGTTTCAGACAGAGGTAGAATCTTACTGCTAGAATTCACATTCTGATTCCTGATAAAACACTTCTGCGGTTGCTTTGCTGCTTCCAGCACTGTCAGCCTTTTTCCTCTGTTTTGTCTCTCAAAAGTACTGTTCTTTGCCACAGTCATCACTGTTTTGTAATTTTAAGATGAATTCATGAAACTTAAAGTGATTCATAAGATCTCAAGGTCAAAACTAAAAGGAATCATGAACAGAGTGTGATCCTTCAGGATCGACAGGGCAGTGAGTGTCTCAGTACTGTCAGAGGCAGGGAGGAATGGGAAATTTTATACTTAACAATACTGAAGGTTACTTCACAAATTCCTAATTCAGATTTTTCCAGCAAAAAGACTGCCAAGCGTTAAAAAAAAAAAATATATTCCTGCTTAGGCCTGGTTCGTGATGTGGTAAGTCAGTGAGAATGGTTCATTAGCCCCTGAGAAGTCCAGTGGAACGTGGTGGAACAAATCCCAAAGGCAGCGCCCAGACGAGTAATGATGTTACACTGGATCAATATTACACCAGGGGAGGTGAACAATGGGAACTGTATTTCCCAAAGCCTGGAATTTCTCTCTATGATTTTCTCAGGTAATTTTTTTTCTCTTCTAGCAAGAGGACTTCCTCAGTTTCCACTTCTCTTTGGAAAAAATACCATATTTATTATGCCAGTAGCCTGACTGATCACAACACAGATAACCACATTAAATCAGTAAAGATTTTACCATGACAATGATGTATCCAAATTACCTTGTGCATGTTTATCTATTTCAAATAAAGCAGAAGAAAACTAGGTAGTTCAAAATTAGGAAAACATTATGATGAACTGAATTTCTGCATCACTTATGTAATGATTAAGTAGTAAATATTTTTCTCAACTACTTTGAGAGGAAATGATAGTGGGAAGCAGAGGAGAAAAAAGGAATTTAAAACTCCAAAATAAAAATAAGCTCTAATCCAATACACACTACAGCTAAATCTGATCAACTGCTGAGGAGTTTATAACAGAAGCAGCATCTTTATCCTCCTCTTCTTACATATAGTTCTCTTCAAGGCACCTTTTTTTTTTCCACACAAAAATGCCTTGATTGATAATGAAATTCAGTGACAAACCTGTGGGTTCTCCAAAGACAGATTGCAACTTTTGGAGAATTATTGTGTCTCCTAAAATGTGAACACAGACTGTTTTGCTCAACAATTCAAAGAGATGTCAGGAACATGGTAGGTTATGCATACTGTTTTCTTTTGCATAACACAGACTTCTGTAACTTGCAGGAGATCTCATCTTAAAATTCATTTTTAATTAATTTTTCCACAATTCAGCACCATATTCCAAGTAATATAAAAGACACGAGGCACTGAAATCCCACAAGGAACTCCAGTAACATGCTAGATACCTTGTAATTTATGAGATTCACATGACACTCTTTGCACTATGGAAACAATTTTACCAAGCTTGCATACGAAGTGTGATCCTTCAGTGTGACAGCATTCTAGTGTTCTCTGTCAGAAAGCAATGTTTGTTTGGGGATTTTTCCTCGGCATTAAAATAAAATTGACAGAATACAGTGATGCAAGGAATCAAAAAATCGTCCTTTTACCTTCAAAGAATCTTCAGTCTAACCCCTAAGTCTACACTTCTGACAAAGAAAGGAAAAAAGTAGAACATATCCAGGTGGTGACAATGAAAGGAAATGGATTGTTAATATGAAATAGGTCACCTTTATGACCAGGTGTCAGTTGAAGTGAGTTGATGGATGCCTCAGAGAGATGTTTCACCTTACAGGTGTATGAATGACACATGAAAATTTTCAAGCAGAAAATGCTTGCATAAAAAACAAGAGAACATAATGAAGAAGTGGTATCTGACCTTCAGAGGGGAGAAAAATGGAGAGGGATTGTGCAGCTGACTGATACTTCTACAAAAACAAAAGTTAATAGTTCAAGCTGTACTACAGTCACACTGGGGCTTGTTCCTTTCTTGTACAAATTACTACTCTCCCCATGACCTGCAGGATAACATAACCTGAAGTAAGAGGTACAGCAAGGTTGGAAAGTTACAGTATTTCCCTAGGACTCTGCAAGTATAAACATTTCATTGTTCTTCCTTTTTTAATGAGTGCGTGCATCATATGTTTGTATAAACAATAAACAAAGGTAATTCCAGTTCCTTCTCACACATTGCTTACCCTGCCTAATTACATCTTATGCTTTTTCTGACACAGATTCCTCCTCCAATTTCCATACACAATGCATTCACAACAGTTTTCTCCCACAGGGTGTTGAAGAGTGGTGGATTATGTCCCTGAAACTGGGAGATCCTCAAGGAAGGAAAGGCAGGTTCCTCTTGACCAGGTTCTTTATTGCCCTCAGATTTAAGGATGATCCCCTCTTCCCCAGAACTTAATTCATTAAATTTGTCAAGAACAAAGAATGTACAGATTAGTAGCTCAGTATTAATCAGCTGCAATCAGTCCCTGTCATTCTACTCCCACAAAATTGAAAGCCCTTTCAAAGAATCAGTGCCTTGGAGCTCTGGATAATCATCATTTAATATTTGAAACCACCACTCAGGAGGTACCTATCTATCAACATGTCACTTCACATACTCACAAAACAATTCTTCTTCCATTGTACCTGAGCTTAAGGATCTCGAGGTGTTTTGGAAGCAGTAAGCCTGAGAATTCTTACGGGATTCTTGTGATTCCCAGAGAAAAGGTTGATTTAGTACATCAGTGGTTGCTTGATTTCTGGGAAAAACTCAGTTTGGACCAATGAAAATTAACTCTCTTTAAAAGGATGTTTAGTTTAGTGCTTAAAACTTGAAACACCAGAAGTGGCCATTCACCTTTAATGTAAGCCATAGTCTGTCAGTAGTTACCAATGCTGCTGGATCCCCTATTAGATCAGAGCCTTCATAGAACACAAAATCTATCACATGCAAACAAAACTCGTAAAATTTTTTATGCTACTTGATCATAACCTCAGAAAAGTATTGATTAAGTTTAAGATATAAAGAAAAAAATGCTAATGACAGATAGAAGGCTGCTGACACATCAACATTTAAAAAGCACTTGGCTGAGTTATTTCTTTTTATCTATCAAGAATGACTTTTGCATATTTTTATATTCTAAAAATACAGGATTAACTGCATCTGTTAGATCAATAACATAAAGTATCAATGCTGTCATCCATAAACACCCAATCAGTTTTATGAACCAGATTATTAGCAGTTAAATATTTAAAGCTGCTTGCCCTTTGGATCTCACTTTGATGCTTGTAGCCAGAACACACTATCTTCCAACACCACATCCAGGCTCCACAGTGTGGGAGGGAGATTCTGAACCAGATCAAGAGCAAAATTAATTTTCCATCCTTCCAGACATGAAAAGAAAACCAAGAATGGGTTCAAAACAATACAGCACATTTTGGCTCATTAGAGACTGTCTTCAAGGAGCGATACGGAAAGAACCATTCTGTATCAGAAGGCACAACAAACTTCAGGAGGCAGAGTTAAAGGTTTGGTTTTTGCTGTGAGTCCTGACATACACAGAGCAATAGCCCAGCAAAGAGTGAATCATCCAGTCACGCTTGCTTTGTCTCCTGTTCTGTTTCATGACTTTCTCTTTGCAGTTTTTGCCACCCTCAGTCCTTCTCTGTTCAAGCCCATATCGCTCCCCACGAGTTGCTCCCTCACGTCCTGCCCTGTTTGGTTTGAAAGCTTAAAAAATAAATATGTGCCAGAGACCATCTACACAAGTTACCCCTTGAAACAGTATTTCAATTAAATCAAAATTACTGGATGTCCAAAAATTGGGAGAGCACAGACAGCAGCAGAACTGGAGCTGTCTATATCAAGAGTATTCCAGGAGCTGATTCAAGAACCCCAGGTATGGGGAGAGAGGCAGTGAGGGGTGGGCAGGGCAATGGCAACACTGTGACATGGTCCTTTCACCCAAAATAGGGTCAAGGCAGCAGCAACCACAGCACAACATATCGAACCTGGAAACAGGATTGTCTCCCTGGAATTGTGCCCATTTCCCCAGGGTACTCGTCAGGCTGTGCACTGAAATGTAACAGTTGGTTTCAAACAAACCCACAGTTATATGACACTGAAATTTTAAGATTGAAATCCTGCCTGGTTTCCTTTCACAGTAACCAAGGAACAAACCTAGTGCTACAGAGTAAAAATCAAAGGAATCCAACACAAAAATATTGTATTGTGCTAATTCTTGGTGTCCAGTTGTATCCAAAATGATTCCTGCTTTGTCTTTTTCTGTTCCTTTAATTGCTTATTCTCTTTGTGGACTGACCAAGATGCTCTGAGCTGTCTGTGGCAGGTGGGACAAGACTCACATTCTGTGGACACAAAGAGGGTTAAACTTTAAAGGAGCACATCAGCATCCAAGGCAAGGAGGGCAGGCACTGAGGTGTGGAAAGGATGCTCACAGATATTTACATTTGCAGTGAAATTTGGGACATCTATGCTAGACAACATCTGTGTACAAGCAACAAGAAAGTGTAATGTGTGATTAGCCCAGATGTGCTGAATTGTTTTGACTCTGTAGGAGATGCTCTGCTGGGAGCTGGCAGGAGGATGGGGCTGATGGAATTCAGAGAGTGAGAAAGAGCAAAAACATTAATTACAACCAGACCAAGGCTGACGCCCAGAGTCACCAAGCACAGACCTGATTTCCAAAAATAAGGGATATATTTATCCAGCATGTTGTCCCCATGATTGCTACTTAGCTGCATCACACAGGAAGCAATCCAATCTGTTCATAAATTTGTATGAAGTGTACTGGTAAATTAAATAATAAATGTCCTCCCAATAGACTCCCATTGGTTGAGAAAATGCACGGAATTATATTAAATAAAAAACTGTATGTTTATAGATTCCACAGTCAAAAAGGTAGTGTGGTACAACCATTTTGCTGGCTACCGCTAATAAGCTTGTCACCATAACAAATTAGCATATCTTTGTAAAAATATACATGTATTTGCATATATTCATCTGCACATATTTCTGTTCCTGTTTTAAAAGTACTTCATATAACGTCATCTCAAACCCAGTAGTCACTATTAGTATTTATAAGAAGTCAGTTAAAGTTAAGATGCCAAAATAGTGCTTTTGTTTCCCTGAGATCTCTCTGTCAATTTATTTCAATTTAAATACTGCATATTAGTTTTCTCTAAAAAAAAAGGAAACAGAACTGAGCTTTTTGTCACTTGGAATCACATTATCTCCTAAGTATAAGTCACATAAAACAAATTATGAGGCTGATCAAATGCTCTGTTAACATAATTCCTTAATAATAATATCACTTAGATCTTAAACTGCTTAATTAGATTTCAGTCATTGCAATCAACAGCCTCATTGAAACTGTTCATCTATAATTTATACTCTTCACATTTTACTGTTCATTTTAAAAACAGTATTAACAATAAGAGCCAATAGTAAGTAGAAAAAAAATAGTAAAAATTAAAACCCTTTAGGTTTTGGGGTGAACTTAATTCCTGGTTCACTGAACATCAGTGAAAATATTTCAATTGGTTTGAATGGATTCATGATTTCCCTTCAGGAAAAATACATTTGGATTTCAACCACACATCTAGATCCAGCCTTTGCATCTGACCACAAATCTGAACTGAATAAAATAAGCTGTTCTTTCATTGGAAAGTTGAAAACTTAAATAGATCTTTCAGACACTTGAGGCCTAAATACATTCAATTTAACTTCCAGGCATTAATTAGATTTTTCTAGATAATGAAGGTGTAAAAAACAGGCCTAGACAATGCAACATTTGCTGAAGTCATGTTTTTTACTTTAAAGACATGTTTACTAAGAATAATGCAGAAGTATTCTCTAAGGAAGTACTTGTGCATTTTTGAACATTAGAAAGCAGCCATGTCCAAAATAACTTTTTTTTTTTTTGACTGCAGATAGAAATAGGT
>WEKY01030318.1:0-51112 GCA_013390045.1 Picathartes gymnocephalus
AAACTGATAAGGCATCACCTCCTCCTCTAGTGCTGGCTGCTTTTTCTGGAGCAGGGACTGAGCCTCCTCCTTCACACCTGCAGCAGGGCTGTGCACTGGCTGTACCCATGAAAAACACAGCCAGTGTTGTACATGCCAGTGTGCATTTGCCACAGCTCTGAAAAACCACCACTGCTCCAAAGCTGAGCTTTGTCCAGCTTGAGGAGCTCTCTGAAAGGAACATAACTGTTCTTGTGTCTGCAGGATTTGGCATCCTCTGCCTCTTGTGTCTGCCATGAAGTTTTCAGTCATGTTGGAGGTGGCAGAGCTGAGCTAAGCTTTCCTCTGGTCTCCCCACTGTGTCAGGTTCACTGCAGGTCCTGGTGAAGTCCATCGCAGCAGTGAATTTGCTTTCCTGGTGGTACCTGACCTGTCATCGCCAGGCCCCTGAATTGGTGTACAGTTCAGCTTCTGTTTGATCATATAGAACACTAATCAACAGATAAGAAATACTAAATATTTATATGTTTCCATGGTCCATATTGAAAAAGTCAGAAGGCAAAAGACTAGAACTGAGGTTTTTTTTTGCAGTTTTAATTTGTGCCTCCCTCTCTGGCACAAATAAACTATTGATATTTACTCTTCATTGATGTGATCCTACACTATTTTTTTTCCTCACAGGCCCCTTGCCTCTTGCAGAACACATGAGAGATGATGTCTGCTGAATCATCACCATTCTTTGGGTAGCATGGTGCATTATTTACTGTACAGCAGCCAAATCCTGCACTCAGAAATAATTATTAATTTCCTCATGGGCTAATTAAAGATTGTATCATAAAGCACATGCATCAGGAAGCTGAATTAAGTTTTCACCAGCAGCTTGAATTCTCTCAGATCCCTAAGTACGGAGGAGTTTGGCTTTGCAGTTATAAGACAGTCTTGACTGGAGTCTTTAAAATCTAATATTGCAGCAGGAGGTGCCAGCCTGGCTCCCAGCCTGCCAGGGCCCTGCAGCTTCTGGGGAAAAAGCAAAGCAAGGGCAGCTCATTCTGTGTTAAAGCCCCAACTCCTTTGCTTAATCTCAGCCTCACACACAAGTAACGTGTTTGGCTGATCTTCTTCCCTAAAATCCATCTCAAAGCAGATTCCCAGCAGGGCAGGTTGGTGTGAGATGTGCCAGGTAAGTTTGTTGTGAGGTTTATAATTACACTGGGAGCTTTTCAGTCTGCTCACCAGGAATTTGCATGAAGTATGATTAGTTAAGTGGAGACCTCTTTATTTGATTACCCCTTTTTTGTTGTTGTCTGAAAGAGAAAATGGCACAGTTAGGCAGGAAAAGCTTTAGAGAGGGGTGATCT
Organism: Picathartes gymnocephalus; assembly: GCA_013390045.1. NCBI lineage: Eukaryota > Metazoa > Chordata > Aves > Passeriformes > Picathartidae > Picathartes > Picathartes gymnocephalus. Next base: position 1,338 of record WEKY01030318.1, read on the forward strand.
CTTTATTACATGGTTCTTTGGTGTTTGGCACAGTGTGGTTGAGAGCTGCCAGTGCTGTAATAACAGTTATAATGAATGTGCATTGCCAGTGAAATTGTACTTCAAACATCACAGGTGAACTGATACAGACTCAAACTGTTGCCTAAGAAGAAAATAGCTTTTCTTTGTTGTTGCCTTTAGACTGTGATAAGCATTTCAGCTGGAGAAGGAACAAGTACTTTTTTGCATTTTTAAAGTTAATGCATAGAAAGTCTTCAGTTGATTAGCAGAGGTCCTGTGTAGGATGACTGTTTCATTACTAAGAGTTTAAGTGAGCTATAAATATATTTTATGCCCTTGTACGAGTTCAGAGGACCATGAAATATAATTAAAGGATTCTGGGCACTGCACGCATAGGAGCAACATAGGAAATAAACGTTTGACCTTTCTTACCTTTGGTCACCAGTAAGCAATTGCTCTCTGTGCTTCTTGCCTGCATTACTTACTGTTTTGGCTTAAATACAAGATTCAGATGCCTACTGAGGATGTTGAGTGAACATTCACAGTTCAGTAGTTCTTCTGTCTGGATTTTTCTCTTCTCTGGAATGTGCAGTGAAAAATGCCAAGCTATTAAGAAGCTAACAATTACCTTTAATTATGCAGACCAGCTCTGGCTATGAATGAGAAAGAGATTTGGAGTCTATTGTTATTTCCTTTCATTTCTGAAAACAAAACAAGAAATGCTAATCAAGACGTTTTATACAACTGAAGCACAGTGTGTCTGAAGCAGACCTGTCTTATTCCCAGCCAAGGGAAACACCATGCATGTATCATGCCAGAGTAGGATCTGCCTGTGGATTAACATACCTGAAGATTTACTGGGAAGCTGACTCACCAAAGAGACTTCTCTGTAAACCTGAGCCAAGTTTTGACACTGAATAAGTTGATGTAACTGGGTTAGGACATGGCCCAGTGATTTCCAGGTTTGCACTGGGGAATACAGCTGTGACAGACTATCATCCTGAAAGAAACCCAGAAAATTAAATACACAGTGACAAATATAAATTCTATCTCTTGGGGCCAAAGGAAATAGAACAAACCCTTGTCTGCTGTGTGTAAAACAGAGGAAGAAGCCAGTGGCTGTCGAGCTAAGGGAAATGAGTTTGCAGGATCCCATTATCTGTTATTTGAGTCTGTAGTCACTGAGCTCAGAGTGAGCCTGTCGTGTCTGCCCTGCCTGACATAGCTGCACATCCACAGTCCCCTGAGCTCCCTGGGATCATTCCCTTGGCTTATCTTGAGTCCTGGTGGTGCAGACTCAGACTATAGCTGCACATCCACAGCCTCCTGAGCTCCCTGGGATCGTTCTCCTGGCTCATCCCGAGTGCTGGTGGTGCAGGCTCAGAGCTGGGAGCCCTCTGGTCAGTGATGCTGGGATCAGTAATGCTCCTGGAGGAGCTGGCAGTGTCCGTGGCAGCAGCTGGGGACACTTTTGCTGGAGGTGCCCACACCAGACTGTCTTTAGGTACCTGCTTCAGGCACCTTAAAGGGAAGGGAGGAGGTAGGCAGCATGAAATGTGAAAAGCTTGCTGTAAGGCTGCCCTTCTTGCCTGGATTACAGCTGCCTCAGGGAGTGTGCCCAGGTGACGTGAGGGTGCAGTGAGTCACCCTGAGAAATCAGCTCCTGAAGCCCAACTGCTGAGTGAACAGCAGTGGCAGAAGTCCAGCTGTGGGAATAGATGTCTTTTTTAGAGCAGAGGTAAGCCTTGTGGCAAGACTTTCTAAAGAAGGAGTTTGTGTAAGGCCTCTAAATGCCTGTGGTGCTGGGGGCAGTGATGCGGGTTATCCCTGCTCTGGGTTCCACATGGGAGCTGCTGGGGCACAGGGATGAGCAGGAGGCACATCCTGCACTGAAGGGCACGGCCATGCATCCCGGCGGGGGATCTCTGACTTCTCTCTGCAACAGGCAGAGATGGACACCGCCAAAAACAGACCACTGATACAAACCGGCCTGTCCTCACAGCAGCTCTTCCCCTGGTGTCTTTGCTCTTCATTACAAGTTGAATAGACAGCTCCTAGTCCCGTGGCCCTTCTTCTGGAGTGTAAAACCTCCCTTCTGTTTAATTAAACACACACATGGCAAGGACCTGACACAGAGACTGTTGAAGTTGCTGGAGGGGCAATTCCACGGCCACTGAAGTGGACACCATGTGGTTATGGTGAAAAACCACCTTGAGCCATGGGTGTGAAGAAGCTGGAGAGGCTGAGTTTTAACAGGCTGTTCCTCCTGAGTGTAAGGGCTGAGAATTTTGCTGCTGTGCACAGTCCACATTTGCAGAACAGAAGGAATCTCTGTGGAAGGTGACCTGGCTTCGAAGATGGGGTGGGTAGCTTATCACCAAGAGAATATATAAATAATGGGTAAGCAGTAACTTGCATACCCTCCATTCAAGCATGTTCCTGAGCACAGAGCAGGAAGATTTGGGCAGACAGCCCAAACTTGGGTGAAGAAAAAACAGCCTGATCAGCAGTGGACATGTTTGAGCATCTAGGGAATAGACTGGGTTATAGAGGCAAAGAGGGAACAGGGATATTTCTTACAACATGAAAAACACATTTGAAGGAACTAGGAGTGAACGCTGTCAGCAGACACAGTTTAGGTTCAGTCATTTTCCATTAAAAAAAAGTATGATGGGTAATTTTCATTAAAAGGACTATAAAGATTGGAATCTCCGCTGTCATAAAACTTACAGGTCTCTGTAGTGCAATATATTTTTAAAAGGCAGGCACTTGAGAGAGCAGGTGATACTGCACAAACCACAGACCGCAGCAGGGATAAAATACTTCCCAGTCATACCTGAGTGATGGGACATAGTGTCTTGACTTCACCTTGGGAATTGGACTGTGATATTTGTTGTGTTCTGTACCAGAAGCTTCCCAAGCAGCCCAGGAAGAAAGCAACCACCAACAGCACAGTTAAATCTTCTCAGGTCTCTTCTGCAGCAAATCTTGCTAATTATTTCACTGGATTTTTTTCCTCTTTGTGTGTGAGCCCAGACATTTATCTGTAGAGTTGCATGTTTAGGGTATTTTGTAGTGGTGTTAAACTGAAAATAGAGTACATATTCTCTGTAATTCCAGAGAGTCACAATGAACTGAAACAATTTGGAACCTGAAATCAGGTACTGGGAGTTCTTCTGATAATAGAAATTCACTGTGTCAAGCTAAGCTGATAAAATACTTCCATTTCAGATTGCTGCAAACAGGCAATTTGGGCAAGGAAGCAGTTGGACTTTGAACTTCTATTAGGAATAGAATTTGTTTCCCGCACGGTCAGATTAGCAAAACCAGTATCTAAGGACCAATTTGTAATTTCTTATTTAAAGCAATTGCTGATCTGCTGAACGAGACCTGTGTTCATTCTGAGGAACTGCACTCGTGGCCATGCTAGCGTGTTAACATCTAAGGCAAAGTGAACAGTGCAAGCCCCAAAACACAATATAATCCCTTATAGAGGCAGTTCTCATCTTTATCCCTAAAGGAGTTCTCAGCTTCATCACTCCTCCCTCAATGCACATGGTTTTGTTTCTTAGCCGTATCCAGAATCCCCTATTTTTTACATTCTAGAGTACTTGAAGTTAATGCAAAAATCCACCTAAAATATTCATTTGAGACTGGGAATAGATAATATGTTTTTTCTCAGCTTCCACTTTAGGGAATTTAAGTGGTCAATTTTCAGACAAAATTCTGTGCCTTTAAAGTAACGAGCATCAAAGGCTGTTTTTAAGATGCTGAAAGACATTGAAAATGTTCAGGTAGTTAGCTTTGGATGATTTAATACTTGGCTTAATTTAAATCCTGGAAAGATTGAACTAAAGCATATCTTAAGAGGTAATTGCTTTGAGCAAGTGGAAAATACCATCTCTTCTTTATTCAAAGGAGTGTGTCTGTGGCAATTAGGATGGAACATTATTTTGGGCTTACTGTGGCCTGCTGAGTGGCCATGGAGGGAAAAAATCACATCTTCCTGTGGTCACAGTTATAAAAAAATACCCACTTGTGTTGTCCTGATGAATATTTGGCCACTAAAGGTCACGGCACCATTGCATCAGGAGGCCAAGGTGCTCATGGTAACGCCCCCAGGGCAAGAAGTTCAGGGGAGCTGCATGTGTGACCACCCAAAGGTGCCCGTATGAAGCCCAGCTTTGACACAGTTTTTGTTTCATTATGAAAATTGTGTACTAATACCTTGTATTAGACTGGTTTGCTGTTTGCTTTTGGGAAGTTTGATGCTGGAAATAGCTCCCTGTGTTTGGAAGCAGGGTATGTTTAGACAAATTCCCAGGCGTGGAGGACAGGAGCTACACTGCCCCTGTTGTGCCATGTGGGTACGTGACTGATGTGTTTTGTATGTCTGTTGCTCGGAACTGGGCAGGGACTGGTGGAGTCCGCCAGGAATGATGGAAATTTCCTCTGGAGGTGTCTGTGCTGGTGAGGAGGGTGAGACCCTGCACAGCCCTCACCTCTGCTTTGCAGGAGCAAATACAAAACTGGTGCTCCTGCAGAACAAACTCAGGTGCAGAGGGCAATAAATGTCTGTTTGCTGCTCTGTAGGGGAAGAATCTGAGCTAAATAGGAGATTTGGCAGTTTTACGTAGAGCCTTGTGAGGGAAAACTTTGCTGGAGTAAAGCAGAACAAACCAAAGTACTTTGCAGCCTGTGAATGCCGACAGTACTGAAAGCTTTTCAGTTATTCACAGACAGAGGAGAAGAGGGACAGGGTTTTTACCTTATTTAATGCCTTCATCCTTGAGCAACATGAGACTAAATCAAAACAGGAAAGCTGGTCCAGAAATGAGCCCCCCAGCCTAGGTAGGGAGACTCTTAGGAGTGCTTCCCTGCTTCATTTAAGATGTCCTTTGTGATTTTAGGGACACAGTGGAGGCTCTGTGCCAGAAAAGCCATGGGGCAGCTAATGCCATTTATCTCAGTGGCAGGTCCCTAAATATCTCTGATGTTCTGAGCCTGGGACTGTAATGGGACTTTCCCAGCTCCCACAGGTATTACAAAGATAGATAGGCTAAGGAGGTGCTCACATCCTTGAGTAACAACAGCCATGGAAGTACCTTGGATGCACTTTATTATGCATGGAAGGAGTAGGATAGAGGAAAGATAACAATATGTGTTAAAAAACAGCTTGGCTCTATTGAAGAGGAGCGGTTGAGAATTATGCAATACCCATGAGAAATCCATGTTAAGAAGCATTTTTGTAGACAAATCTTTACCTTATCTTTCTTTACTCTCATTCCTCTTTATTCAACAATGAAGTAAGTGACTTCCTTTTCAGAAAGCCCTGAAACCAGAAATTAGACTAAAAACTTGCTGCACATAATGAGGGAGATGCCAAGTCCATCATCATAATTGTGAGAGGTAATTTCCAGAGCTAGATGGCCCTACATTTGCAAATGTTCATCCGTCATTTCTGCACTTCCCAGGATTTTCTGGGTTACTGGAACTTCACAGCACAGAAATTGGTTCTACTCTGCCTAATTTCAGGGCAGCATAACAGAGCTGATGTACTCAGCAGTGTCATTGCTCAGTGCTCTGCACTCCCACCAAAACCAATGGACCCTTGAAGGAGGCTCAGGATGGCCCAAGGTAGGCACAGAAATGACCATTAAAAGAGATTTCCTGGGCTTTGAAGTGCTTGCAGTGATGGTATTTCAAAATGGATTTCACTCAACATGAGCACGCTGGGAAGATGAAACTGCAGATTGCTAGGAAATACAGCTTTCTCTGTGCCTAACATTTTAAAGTTATTTTGGGTTAAAAGGACAACAGATTTACACACTAGGAAGGAAGCTTTACACAGCCAGGCCTCTTTACATAGCAGTGCTTCATGGGACACTTCTCTGGCTTGTTTCCATGTACTCTGAGAAATAATAAAATGAAGAAGACATGGAATTTAGAATTAATTCTGGAAACAAAACTAAGGGCGCTTTAGTATTTTCATGTACATTTACTTGTTGTGCCTCTTCAGACCGATGTAAATTCTATACAGTTCTATCACACCATTGCCTTATAAAATGGAGTTTTATGCAAAGATTTGCAAAGCTCCCACAGCACAGTCTATATAGACTTCCTTAATAGATGCAGAAATCAAGCCACAGTGAAGGTGTCAAAAAATAGCCCTTGAAATATTTCCTCTTCCAGCTTCGAAAGTAATAACATTTCTACTGCAGCTAAGCCCAAGCCTGGCAAATATTTTTCTGTCATTAAAATAAGCATTTCCCAATGCTATTTCCTTCCTGTCACAGTGAGTATTGGGCTATAATTCTCCCTGCTGCTGCTGCTTTGCTTTGCTTTGGGAGAGGGTGGAGGAGTCTAGAGCAGACGTGGTTTTCCCTCAGCCCCGCTGTCCTGGCAGTGGAAGGGTTTGCTACAGGCAGCTGGTTGCTGGTATTTCTTTCCCTGCTCTTTTGAGGTTACATATCTTTGCTTTTTGCAAATAGGCCCTTGGAGCCCGTGAGAATAGTTGTGTGCTTGAGGCAGACAAGATGTGACCTTAAAATAACATAATAGCAAATACACGGGGTTCAAAGTGATGGCTTGGTGGGTGGAAGTACCCAGAAGGACCTGCAGCAATTAGTTGCTCACAGATTAGAAATTTTATGCTCTGCAGCCCTCATTGTAATCCCATTTATTCTTTCACATATTTCAGGAGAGGTACCATTTAGTTTACATTAGCATGAATGATGAGTGCTAATCTGAGATGACAGAGCAATTTAAAGCTGGCAGGAAGTTGCTGAGGTAATATCTAAAATATGAAATGTCTCATTCGTTAGGAGAGGTGAAGATGACGAGAGTTTAACTGCACCCTCCCTCAAACTGGTTTTATGCCAAGGCTGTAGAGCTGGCTTCAGTTCAGATTAGAGTCAAGGTCCAAACATCACCTTTTTCACAGTAGCTCAGCAAGGTGGGTATGGAACCTAGTGCTGTATGTATGTCAGCAAAAATCAAGCAAAAAATGTTAATAGGGACTTCACTCTTTCTTTTCCTAGTGACAGGTAGGATAATTTAGAGTGATCCAAGAAAAATTAGTTCTCTTAAGCAAGGCAGTGTGCTTGCTATCTTCAGAGAAAAGGAATGACAGCTGTCCTTCTCCTTAAAAGCACAAGTGACACTGTGGCGCAGCTGGCATAATTCAGATTTTTGGGAGGATGTGCAACTTTTTTCATTACAGGCTCTACTAAATGATCTTGGCCAGAAATATATGACCAGATGGCATTAGAGCTGCTTTTCCTATAAGATTACAAAGTGCCACTGTTCACAATCTCAGCAGCTGAGAGATTATGAATTGCTAGTGCAGGCGGTCATTGCTTTTTCAAGCTCATTTTCTTGGTGCATGGGGAGTCTTTAGGTTTCTTCTGTCATCATACCTTCAACTTAAATATGTCAGGCCGTATGAGTTCCCTGGTTTAGCTCTCAAACCCCACCTCTTCTTTGCTGAGAAATTGGTGTGATGTTGTGTCCTCATCCTTTCCTGTTCCTTGAGCTCCATCTGTGCTCTTTGTCCACGTCCACCTGAGCGCAGGGTGCTCTTCTGCCCTGGGTGTTGCCTTGGGATGGTGTGTTTAGGCATCTGAGAAACAGCCTGTGGTGTTCCTGGGGGACAGATGTGCTGCTGGAGAGGTAGAAGTGCTTTCCTTGCTGTTTTGTTCTGGTCTTTGTCCATCCTGGGTGCTAGGGCTGCCAGAGGAGCAGCAACCTGCTCTGGAGCCAGGAGCTGAGCAGGTGGGACTGGGGCTGTGCCTGAGCAGAGAGTGCTGAGAGGAGGAGATGCTCACGAATCCTGGGCAGTTTCTGGGCAAGAGGAGGCTGCACTGGGGAATGAACCTTGCTGGAGAGAATTCTTCAGGTCATCTTTGAGTATCAGCTGTTATTTTAGTAGGTAGATCTATCAGATGAGCCCCGTCTGTCCACCTAAGATGTGGATCTTTGTGAGACCATCACAGGCAAGGAGGAAAAAAACTTTACTCTTGTGAAGTTTTTACTTTTTTACTATTGTTTTTACTATTGTTTTTACTCCCAGCAATGTCCATTTTTTGAAAGTCAGCTCCTGAAGTGATCCCAGAGAATGAAAGAACCTCATGGGGTAAGTGAAGGAGGATCTGTGGATGCAAGCTGGACTTTGAAGGGATGCCCAGTGTCCCTCTGCACTTCCAGTGGCATTCCAAATGACATTTGGGATTTTTCTGTGGTGGGTGATGAAAATAGTTTGTCTTACAGGTTTAAGAGCATCAGTACTTTGCAAGTGCAACCTTTGAAAATACCTGCCTCTGCTGGAATCCTTTGAAATGGAAATGAAAAACACTTTGGTTGCTGGTCCACTAACCTCTTTTTAAGTACAGAACTCACTAAGTCTTAAGAAAATGGTTTTTAGAGGATCTGAAATAGGTTTCTCATTAAGCATTCCAAAGAATGCTTTTCAGATATGTATTAAAAGACATCCTCTATCTATATACACATTTATTTATTGCCTGTAATTTTCTCTGCACCGTAACTCTGCTTGCACAGTGCAGCTGGGCATAAATCTCATTTTTAGGAGCACTGCTCATGTTATGTTTCTTGACTTTCTATAATAGCAAGAAATGGGATGCTTTGAGATAATCTAAACAAAGCTGTGTGCAATATAAAAACATCTGGAGGAGCTACAAAGGGGTCATTAAAGCTGGGGGACCTAATGACTGAAGGCTCATGGTCTCTGTGGTGTGAAGGTGACCTGAGCTGGAAATCAGTTGCAGTTTTGGCCAGAATGCTCACTGGAGCTCCAGAGCAAGGTACAAGGATCACAGTGGGAAAGAGGATCAGCTTGGCCAGCGCTCTGGAGAGGGAGCTGTCCTGTCCAGCCCACAGCTGCCTCTCCTCAACCCGTGTGGCATCAGGGGAAGAACAGGCTGGGTGGAGGAGCAGTTTACCAAAGAGGGAGGAAGTCAGTGAGAACAGACTCTGGAGCCTGGCTACGCCAGAGTCAGGTGGGCAGAGATGTAGTTGGGGGTGTAAGAAATTCAGAGATGGAGCAAGGAAACAAGCAAGTGACTCCAGAGTCACAACCCCTGCCAAGTAAGTAGGTACTGCAGGGTTTAGCACTATTGCAGCATTTTTTTTTTTAATTTGTTTTAATTATTATTACTATTGTTGTTGTTATTATTATTGTTATTATTACTGCTGTTGTTGTTATTATTATTGGGTTTTTAAATTCTGCTTTTTCTTCTTCTTCTTCTTCTTCTTCTTCTTCTTCTTCTTCTTCTTCTTCTTCTTCTTCTTCTTCTTCCTATTATTAATTATTATTATTTCTTGCTCTGAGCACTGCTGTGCAGTAACACACTGCATTGTGTTCTGGGCAAGAGGGGAATGCCAAACTCTGGAGGAGTCTGGCCCGTGTCCTCACCCATGCTGGCTCTGTGTGTGACCTAAGGCAGATTCTAAGCAGAGAGAAGAAAAGCAGCCTTTAAATTTGCAAACAGTGATTAATTCTAGCTGTATTTGAACTGATTATGGATGGAGAAGGAATCAAAGCTGGGATTAGAGGCTTAGCAAGCATGAGCACATCCTTGGGCAGCTACTGCTCTCTTACAACTCTGCTGCACTTGAATGTCAATGTGCTGGTATAATGTCATTGTCCCAAGTAACCTGCAGAAGTCCCAGTGGCTGCACCCTGTAAAAAAATCATCTTTTTTTAAGGTGCTTCTGCTTTCTGATGCTCTCCTGTGGCTGCTGGAGCCAGACTTGTTTATTTCCCAATAAGCTTCTGTGTTATATTTTATTATCCTCACCACGTCAAGCTGATATTTGCCTGCTGTTGAATGTGAAGGATTGTAATTTTGTGCACAGGTGAAATTTCAAAAGGCTAAAAGAAAAGTTCCTTGACAAGGTGACATTTCTTGTCTGTGCCTGTGGTCACGGGCCTGCTGTATTTTTGCAGCAATATTTCTTGCATTACATTTAGAGCTCATCTCTCCAGTATGAGCTTGGAAAGGTTGTGGCCTCTTTCTCCTGGACTCTCAGTGCCTCTTTCAGTGCCCAACTACTGACAAATCACCAGGAGAGGCAAGCTCTGTTTTTCAGGACATACCTTGGAGCAGTCTGTGTTACTGAAATGCTGTGGCAGTGCTGCCTGGCCAGGGCCATGTGGCTACTGTGTCAGAAAGCACACAAGCCACTTTTTGGGGCACATTTCTGGGTTTGGCACATGGCCATTAATTGTCTCCCAACCCAATATTTGTTAGGGTGTAGAGGTTTCCAGGCTTCATTTGCCTCCTCCCCTCGTTTTAAGAAAATTAATAAATTGTGCTATTGGTCTTTGTTCTTTGCAAATAGCTCTTTATCAGAAAAGTGTTAACAAAAACTTACTAAAAGAAGTTTGCTTTATCAGGTACTTGCCAATTAATGTTCTGTCTACATGTATTTTTTGCATTTGAAGAATATTAGCACTCAGTGTTTCTTGAGCTGTACAACATCTCTCTGAAGTAGGCCTAAACATTTTAAAACATTACTTAAATAGGATCAGGAATCTTGAAAATCAGATTTGTTGTAAGCTTTCTATTGTTGCCTCTCATAGCCTTGCATGTCTGTTTTTCAAGCATCACTTTATAATCTGCACTAAGCCCTAAAGGATGCTTAGTTGTTATGGTTTGACTTAATATAATCTAAAAATGGCTAGCAATAAATCCAATCATTTCCATGTAAAGGAAACATAGGATTGGACTGGTGGAACTATTATACCTCACTCAGGGGAAGAGCCAATAAATCCAATATATTTGTTCAACTCCAAAATATCCACCCTAATTTGGTGCAAGGGGGGAAATTAAAAAGCACAAGCCTGTATTCTGAAGTACAGTACAACAGTCGTGGGAACCACATCTTGCATTTGTGAGAGTGAGGAAGGCTGGGAGGAGTGGGATTTGCTGTGATTAATTCTGTCCCAGGGATGGGGAAAGCTGAAAGGAAGACAGAGCTGTCTCCTGAAGGCAGTTGATCTCTGCTCTGGGCTCCTGGCCAGACTAGCTGTCCACTGAAATGACTGTAATTTCCTGAATTATACAGAGACAAACTTCCATTTTTGAAAAGGACAAATTGGGGCATAGGACAATCACTTGTCTTTACAGCTCATGACAAAGTGCTCCCAACTTAGAGGTTGGCCTCACCTTTCCTTGATTTTATAGAGCGCTTATTGGCAAGTACTAGTCTTGTTATGGTTTAATCAATATTAATCTCAGTTGGAAGGATACTTCTGGTTGCTAATTGAGATCGGGTTCAATTCCATCTCGTCATATTTGCTGTATAATTATTATATGCTTTACATCATGTCAAAAGAGCCCTGGCTAACAGCATTGGTATGACATTCCCATATGCCAGCACAATGTACAGGACAGAAAAAGCTTCCATGAGCTTCTTGCTGCCTCTGCTCAGGGAATAATTCTCTGAAGTTCTCCAAACTGTGGAAAGGTTCACACAACCTAGCAGCAGCTCTCCTGCTTCTGTTCAGCACATGTTGATCCTCTCTCATTCATAGTTTAGTTCTTCTAAACACTTAAACATGATGATATGGCTGGATATTTCTGGTGTGTGTTAAATCAATTGCACCCTTTTCTGCACGTTTCCCTTGACTGAGGAAGAATTCACTGTCAGGAGGAAAGAACAGTGACCAACAGCACCTCTAAAATGCCTGTGATGGGAAAGATGTGAGCAATAGTAGCCATCTGAAACCATTTTTTCTGTGCTTTGAGAAAGGCAAGTCCCAGTGGGGAATGCACTGGCCAGCTCTGTGCACAGCACATGCAGCAGGGATCACCCACACTGCCCTCACCCAGTGCCCACCTGAGCATCCCAGGCCATTTCACTGAGCACAGGAGTGTGGACGCTAGAAAAAGCCTGAGTAAAGAACTCAGGCATGTTTAGAACAAGAGAGAAAGTTTTTTTACGGTTTTGCTAGTTTTGTTTATGAAACAGCTTCTAAAACTATGAAAACATGTTCTTGCAGCTAGAGTGATAAAACTATTATTAGTTAACCAATAGTTGTATAGTGTGTTCATCTTTCTAACCAATAGCATGATACCTGTACACAGGGGTTATAAAAGATGTGTGAGTTTGAAATAAAGTTAGTTGGAGCCTGATCTGTGTTCTGTGTGTTTCGTCTTGTCTCCCCTGCTTGGTAGCAGGGAAACAGCGACACAGGAGCTTCTGAAAAATTTTGGTCTGTGTCAGAACGTCTGTTCCCTGGGCTGCACGCACACTGCCCTGCAGGATTCTGCACCTCTGGAGAAAGGAGACTCAGAGGTGACCTTATCACTCTCTACAACTCCCTGAAAGGTGCCTGTGCTCAGGTGGGGTTGGTCTCTTTCTCCAGGCAGAACTGACAGAACAAGAGGACACAGCCTTGAGCTGAGCCAAGGGAAATTTAGGTTGGATGCTAGGAAAAATTTTTTTATGGAAAGAGTGATAAAGTACTGGAATTGTCTGCCCAGGGGAGGCAGTGGAGTCACCATCCCTGAGTGTGTTTAAAAAAAGATTGGATGTGGCACTCGGTGCCATGGTTTAGTTGAGGTGTCAGGGCATGGGTTGCACTCGATGGTCTTAAAGGTCTCTTCCAAAACTTGTGGTTCTGTGATTTGCTCTCCTGTCCCAGCTCTGGCACTGCAGCATTTCTGGGGATCGCTGCCTCTGTGCAGGTGTTTCCAACCCCTACACTGTGGGAATTGGGAACACACAGTACAAGTGGCTGTGCTGGCAGGGCCTGGGCACCCAGCAGGCAGCTGCAGAAAGTCCAGCTGGAAAGGCTGTGCCCAGGAAAGCTGCTCCTCACACAGCTTTGTGTCTTTGTGACGTGGTTTGCTTGGAAATACAACACTAGACTGATTAAGCTCCTGTTCCTGGCAGCAGTTTGTGATGTTAGCAGGACCACTTCAGCCCCAGGAGATCAGGACCATGCCTGGGAACAGGACATGGCATGGCAGGAGTGGGTGGGGGTTGTTTCTATGCTGGGATTGATGCCCTTGATTGAAGTGTGCAGTGTTCCCATAGGAAAGGGAGTCAGGTCTGGGAACTACAGGAGTTGGTGAAAAAAATAACTGTTCCCTCCATTCTTGCCCAGTGTCCCACACTGCCTTTTACAGGTTTGAAAAAGATGGGGGCAAATGTCAGTGCACTGAAAGGTTTCAGTGAAAACTGGAACGTTTTGTCAAGAGTGTGATTTATTTGTTCCCCGCTTTAGCACAGCTAACTGTGATTGTGCCCAGGGCCAAATGTGGCCTCCAACAGGCTGGCTCCTGACAAAATGGCTGAGACTGACCCAAAAAAGGGAGCAGAACTTCTCATCTCTGCAGATTTGGGTGCAGCAGGAGCCTCTGACCGTGGTGGGTGAAGCAGGGTGTGAGTGCCAGGGCTGGGCAGCAGATTTTGGGTGGGAGGGCATCGCCCCAGTGCCACAAACAGAGGTGCTGGGGTTGGGTTTGATGTTCAAAGAACTCCTGGGGAACCTCGCTGCACAGCAATCTGGCCATAGTTTGGGGATGCACATGGGTATTTTTAGAGCTTATATTGCAACATGTGCAAATTTATTAGAGCTTGTTAATTAAAATTACTGTGGTGAGTGCTCATTACTATATCTGACCAAAAAGCTTGCGCAGACAGTTAAAAGAAAAACCACCAAACCCCACGTTAGAATAAATGCAGGTTAGTAACTAAAATGGGGTATCTAAAAATAGTCACACTGCAAATGAATTTAGGCCTTTATGTGGTGCAGTTGCTGCTTTTTCCTGCCTTTCATTTTATGAGTTTCTTTAAAGATTTTCTGGTTTCTTCTTCGTCATATATATATATTTTTTTTATTCATATGTCCAGAATCCATTTTTATTTCCGTGCTATCGATCCAGATGTACAGCACACAGCATTGATTTCTGCTTGTATGTAATACATACACGTTACCAATGGCATCCACCTCTGGCAACAGTGAGAACCTGGCTGACTGTGGTCTGCAGAAGGATAGGAGTGATTTTCTAGGATCAAATCTAGGTGTAGCAAGGGCTGCAGAGTGTAGAGTGAGATTTAGCTCAGCAATGTGCAGTATTTTCGGAGTATCACAGCCAATTTCTAAGTAGATCTAAATGAAAAACAGAACAGGGTGGTAAATTGAAACTGTGAAGAATAAGGAAGAGAATATAAATGGATGAGAGCATCAGGACAAAGAAATGGCATTGCAGAAGAAGCTTAGAAACCTAAAGAGGGTGTAGAGAGGCCAAAGGATTCTTCCCCCAGCACCCTCCCAGCCCTCAAGTATTTCTGTGCTCTCAGTTCTTTTCTGCAGCAGGGCATGAGGAGTTTTTAAGATGAGATCCAGACCCCATCATTTTTGGCAGACTAAGAGGCAAGGGAGTGATATTTGGGGTTTTTTGCATGGTTGGACTGGACTCACCCTTCCTGTGGTGGGGATTTCAGTTGTAACTTGTAGAGCAGGCTGTTTTTACCCTCACAATTAATAAGTCTGGCTTAATCCTCTTTACCTTCTAGTTACTGTTTATTGGCAACTCTTTTTTTCTGTCAAAAGAGCTATTTGGAGACAATTCCCTGTGTTGGTTTGACAGGCTGCACAGAAGTTACCATCTTCCTATACTTCTTTACAAGTAAAACCTCAGGTCAGGCAGGGCACTGGCATCAGGCTGGCAGAGCTGCAGCTGCTCATTTACCTCCTTGAGAATTTGTACAACATTCACAGTTTTCTTTGCCTGAAATTTGTCCAGTGTTTTATGGGTTACTGAAAGTAACTATAAAAGTTACAGCAGTTTTAGCACTTGCAGATACTGAGTAGCTGAAGGTTTTGGATTCTTAAAATGTGCTATTTCAGTTGTTACTGCTTTACTGCTGGAATGAGAAATTTGGTCATCACCCTGTGATAACACTGCATTCATCTGAATTTTTTCTAAATAGTGAGGAAATATAATTATTCTCCCCCCTTGTGTTATCTTTGGCAAGTCTGCTAGTTCTGCTGAGAAATAGCTCCATGTAATTGTAAAAGCTCTTTGCAGTATCCCTAATTTTTTTTCTTAATATCCTTCCCCTTGTCCATTTTGCTTCTGGCTCCAGAGCTGCCTCCTTGCTTTATTCTGTGCTGGAGTGTGGGTCAGTCTGGGCTGTGGAGTGCTCTTCAGAGGCTCTGCAAAAAGACCACTTTGGCACAGCTCTTCTGTTCAAGCTATGTTCTTCTCCTTCCACAGAAGTCCATGGTAATTAGTATTTTTAATGAGCAACCACACAGAGAAGACAGGAAAGGAAATTTCTATCAGCTTTGAGGAGGAGCAGAGAAGATGACTTTCTAAGGTCTCTCCTACCCCCAGGTAGTGCTGCATTTTGACCCTAACTTTGAAGTCTGTTCTCTCAGAGGTTTTTGGTTCTGGAGGGCAGAGATGTGATGCTGACAGGCTTGGCAGTGGCTGTGCGTGGAAAACCTTGGAAAACCTCGGAAAGGTGATGTCCCTGAGCGAGCCCTCCCCCCTGACAGCAGGGAGAGGCTGCAGAAAGCCGCTGCAGCTTCAGCAGGAAGAAGGGAGGTGCCCCTCTGCTTTTAAGGCACGCATGAAATATTCAACAAGGTTTGGCTGTTCTCGTGGTGTAAGAAGTTAAGACAAGCCCTAACTGAAGCCTCCAGGACTGCATGACCACAGAACTTGGGAGAGGCTATAAATACCAGCTCTGTGGTGGAGCTCAGCACCGCTTCATGGAAGGAGCTGGGTGGGGAGATGCTGCCAGCACAGGTGGCCCTGTGGTCCTTGGCAAGTCTTTGTCTTGGAGGAGTGGGACCTCTGGAATGAAAAGATGAGAAGTGTCTGAAAAGATGTGGAGTATAGGCTTGTCTTGCAGCTGTAGCATGTTTAAAACTCCTTATTTCTTATGGTACCCAGTGATGCCTTAAGTTTTAAGGTTTTTTTCTGTCCTGCTTTAGTGTGTAGCTCTCAGCTTCACATTAAGTGTTACTAAGTTCTCCTCACAGGGCAGTCAGACACAACAATTCTCTCCAGCTCAACATTCAAGGACAATCCTTCCCAACCTCAGGCCCAAAAGCATCAACAATGTGAAAAAGAGGAGGCCAAGCAAGGAGTATGGAACTTCACCATTTCAAGTTATGAATTGGCCAGTTAAGCTCAAGATGCAAATGGAGCAGAACTTCTCAAAGTGTGAAACCCCGTGCCCAGGCCCCTTTTCTGTGTCCATCTTGAGGCCCATCCTGGCAGGGCTGCAGCCGGGCTCTTGCATTGCCAGGCTGTGGCCTTGGAAGGCCTTGCCATAAATTCCTGCTTTATTCCTCTCATTTTGTCTGGCCTCTGTTCCAGCTCAAATTGATAAGGCATCACCAGACACGTGCCAGATGTTTCAGAACATGGAGGTGATGCTGTACTGCCTTACCTGGAAGAGTACAGAGAAACAGGCTGGATGCAAGAGAGACAATGAGTGTCTGTCAGATAACCTGGCAGCTCACTTGAGCTCCACACAGGCATGTACACAATAGGGAGTATGTTTTTGAAGAAATAAAATGAATTTCAGGGCAATGGGAGAGGGAGGAGAAGAGGGTGGAGGAAGGGAGCAGTGGGGGAAGAAAGCACGAGACGACTGCGAGAGGAACAAACAGTGCTTTGAGGATTTGTGCTTGATGCCTTTTGTGGGGTTTTCTACATTGCCTTCAGGCAGTTCTGGATGTGCAAGAGAAATCTGGAGATCAGAAGTGGTTGGATAAAAGTCTGCTCAGCCTCCTTCATCACTAAGCACACTCTCCTTGTTGGAGATGAAAAACAAACATTGGGTGCACAACCTGCTGTTTACACGTCTGGTGGATCTGTACACTCAGGGCTCTTCTTGCAGCCACAGAAAAGGCTTTTTTTTCATGGCTTCTTTTTGAGCTTTCTTGTTATTTTCACAGAAAGGATAAATGTGCAGTCAGAGTAGGGCTGAGCAAATGGCAGGGCTGGGTCTCTGAGGTGGCAGATGGCTCTTACAGCAGCACAGGGGTTTTGAGAGCAGTGCAGAGCAGCCCTGGGGCAGGAAGGAGCTGTGGGTGCTGCAGGCAGCCCTGTGCCTGTGGGGAGAGGCTGGGACAGCCAGTGGCACCCTGCCCATGCCGTGAGTTCTGTGGAGTGCAGCTCTGGGCTCTAGAGCTGGGTATTTCCAGGATCATTGGATGCCTGTGTGCACCATCCTGGCCCCATCCTGGGGCTGTGCTGCATCTTGAAGCAAACAGAGATGGTGTTGTGATGCAACTGGTGGGCTTTATAAGTTGAAATATTTTCTTACTGCGGTATTTGAGAGCATGGACTCAGTCCCTGTGTGGTGGTGTGTTGGGAGGAGCTCTCTGTGTGCCAGGCACAGGAGTCCTGTGCAAGGTGGGCAGGACTTCTAGAGACACGTACTACAAATATCCCCTAAAATTTAGAGCTACTTATCAAAAACGATTGAGAAAGAAGAAGTTTTAGATGTAGGCAGTGTTCCCTTCAGCTGTGTCAGCATTGTTTCAGTACTCCATGGGCTGGGGAGCATTTGCTGTCACTGAGTATTAGTGTTCCATAGCAGCCTCTCATTGTCAGATGGATTTTCAATCTTTATTCACTGCTCTGATCATGTTTCCTGTTCATGCCCTTCATCACACTGTCTCCTGAAGAAGAAATCCCAATACTACGTGTATTTTCAGAGATACAAAAAATCACTAGTAGCTGGAAATACAATGCTGATGACAATTTCTGGTCCTGTGAGACATCAGACGAGTAGGTCTGAGGAAGCTTTGCTGACACGGGGCTGGATGTGACAAGCCTGGTGTGTTCTGAGGGTGCCCAGCAGGCCCAGCACAGGCCTGGTCTGTCAGAAGTGTTTGTTCCCTTTAGTTGCCCCCGTGGGAAGTCAGCATCTTGAAGCCTGTAAACACTGCTTTTTGCTGGTCACTTGACAACAGGCAGGAATTTATTAACGGTGAACACAGGGAAAAACCTGCATCAGTTTTCTGTAAACATATCTGTCTTTTCAGCTGCAAATGAAACATTACAAATTTAATTGCAAATTCAACATTTGGGCCAAGACCCAGGGTTGTTATTTGGAAGAGGTGCCAGGAGCTGTGGGCTGGCTGGGCTGCCTTCTGGGGCTGCAGGGCTCCACTGCTGGGAGCATCCTCAGGAATGTGCTCTGACCCAAACCCAAAATGGGATGGTAGCCATGAGGGAACTGAGCTGTGGGTCTCTCTCACAGGATGTCCTGGCTGAAATATCTCAGGTTCAGCCCCTCCTTGGGAAATGACACCTTTGGCAAAATGCTTTCCTTAAAAACATTTCCCCAGCTGTACAAGTTTCCATAGGAAATGTTTATCATCCTTTCCTATTTCATAGCAATTTGCCAATTAAAGTAATCCATATTTGCTATTTAATAGAAGGTGATGGTCACAACAGCCCTAGGCAACATACCCACAGATTGTCTGTAATGGCAATATTTAGTTGTGTTCTCTTAGTTATAAACTAAATAATTTTTCTTTGTTACAGTAATGATTAACAATACGACAAATTTCAATTATGACAGCAAATCATTACAGTATATTGAGATAAAATCAAGCTAAAACGTGTTGTAAATAAGAATCCATAACTTACCAGCATTGCATGGCTAATATGTTATTGGATTTTTCCTTTAGTCCCATGGCAAAAAGAGAGACATTTTATTAAATGTCTTTTTGCTTTCGAAAACTTAAAGTTCACGCTACTTTCATTTTTCACTAATAAATTCAAGATGCCCGTATTAGTTTAACCTGAAATGAATTTGGTTTATTGCTGAAACTGAAATTCCCCTGTGAACGTCTCAGTGGATTAGATATATGTTGGTTATATTCTTCTATGATTAAGTTTTTATTGATTTTTTTAAAGTCAGTCAGTTTATGTATGTTACTCCTCATTGCCCACCAATATTCTGCCCTTGACGTGTCAGAAAGGATGATGTGTATTTAATTTACTTGCTTTCTCGAGAAGTTATTAATGGCTGTTTAATACCCTTGAAGGTATGCTAATTTGAGCTCTAAAATGATGGTGTTTTGTACAGCAGGATTCAATGCTGCTAATCTGCAGAGCAGACACTGTAGCCTGTTCTTTCCTTATCCAGTTTATAAAGTGCAGCCCAGAGCAGGTGTTTTTTTGGTTTTGTTTTCCTTTGCTGAAGGCTGGATGGTGATGCTGTCCCAGGACAGGACACGGCGCTGTCTGGGATCGTGGGGCAGGCTCTGTATCCTCCAGTCAGGTTTGGGCCGTGCCAGGAAGGGATTTGAAACACTGGCCAGCCTTCAGCTCAGTAGAAACAATTCCCATTTTTGTAGATAACTGTTAAAGTGAGCAGTGGTCAAGCTTTTGTAAGGGGAAGAAGATTACTGTTACTGCTACAAAGATATTTTGTTGATGAAGCGCTGAAAGCCAAACCCACAGAAGCTGGATGAAGTTTAGGAGATTTTGAAGGAGTGACCCATCACAGTGTTTTGTATTTAAACAAAAGAAATACCAGACGGAGTCAGATTTTTCTCTGTGTTTGATTTAGATAATCCCTGTTTGTCTCCACAGGCTGAAATTATTTTCTTCCCAAGCATGTGAAATAGCTAAATTATTTTTATCCATTGTGTCATGACTCAGTAGCAAGAACTTTCTGATCGCTTCTTTTCATCCCCACCCAGCAAAACTCCCTGCTTTGCTCCAGCACAGAGCCAGGCAAAAAGGCTTTAATCATAATAGGGTCACACCTTGCATTTTGTAAAAGTCAAACAGCTGCACATCTGCCCTTGCTCCCTGTGTCACACAGTGTGAGCCCACACCCCCTGAACGTGGGGCACTTTTTGGGTTGGGTGGTGGTTTTTTGGGCCGTGGTGGTTTGTTTGGGGGTTTTTTTTCCAGCTGGAGGATGATGTCAGAAAAATTCAGTTACTTGAGCAGATCAGTGATCCAAATCATCTTCATCACATTAAATGATTCAGAGGGAGGGGGACTGTGTCCAAAAGTACAGCAAAATCCATTTGGCTAGGGAGGAGGAATATTAGAAATGCAGATATTGTTTTCCTATGGTTTGAAGGTCATTTTCACACTGCATGGAGATTTTCAAATGCACCCGTGTATAACACACCTCCTGTTAGCATTTTGCTGTCATAACTTTATATTGATTGTCCTCTGCAAAGATTTTTAATAACAGCAGTAACGTAAATTCATTGAATGTGAATAGAGGCTAATTAAGAACAAATGTGCTGGTCCTGTTAGGAAGTTATTTATCACTAATTACATACCCTTCATCCGTGACTTGCTATAAATACTCCGGTCCAAGCTGATGCTCCAAAAAGGCCAGTCCTACCTGTAAGTGTGTGGGCTGCCTGTCCCGAGGAGGAGGAAGAAGAGGGCTGTGTTTGGGGCAGCCCAGCCCCTGGGTGGGAGTGGGAGTGTTTGCCAGAGGAATCCAGCTCTGCTGGGAGAACTGGGGGAAGCTCCAATTTGAACCTTTTGCAAACTTTCACGTACTTTGGCATTGTAAACCCCCCTGGGAAACGTGCACAGATGTGCCTGAGCCCACCATGAATACCAGCAGGTGACTCCCAGAGTGGCTGAGTTTCGAAATCGTGGCACTTGAGCTGTTTTCTGTCTGTGAGTCCTTTGCACGGCTGAGAAAGAGGGATTTGCAACAGGTCGATGCAGAAGAGAATTTTAAATGTGCCCATCTGAGCATTTGCAGTGGCATTAGCCTTTCCCTGTGCATCAGGAGATGCTCTGCTTGACAAGCCCCGGCATGAGGCAGTTCAGGGGCTGAGAGAAGCACCCCACAGGACCATGTGTAGGCAGGAGCACCCCTGGTCCTCTGTGACAAGGGAACTGGGCAGGGACACTGCTTTGCAAGGGTTGGGACACTGCTCCCCAGCAGCACCAGGCCAGTGTTTGCCACCCTCCAGCAGCTCAGGCCGTGGTGTCACACAGAATCCCGAAACACAGAGTAAATCCAAGCAGTGGCTCTGCCCTCTCACCCCTTTCCCTTGGGAAGGTGCCTGTGCCAATGTGGTTTGCCCTGACAAAAGTCCCGTTCCTGGTGGTGCTGCTTCTCCACCTTTCACTGAGCTATGGGAAAGCCCCAAAACGTTCTCAGACCTTCTCATCCAGCTCAGGAAACTGAAACTTGCTCCTGGTGCTGCAGGGACTGCCATTCCTTGGAGCTCATGATACAGAGCAACAGTCATTGCTTGCAAACAGTTGGTGACAAAGCTCATAAAATGAAAAGAGCCCGTGAAAATCATTAGGGTCCTCCAAATAAAAAGTTGAGAAGAATCATTAATTAAATAATTGACTACTGTTTCATTGCCTGTAACATGCATAACCATCCCATATCACAAATTATTAACCTAAACCAGATTTTCTAAGGCAATAAAAGCCCTTGTTTAGCTTTTCTTATTAATACACTTTTGTTCTTGGGAAATGATGTGTTATAACAACACGCCTCTAGCAATCAACTTCTGTACATTTGGTTAGAGTGGAGAGATTTTGTATTTGCTGTTCAAGACAGGGTTTATCCTAATCTCTGTCCTACCTGCTCCAGGATTTCCCCCTGCAGTGGGGTATATTGCATTTCATGCTGGGGAAAGCACCCCTGGCAGCCTCAGCAGCTGAGGGGAGCTGCCTCACCAGGTGGATTCCTGAGCCTTTCCCACCACAGCTGTACTGACAAGAAGCTAAGTTTGGGTTTAACAACGCTGTTCTGTTTTCAAGAGATGATATACAGCCACTGATGCAATAACGGAGTGATATCATATTGGCCAGCGAAATCCCTTAGCAACTGCTTCAATATTTGCAGGAAAGTAGTTGGACTGGTGGAAGCCAAAGCTGCAGGATGAGTGCCCCAGCCAGCTTGCAGAGCTCTTCCCTCCAGACTGTTTTGCACGTTGGATCCTCAGAGCTTCTGGGAAGGTTTAAGGAGTGATGATTCAATGGTACCTGTAAATAACAAAATGATTATTTCTTTTTTTTATTTTTACTAACATTTGTTTAGAGCTTGAAGCTTGGCTGGCAGCTGCTTCCAGCATTTGAGGTGCCCTGCAGCTCGTGTTTCAACGACATAAATTGGGCAAGGCTGATCGCTGGAGACTGTTGTACAGTGCAAAGCTCGGGTCTGGAGGAAGTGTTCAGTGTCTGCTGCTGACATTTGCCTTAACAAAGAAGCACTGTTCTGTCAGAATAGCCCAGAAGACCCTAATAATGCTGCTCTGATGTGCAGGCTGCTGTTGTGCAGGGTTTCTCTCTCTGTACTCTTCATGGCTCGGGGGGAAGTGTTATTTTTTTTTCCTTTAGTGTAGGCTTGAAGGGGGGGGGCAAATTTCACATGAATCCACTGGGACCTGAGCAACTGGCCCTGTTTTAAGCAGGCTGTTAAGATTTATTGCACAAACCCTTCTGAAAGCTCCGAAGAGATTTGCCATGCATTTCGGTGTCAGAGAGGAGCTGTGGGAACAGAAAGGTTGGCATTTAGCTGTAAATGACTCCCATAAAAAATGAACTGTTCTCTCCAAGTAGATGAGAGCTCCTGCACTGGCTGAAGGCATTTGGTGTGTTCATCACCTCGTGTGATAATGAGCAGGCCTGTTCATGTGTGATGGGAGCCCAGCTGGGGTCACACAAACTGAATGAGCAGGAGAGCTGAGTTGGGGAAGAGGAAACCTTGGAGCCAGCAGCTCAGGCAGCTAGAGGGGCACAAGCTTTTTTCAATATACATTGCATTCAATTTCGTTCTTTTTGGAGGTTTTGCCCTCAGAAATGTTCAGGAATGGTGCCAGAATTGTGATACATAAATCCTGCTTTTCACCACGAGCTGCCTTCCTTGTCTTCCCTGTCATCTGCTTCTATATTAGTGCTGTCAGCACTTCTGCTTTCCTTGCCCTCCAGTTTGTTTTCTTTCTGGCCTGCTCATCTTTATCTCTTCTCCTCTCCTAAGCTTTCTAAGTGCTTGTCACTCTTTTTTCTCCCCCTGTCCTTTCAACCCAAGCCATGATAAAATTCTGCTTTACCTGATTTCTCTGCAGTGATGTCTGGCCGAGGCAGCTGTCAGTAATCCTCTTCTATCAGTGTTCAAACTCTTGGATACAGCAACCAGGCTAGAGTTTTGTATTCCTGAGTTTATATTCTGTCCAGTCACTTGGACTTTGAGCTCTTTCCTTATCTGCTACTTCTGAAAATGCATATTCCCCATTATTGTGGGCTTACTTGCAGTGTCACAATCTGGAATCCAGGAGGAAAAGTAATAAATTAAAAAAGGTCAAACATGAGTATTCAGCTATAAAACTGAGAGTAGAAAAAAATACATAAAACTTTAAAATGGACTGTTTTCTAAATGCTTTATTCTTGTGCTTATCTCTTTCAGTTATAAGAGGTGGTAATTTGGTTCAGATGTGCCTGTTCTGATACTGGAATTTGATGGGGTTCTTAATAGCATGACCATATAGAGGTTTGAACTTCGACAGAAAGGAAGGTTTTGATCTTATCATCAGGCTGGGGTAGTCAGGGAGATTAGTGCTCTATCCATCCCACATCTTGCTGGATTGTAGAAGTGTTTGGGCACGTTCAGCATTCAGGCTTTTTAATCAATTGTCCTTTATTTGCAGCCTCTTCAAAACTCATGCAAGAGTCATCTGCAGGAATTTGGTTTACTTTTAATGCACATGAAAGGGAAAGCCAACCAAGAGATAATATTTCTGTTAGATTTATTTGGTTTTTGTGTGTTTGCATCTGATTTCACATAATGTTACTGAACATTTGCTGTTTTTCAGCAGTCTGACATGTTTTCTAGCAACTCTTTAGCTGGCCTTAGGTTGGCAAAGGTGCTGAACATCAGCAAAGCTAAGCTGAATATTGGCCCTCTGATGTAAGCAGTTCCATGCAGCTACAAAAACTCCTGCTCCACACATATGGGGAGAAGGCATATTTTTAGTCTTGTCCAGCTGAATACCAGCTGCTTTGATTTTGCTCCAACTTCCCAGAAGCAGAGAGGGCTGAATGATGAAGCAGAAAAAGCAGGAAGGCTTGGTCAACCAGAAGCACCTCGGGCACACTCCCTGTCTCTGCCATGGCCTCCGAAGAGCCTGTGCTGCTCCAAGGATGTTCAGAGAGGGGAATTAACCTGTGCAGCCCTTGGCAAAAGCCCTGCCTGTGCCTTCTGCCTTCGTGCTGCTGCCCAGAGCAGAGAGCTGTGTTCCTTGTGCTGCTGGGGAAGCACAGAGAGCTGTGGAAATGGCTCTCCGAGGTCTCCTTTCAGAGAAATACCATTTTCTCAGCAGGGAGACAGGGTCAGTGTCTCTCTGTGCACACTCCCACAGGCCCATGCTCAGTGCCTGTTCTCTCGGAGGATCTGGGGAAAACTGGGGCCGTTCTCATCATGGCCATTGATGTTGGCATGGTCTTTAGCAGGCTGGGCCTTGCCAGCCATGGCAGTTTGATAAGCCCAATATGGGTTTGTGCATCCTTATCTCTACTAGTTGAGGTCCTCACTCTCTCTCTGCTCCTAAATTTTTATGGGCATGGTATGAAAAACTGGATTATAAGCTTCTGATTTGGGCAACCTGCTTCACCCTTATCTGTAGTTTCAGGATCACAAGGTCATCAAGACGTGGCCCTGTATTTTCTATTCATAGCCCTACTCTCATTTGCACTTTCAGGACTTTAGTTTGCAAACCACCCGCACTTCTAACAACTGCCAAGCCTCCTGTGCTCTGGGAAACCTTCCATTTCCTCTCAGCTTTTGGTGAGTCCTTGGCATCTCCTCACCCCCAGGGCTACTCATCAGCTCACAGCCACTGGCAAACTCCTCGTTTCTCCTGCTGGCACCAGCTCTTTTCCAAAACCTTGTCGCTGAAGCCACATTGCTCCTTGTGCAGCGAGCAGGGGCTTTTCAGGTTGCCACAGCATTAATAATGTGCCTGAAGCTGAGCAGATGGAGCTGGGATGTTTGCACAAATAAAAGCAGCATGTCCAGAAAACAGCAATTTGCACTGTGTTCTGGAGAGTCTCACTTTGATGGAAGGAGAATTATATTGCAGAGGCAATTTTCAGATTGGGAATGGTCACCAAGTGGGTTCCCCATTCACACTGCACCCTGTTTGAGGTTCCATGGTCAAGGTGGCACCACCTGATGACTGTGTGTGATTCCTCTGCACTTGATTGATGAGGGAGGATGTGGTGGACTTGGGGAAGAGAAAACTCTGTCTAAAAACAGGTTCGTTGTATGAAGACAGAAGGCTGAGCATCAGAGATGAGCAGTGTAGTCCCAAATGCTGTGCACAGGTAGCACTGAATCTGCTCACTGAGCAGTGTCTGCACAGGTAAAATACTGAGAGGATTCTCACAGGTCCCAGTGCTTCCCTGACCTTGTTTTCATTGAGAGCTGGTTCTGTGGGGATAAGAGCACAGACGTGCCAGAGAGACAGGGAAATGTTGCCCAGCATGCACCCTGCATCTGGAAGGGCCAGTCCACCATGGGAAGGGCTTATAGGAGTTTTACTTAGTTGTTCTCCCTCTGCAGAGGGGTACTTAGCAGCTCAAGCTTCTGCTTCAAGTTGTATTTCTAAAATGTTTGATTTTTTGCTGGGCTCTGTGTATTTGGCCACATGTTGCTTCTTCACTTCCATGCCTAAGAGGGCTTTTCTGGGCACTTCTGTCCATCCCTCTCTAAAGATATTGGGTCATTTGGGGGAAAATCCCAGTTTTAAGACCGGCCCCAATGAAGGCTAACTATTCTTGGCTGTTTGAGAAATAACATAGTTTTTGGTTTGAAGCACTGTTCCCTGGAGCTTCTTTCTGAAAATAAAAATAATATCTTTTTACTAAAGATAACAGTGCACGTTTCCAGGAGAAATATAGGGCTGATGTGTTTGTTCATTTTCTTAGAGAGTAAAACCATGCATTAAAAAGCCTGAATAACCTCCCCAGAGGAGCCCTGACTTCAGTGAGGTGACTCCAGGTTTTTAAGCAGAGGGCAGTGCAGCCTCCTGAAACAAGAAGGGGTCTTGTCAACCTTGTGGCTGAGGGCCTGGTTATTTTTGCTGACTGACAGTTCCTTTCCATTGTGTGGGGTATTTTCAGATATTACCACTCAGGACAAAGTGCTGCAGAGGTGGCACAGCATGGATTGGGCAGGGCTTTCCTCTGGCTCAGGAAAAGCAGATGGGGCTCACAGGCAGCCAGGGCTGGGCTCCGCTGGGTTGGGGTCCCTGGGGCTGCAAATGGGTGGTGGGAGCAAAGCCAGGCTGAGGTCCAGGTGTTTTGCCCTGGACAGGTGATGCCTTAGGATTTTAGCTTTTATATTTTTCAAATCCTGCACTGCTTTAGTGTATAACTCTAAACTCCATATAGAGTGTTAGTTACTGTCTTCACATTTTAGTCAGACAAAAAAATCCCCCTAGGCCTGAAATTCAAGGACACCCTGCAGCCTCAGGCCCCAAAAAATATTAATAAAAGTCAGTTGGGAGAGGAGCAAATTGGGGGTAAATTACTTCATTACCCGAAGCTGTAGTTGGAGGATTAACCCCTGATATTTAAATGGACCAAACTTACAACTGTCTGAAAAACTCATGACCATTTTCCATTTTGGGTGTAGCCCCTTCGGGAGGCTTCGTCTGCCCTTTATGTACCTGAAGGCCCTTCATTAAATATATCTGCTTTTATTCTCTTCATTCTGCCTGACCTCTGTTTTTAGGTAAGCCCAAAAAAGGTACTAAAGCACAGCCAGTGGGCCCCCACCACCCCCACCACACATGGGCTGTGTGTGGTTAAAATGGAGAGAACAGCTGGTAGGAAAGGTGCTCTGAGGGGCCAAATAATTGCTCATGGAGAAAAGGGATGTTGTTTCAATAGGGAGGGGAAGGGAGGAGAAACCACACGGACATTCCTTTCCCCACAGGGCTGCCAGGCACCAGCCCTTTCTTTCTTCAGGGGGAAATATTGCACCTTTGCATTTGAATGATTAAATTACTAGTTAGTGAGATCCTATGGGACTTGGGTCGGTAACATTTCCTAGCATAAAAATTGTTGAGAGATTTTTATTTTTTTGCCCCATTGGAATTTTTTTCCTTTGGCATGTCATGTCCAGCTGCTTCTCCAGATGGAGGCAAGGGAGCAGTTGCCAGTCCCCTCCGGGATGAGGAGAGGGATGGGAATAATTATGCAGGAGGCACCACAGAGCAGCTGTTGGGCTGCAGGCACACAAGGCTGGGCTCCCTGGTGCTGCTGGGCTGTCCTTGCTGCCACTGGACACTGGGACACCCTGCAGGATGGCCAGGCTGCTCACTCAGCAGCTGGACACCTGGCATGCAGCCCCTCAGCCAGCCTGCCTGTGTGCCCAACCTCAGCTGCCAGGCTGGTATTTTTGGAGGTGCAGTATTTTTTGCTGGCTCCCCTGGGTTGTTCTGTGTTCCAGCTGCTTTCAGCAAAAGAAAAATTTGAGGGGGGGAAAAAAAAAAAAAAAAAGGAAGTCAAAATTCTAGAGAACTTCCTCAGATGCTGCTTATGTTTTCCATAGTATGATTCCTGATGTGGGGAAGTCGATAGGATTCAGTCTGTGTGGGCAGTAGATGGGTATTTTATCTAGAACATTTTCTGCTGTTTTAGCTTTCCACCAGGGACCCAGCAGGGCACACAGAGTCCCCCAGGCCTCCCTTGCTCATGTGGTCATGGTCAGTTTGCTAAGATAGTGCTGTTCCCCTTCAGCTTGACCCTGTTTCATCCTTTTGGTTCCCAAGGGGCCAATTTGGAGGTGAAGCTTCCTCATTTGCTATCAGTTTTTACCCTGTCTAATCTTCCCCGTTAAAGGCTTGCATTTCAAAGGCTGATAATAACCTTTCTATCAGAGAACTCTGATACAGTCCTATGGTGCTCTGTGTATCCAGGCTGGCTAACACTCTGTTATCATTCTCAGCGCCTTCTGGGAACAGGACCTCCATTCCTCAGAGGCTCTGAGAGGCAGAAGAGATTCCACTCAAAATTCTGCCTTTGCATCTGGGTACGTGAAGTTTGTACTGAAATCCAAGACACACAGAAAGGGATGAGGGCAAGACAAAGCTTGCAGTGATCAGCCAGTCTTCAAAGTCAGCCAGAGCATTCCTGATGGGGAGGCTCGAGCACACAGAGCTGCCGAGTACCAGCGTTGTCTGGGAGCTGCTGGGGGAAGAGCTCAGGTGTTAGGACCAGTATTGCAACCTTTCACACATGAAATAGTTTTTATTCATTTGTGTCTCCCCATTACATTCTGTAGATTGAAGATGGCTTCAGCTGGAGACATGCTTTAATTACAGAGAGGCACCTGAAGCCTTTAGGACTGTGATGGGATTATTTTCCATTTTCAGGTCTCTTTCCCTGGCATTATTTTCCCTTTGATTTTGATTTCAGGTTCCCCACCCTCTCAAATTTTGCTTATCCAGACTTTATAGGTACCTTTCCCCTTTGATTTAGCTTGATCACAAACCAGACATGTCTGTGGTTTCTGCCTGCAGTGCTTTGCTATGACTTTAAGCCCAGCCTAGCCTGGATTTCCCCTCTCTGGCACTGCAGGCAGGAGGTTCAGGACACATGAAACTCATCTTCACTCTGTCTCAGGCTGCCACAATTTTAGTGTGTCTCGTCTCCTCCACTGACGTAGCAAGAGATTCTTCGCAGGTCACTGTGATTCATCTTCCAGTGTTGCACCGTCTGAATAAAGTTACAGAAACCATTCCTGGGGTAAGGCAAGATTCTCACTTGCCTGGAATCAGCCAAGATGCACAGAGATCTGCTGAGCTGCAGGCAGCCAGAGACCTGGCTCTGGGGTTGGAATGGCATGGAGAGGGTTCAGTGTGGTGAGTGTGTGTGGGTATGGACACAGATGGTGCAAGAAGCTCAGAATTTCCTTTAGCCAAAGGCACTTGACAAACAGGACAGCTTTTCTCAGCATGTCTCGTAATATTTATTCATTCTACATATGTGAGATGTTCCAAACTTTCATCTCCAAAATAGCAGGAACAGAATGAGTAGCACTGCCAGCCAAAGGAAAATTAAAGTAAATCCCCAAAGAAGTGATTTATAGGATGTAAATCACTTACAATAATGAACGTAATCCCGTCGAACAAGTTCTTCATTGTAATAACTTAAAAGGCATCTGTTGATTTTTATATCAGATCATAAATGCAGTCCCTGCAGTTTTATAAAAGCATTTATTTGCAAATGATGTTGAAAACTGGTTGACAAAGTAAGTCTCACCCTCAAACGGAGGACAGAGCTCTGAGTTCTCTCTCAGTTTGGAATTATGGAGAGCTGGTGAGAGCCTGCCCTCTCTGCCTGCCTGTGGTGTGATGTGAGCTGAGGGGGCTCTGCCAGCAGCACTGCTCTCGTGCTGTGACAGCAATCAGGACACTTGTCACCAGATTGTCACCAGGCTGTCCAGCTTCACATGCAGCAGCTCCCTGAACACACACCCAGCCGTGCTCCCAGCAGAGGGGATGCCTGTCCAGAGGGGGCAACTAAGTAATTAGAATGCTGAGAGCTGCAATTAGAAGTTAGTACGCAATTAGAAGTTAGGTATTTATTTTGCAGGCTTCGCTGTGATGTGCTGATCCCTTTCTTAGTACAGAAGAGTATTTGTTTTCTTCTGTACTCAGTGTTTAGCTTTGAAGTTGTTCAATAACATCTGTTGGTGACCACAGAAGATGTTATAATTCTGGTACATCAGCTGCAGCTTAGGCTTCATTTGAGGTTCTGTTAGAGGCCCTGGGTCTCTGTCAGCTCTCTGGTTCAGATCAACTCTTTTCCCTCTAAAGACCCCAGCCCTTAAGGCACTAGATAAAAATCTCTTATTTTGGTGCTGCACTAATTATTGTTTTAATGAGCATTTTATTACCTGCCTGCCTAAAACACTGTTTACGGTGTCAGAGAAAACTTCCAGTAAAAAGAAGAAAAACCAATTTAAACAATGTAAGAACCCATCCCCATTTCCTAATCAAGCTAAGCACAAGCAAGTTCTGAGAGTTAGGACGGGGCTGACACCCTTCTGGTTGTTGTGTCAGTTTGCCTTGCCACACTTCATCGGGAAGCAGAAGCAGAGATCTCAAAAGAGCCAGAACACAAATATAAACAACATAAGGAAAGCAAACTGGATGTGCTTGGAGAAATGGGCAACACGCAGTGATTTTTCTGCCTATTTCTCTGAACCCAAGCTTTTGAATAAGGTTTTTGTGCAAACCAGGAAGCCCACGGTGGAATTTAAGTGTCTGGGGCTGCGGGAACCTGAAGCCACAGCTCAGGCTTCCATCTGCCTCTGAGGTGTGTTCTCCATCACCATATTACATCATCAGTCTCAAGAGCATTAATGATTTGCTTGTTTGCCTTTTTTTAACCTTGATTTTTTTCCTTCATCAGTTCCTCTTGCATATTTCCTCTTTTTGTACTCTCCTCTATTTGTCTGTTTATGAAGTTTGTAAAAGGTGACATTTTGGTTATAATGAAGGTGTATATTCACACTCATCCTATGAAAATGGACAGCATTTGGGATCTGCTGGATGTGATCCAAAATCCCACTGAAGTCAGTGGGAGGATTTTTATTTAAAGGGCTTTCAATTAGACCCCGAGCTGTGAATGTGGTCTGTCTTTTCACAGAAAATTCTGAGTATTAACTCATTTCATTCCTCATGTTACACTTCCTTCTATAGCTGTTGCATTTCTTTCCTTTCTTGACATGCATAAAGGATGTTCACTGTGATTTGGTGAGTATTTCCTCCTGCTGTCTGTATGTAAGGCAGTGTCCACAGTGCAAATCCAGTTCAGCAGAGCACACACGTGCTTCACACGTGGGCTCTGTTCATTTCTCGGGGCAGGTTGAACATTTGTCTTCAACTTTTTTTTTCCTGCGCTGCAATTAAAATCAGATTTTGCTGTAAAAAATAACCTTATCTGGAGAGTGTGTGTCGTGTGGAGGGAAGTATCTGTAATCTGCTGTTAACTTAAATGGGTTCTGCCACGAATACAGAATTGATCTCTAACAAACTGATTCACCTCGACAGACTGGCTTGTACAGCAGCTCATCATCCAAATGGTTCCCACTGTGGCATCACTTGGGTTTAATTATAAAAAACTGTTCCGAATGGTTCAGAGTGGAAAATGTTGGCTTAAGTAAAAGCTCAAATCCCAGAACATTTCTGAAAAAAATTGAAAGATCTGAGCTGGCATGGGAAGATCCACGTGCACAGAAGTGTTCCTGAGGTTCAGACCTCACTGATCATCTGTCAGACTCCCAGGAAGCTCTTCTAAGTGTTTAGATAGAATTAGTTTTCTCAACTGGGGTACAGGGAATGAGTTCCAAAGAGAAGTCTGATGCACAAGCTGAATTTTATTAGATACCATAAAAAGTAAGTGATTTTAATGAAAGCAACTGAGAAGTGTAATTCCCTACGGTGCCCCGTGTGCCCTTGGTGTTCAGTGTGGACAGTGTTCATCTGGCAAGGGAAAAAATTCCAGATTTCCTGCTGACAGAAGGAAAAATACGAAATGTTGCTGTGGGCAGCCTGCCATCACACATTATTTCTTATGAAACATGTTTTTGTGGTTGGATTTTTGAGTCATGCCGTTTTCAGGGCGCACAGAGGGTGTGGCAGGGTAGCAGGACGGGTGCTTCGTGTGAGGCTCCCAGCACTCTGCCAGGCTCCTCACCAGCTTGCTGGCTTCTGTTTCTGGCCTGTCACTTGCCTGTGGCTCATGAATCACTTGCTTTAAGGGATATTTTATAAATCCCCCACAACAGGTGGCTAAAACTAGATTTCAGTATAAGAGGGGTTTGTTTTGGTTTGGTTTTGCTCTAATTGGTTTTTCTCTGTAGCTTTAGGCTTAGCAAGGCCCTTAATTATGCATCATCACCTGGAGGCTCCTCTGAAGGTTACCACAAGGCTTTAGTCATGGCTTTGTTTGTAACATAATGCATTATGTATGGAACCAGCCCCAGTTCCTGGCTCTTAAAGCCCAAGTACTTTGGTTACTTATCTCTTTGTATCTACGTGCATATCATAAACCAAGCAGCAGGATATATATCAAGTTTGAAAAAGAAGAAACAACATGACAAGCACATAACAAATGGGGAGATATGACTTAGTTATTGACGTGGCCAAATCTTTCTGTATGTGCACAAACCTCCCTGAACGTTACCAGCACCAGGATTATAATTTCACCCTCCTGCCAAAGGACTCACCTTGGCCAAACTGCCTTGGCTTGCAGATTTGTATGTAAGGGTAGGTTCTCAGTCGTTCTCTTTCTTCCCCTTCACCAAGCACCTTTTATTCCTGGCTCTCCAGCTTCTGCTCTGCATAGACAGGTGAGCTAGGCCTGTCAGAAGCATAGAGTTGTGTTCCTGGGGGGGGGATCAGGGAGGAGCAGTGGTGGCAGCAGGAGGTGCAGAAGCTGAGCACACATTTCACATGCACAGTGACAGCCAACCAGCCTGGAGAGCCCCAGGGTCAGGTCGGGGATAAATTACTGAAGATACATAAAACAACAGCTGAAATTAACATTTTGCTGTTTTAAAGGTCACTTTCAGTTGCTCTTTTTTAACTCAGCGTATTTGCTGGGTTGTGAAAGGCAATGTGAGTGGGTGTGAAAGGGGAGTGCTTGGGAAGCCTTTGTGGTGTTGGTAGGCAGGATTTTGGAGTGTCTCCAATATAGGGTTGTGTACTGTACATTCAGTGATCTGCCTGAAGGGAAGAAGGTACACAGGAAGTTTGCTGCCTGCCTTTAGCTGCTGCCATCTCTGCTTCTGTTTGCTGGGTCTTCAAGTCAGCCCTCAAAAAGTTTTTTTTTGTACAGGTTAGCCAACTGCTTTCCTTCTGGAACTGTCTTTCTGTAATAGTGACCTAGTAATAAAGAGCCAAGTCTGTGATGTATGAGCTAATTGCTGCTAATGCCATATCAGTAAGGTGGCAATTTCCATGACTTATCCAATGTTTTGTAGCTGAATGTTAAAATGGAATAAAGAAAGGTAGCTTTAAAAAGTAGGGTAAGGGAATGAATAATTTCCAGCACTGTTGCTCTGTCATCAGAAGTTATTCTCATCAGCTCTAAATTTACATTTCCCTTGACAGAAACACACACAGGTAACAGATGAAAATGGTTGATTTGTTGTTTTGGATACACTAGCAATTAATTGCAGCAAATCCTACTATTTTGTTCAGACCTGCCTGCAGTGAGAGGAGACAGGGATGCTCTTATTGTGATTTACTGTCATTTATGAGGTTTCAATGGAATGGCCCTTTATTTTCCATTTTCTATTTTCTGTTCAAGTTAACCACTGTTTCTGGAGTGTACAAATGTTGTATAGGAGCCCATTTCCCCCCTAAATAGAAAATCACTGCTGTGTCATACCCTTACAGTCACGTACTGCCATGGTACTCTCCATCTCCCAGGCTCTGGAACCTTCTGGAAGCAGCACCACTTCTTTATCCTTTGGAGAGGACAAGTAGAGCTTGGGAACTTGCCTTTGCAACTCCCAAAGAGCACAGTGCTGGGCACAGCCAGTTAAAATCCAGGTTATTGCAGTGGGTCCTGTGCCTGTTTTCTGGGGAGAAGGGAAAGAGCGTTCACTTCTCTCCACGCCTGACAGAACAACACTGAACACCCAGTTGATGTCTTAAGTTTTAAGGTTTTTTTTTCTGTTCTGCTTTAGTGTGGAGCTCTCAGCTTCATATTAAGTGTTACTGAGTTCTCCTCACAGGGCAGTCAGACACAACAGTTCTCTCCAGCTCAACATTCAAGGACAATCCTTCCCAACCTCAGGCCCAAAAGCACCAACAACGTAAAAAAGAGGAGGGCAAGCAAGGAGGGTGGAACTTCATCATTCCAAGTGATTAATTGGACAGTGAAGCTCAAGATGCAAATGAACCCTAACTTCTCAAAGTGT
Source organism: Picathartes gymnocephalus (assembly GCA_013390045.1). NCBI lineage: Eukaryota > Metazoa > Chordata > Aves > Passeriformes > Picathartidae > Picathartes > Picathartes gymnocephalus. Next base: position 35,295 of record WEKY01030318.1, read on the forward strand.
GAAACCCCGTGCCCAGGCCCCTTTTCTGTGTCCATCTTGAGGCCCATCCTGGCAGGGCTGCAGCCGGGCTCTTGCATTGCCAGGCTGTGGCCTTGGAAGGCCTTGCAATAAATCCCTGCTTTATTCCTCTCGTTTTGTCCAGCCTCTGCTCCAGCTCAAACTGAGAAGGCATCACAGGCCTGAAGGAGGGTGGCCCAGAGCCCTGTGTGCCATCAGCAGCTGCGAACAGAAAGGACTGATAACGTTTGAGGGGTTTGGGTTGACAGGAGAGGGCACAGATTGGGAGGAGTGGCATCAGCCAGAGCGGAATATGCGCGTCGGCCTTTTTGGGAAAACAGCCCCTGGCAGCTTCCCCAGTCGGAATATGTTTCAGCTATTCATGGTACTTAGAGGTGGCAAATACTCAGTAATAAACAAATGGGAGTTAATTTCTTGGAGGGACTCAGTTTGGGTTGGCAGATCTCTCTGTTGCTTCTGAATGGCTGCATCTCTCTTTTTAGAGCCAGGCAGGAATTTGGGTCGGTTTCAGCTGAGGGTTGTGTTTCTGTGGGCAAGAGCTCTGCAGGCTGCCCAGGGACGAGCAGAAATTCAGAATTACATGTGTCAGCCTACCACCAACCATCACCGTGGCCAAGGAGGGCCTGGAAAATATAGGTTTCTTTCATTGGGCTCCAGAGGAGCTTGCCAAAAAGCCACGCTTTTCAGACAAAACATGGAGAATTACATCAGTCTGAAGGCATGCCACGCTGAAACCTCCAACACAAACCAGCTGACTTAAGCATGGCAAGATATCCAATTGCACCACGATTATAGAGCTGTCATCAGCTGTGGCAGGCACCCTGAATATATCTGTAATGACCATGGGCACCAGTGTTCCTGGGGCTTAGAGAGAACAGGAGCTTGTTGGGGAGGGCAGAGAAATCTTGAAGAGGTGTAGGGTGAAGAAATACATTTCTGCATTTCTTGGCACCATTTGCTGAGGGTTTGGCTGAATTTTTAATTTCTTGGCACCGTTTGCCGAAAAAAACACGACGAGCACATGGTCTTTAAAAATAAAATAAATTAAATATCTTTTAAAAGAAAATAAATATAGTTGAGTAAATAGCCGCTCTGTTGCTGAGAGATTGTGGACCAACAGGACTGAAGAAATGCCTTGACAGAGCTACAGATACGGCACCTTTGGAAGTTCAGTGCAGAGTCAGTGGATGCTGTGTAAATACGGGATGAGGAGACAGTCCTCGGCCCTAAAGATCCTAGTGGCAAAAGTCCACGTGAAAGACAGACAGAAATCACAGAATCACTGATATTTTTGGGGGATTGGTATATTTCAAAAAGAGCTCATCCAGGCATGAGAAGAATGACGTGGTTACCTGTGCAAAACATGCCTTCCCTCAGTTCCTCTTGGATGCCCAAGTGCTTCAGGGATTGCTTCAGAGTTACAGTTGTGACCCTCACCTCTGGTGTTGGAAATATTCCCCTGTACCCTAAAGAGAGGGAAGAAACTCCACGCCTCCTGCTGAACTCCTGGGCAAGCATTTTGCCACTGGAGCTGCTCCTGTCTGGTGTATTTCAATGAGCTTGGGTGGGAGCTTCAGCTCTCCAAGGCTCCTGCTTGTGTTGCACTTGCAGTTTGCTAGCAGGCAAGCTGGGTGCTAAAATCTGTTTGATGTAAACTAAGGCGTGTGTTATAGCACCCAGGAAGATCAAATGCTGGAAGATATTCCTGAGAGGAGCAATGGACTCTGTTTTTCATAAACCCTTCTGGAAGATATGTATTACCAAAATGTAAGTTGTGGTGCTTCTTGTGATGCAGCTCATGAAACTTCGCTGTCTGACATGAAAAAATCTTGGTGCCTACAGGCATTTGTGGAGTCAGGGTCTCTCTAGCTGTGGAAGTGCCACACCCAGAGGGTGGCTGGGCACTGAACAGGCTCCCCAGGGCAGCAGGCACAGCTCCAAGCCTGACAGAGTTCAAGAAACATTGGGAAAATACTCTTGGGCACATGGTGTGCTTCTTGGGGATGTCCTGTGCAGGGCCAGGAGTTGGGACTCCATGATCCTTGTGGGTCCCAACTCAGCAGATTCTGCGATTCTGGAAAGTAGGGACACACATTTTGTTGCTAACATCTTCTTCTCAGAGCTCCTGTATTTTCTAGAGTCCAGATGAGTCCGTGAGACAGGCTGAGTCTAAGGGAGTTGTGTGGCAGGGTAAGCAGCATAATTAATGCTCTGAGAGACCTTTAGGGGTAAGTGTGGTATCTCTGATGGTTTCAGCTCCTGCACAGCCTTGAGCATTCAAACCCATGCTATCAATGCAGCAGGAGGGACTGGTTGCAAGCCTGATCCGAGAGATCCTTGGTCTTTATAAAATATGTCACAGGGTCTCCAATTTCACCGTATCAGTTTCTACATGAAGCACATACATGGAGACAAGCCTGTTTAGCAGGGAAAGGGTGCTTCTCCATTCCAGCAGCTCCTGGGCCCTGTGGGGTTTGGCTCACATGAACTGCTGTTCTTTGAAGTTTTTCTGCTCTAAGCAGCATTGCAACGTTTCTGTGATTGATTTCATCTGTGGAAATGCAATTTATTCCTGCCATCAACTTTGGAAGAAACCAAGACATTGTTCTGAGTGGCGCCCCATGGATTAGGTGAGTTAGGGAATGCAGAATCCGTCTCCTGAGGTTTATTAAGAAAAGGGAGTGGAGCTGTTAAAGTGATGAGCAATGTGCTGTAGCAAAGCCATGTAAATTCTTTATCAGCAGCTTGTGGTTAGCTCCTGTACCAGATGGCAGCACTCAGGACCATGAGTGCGTTGAGTGGACCCCATCAAACCCCCAAGAAGCTTTTTGCTCATTTTCCTGCCTTGTTGACTCCTTATGTTGTACTGGAGTGTGAAGCCTTGGAGTACAGCATGGATCAGGTGACGCTGTGCCCTGGCTGTCACTGGTCTTCAGGAGGAGCAGGACATGCACAGGTGGAGCTGAGTAAGGCAGAGTTGAATCCCACAGGTCAGACTGAGCTGGATCATTTTCTCTGGCAGATTTCACTTCTGTGGAAGAGAAGCTACTTGGTTTTGTTTGCAGCTGTGTGTCTGCCGGTTTTTGTCGGGTGGGAGAGAGGGTCTCAAGGTGTGACTCAGCTGATTCTGTGTTTCTTAAGTTTTTGGTGGGACCAAAGTTCTCCACAGATGAGGGGTGATCAATAACAAAACTGAGACTATTCCTGAGTATTTCTGCAGAAGCAGCTTGCTGAATGGTGCAAACCATGTTTTGCTGGTTCTGTTGCAGAGGAGGACATCCCTTTGAGCAGAAAAAGGGTTGCTTTATGGGGCTGTGATGCTGGTTTGTGAGTCCTCCCCAGGAACACTGGCTGCAGATTGAGTAGAGGACATGGAGTGTCAAGCACAGAGGCATAAAAGTCATGTATTTTTAACTCAATCAGTTCGTGCAAAGTCTGGGATGGAGGAACTGTTTGGGTTTTTTGAAAGAGTAACCCTCACTTGAATTTCAGCTCTGGGTGAATTCACACTCCTTTACTGAACTGCCTGCTGGCTTTTGGCATCGTGCCTCTGGGATCTCTGTGCTTGTTTATTTGATTAATAATTTGAAGTTGACTTTAGCTATTGCTGAGTGGAAGCACCATAACACAAAGACTAACAATAAAATTATTGTTGAGCTTCTTTAAAGATCGTATAGCAGGCCCTCAGATGCAGAATCTTGTTTCTTAAGATAGAGGTGTGTGTATGTAAATATTTTATGTCTATAAAAAGTTTTCACATGATTTAGGCAAAACCTTGGCTCAGGGTTAAGGCATCTTACTCGTTATTGCTGGAGATTGTGTGTCAGCTGTACAGTTCCTAACATGTTCACACTGGTCAGATTTGAAGTTTCCAGCTCATTTCTTCAGGGTGAAGTTTCTTGAAGTGTTCTCATCCTCCCCAGTGAGTTCCCCCGGGGCAAGTAATATTTTGCAGTATGTGGGAATTGAAGTGATACGTCTTTATCCGATGTTTTGTTAGCTCCATTGTTTGTATGCATTGGATTGCCTAGGAAACCATAATAATCTTGTTAAAATAAAGATCTAATCTCTCTGTGGCATTGGGGCCTGCTCAGAAGCCACACTAACACTGGCAGCTGGTCACAGAGAATGTTAATTTAGAGTTTTTCTCTTTCTGGGAGGCAGCTGAGCTCCAGCCCCTCCCTGCAGGGCTGGGCTCCAGGGCACACCACCTGCAGCCTGGAGACAGCCCTGAGGAGAGCCCTGGTCAGCATCCCCTGCAGGATGAGCCTGAGCAAATCTGTGCAGCAGCAGCTCCCAAAGGACACGGAGCTGTAGCAGTCACCAGCTCAGAGCTGCCTCTCTCAGCCTCTTCTGCACCCGCAGGAGCTGGAGGTGGAATCATCTGGAGGTGGAATCATCTGCATTTCCCTGTGTTTGGGTTGTGGCCAGCTCGTTTGGGATCTGAGTGCACTTTTAGCAGCTCTGTCCTGCTTAGTGCTTCCCCAGTTAGGTGTGCTATTGCATTTTTTTAGCAGAAAAGTGGGCTGCCTTCTCCTCTAGCTCGCTGGGAGATCCCTCTGGGCTTTCCAGGAGGGAATCTCCTGTGGCCTCCATCATCTCTTCCACAAAACTGTCCCAAGTGGTTGGAGCTGGCATGGCCAGACCCATCATCCACTGCTCAGGATGCTGAGACACTGGAGTTGGCTGTTCCTCCCTCCTTGGTCATAGCTTTCCATTTTGGATTGCATCAGGTCATTTGTAGATGTGCAGTTAAGAGATGAAACCAAAGCCTTGACCTCTGTTGACTTCCAGCAGCTCCTTCAAACAGCTCCATCCTTTCTTCTCTTCCCTGGTTCTTAATTTGCACTTTAAAGAGCAGGCTCTGCTCAGAAGGCAACTGAGTTGCTGATGGAATAAAACTTGTCCCAGTTTGAAGATAATCAACAAAGTTAGTCCGTGAAACAATTTCTAAGATATAAACAAGATCAAAGCACTATCAAATGTGGACACCAAAAGAGTAGGCTTTGATAACTTAATCTACCAAATTACCAATTTTGGGGCATTTGATTTGTTATTTCTGCAAATTAGAGGCCAGATGCTGCTGCTCTTAGTTTTTAATCTCTTAAAAATAGAAGAGGTAACTGCCAGAGGAACGTGCTGCTCTGGCAGAGTGGTTGATACTGGTTAACCCTTCCTGTAAATCGTTTTAATTGCAGTTTGCTGTTTCTTTCTGTGACAATACAACCCTGTGCTCAGGGCGCTGGTTCCAGAGAGGTGAGCCCATCAGAGCTGCCTGGTGCAGCAGAAAAGACTCCTCGTGGTCTTGGCAACTTCTTCCTTTGGTTTATACATTTGTCTCATATTTTTCTGCTCTTAACTCCTGCTCTCAGCCCACGCAGATCCATCCTGCATTTTCACGGTATTTTCATTTCAGGAGACACTGGGTGGACTGGTGCTTCTCCGGTATCCTCTGGGGAAAAGATAATGAGTCTGGCACTGATAAAAGCTGCTCACCTCCTGCCACTGGCTGGAGGAGGCTGGATTATGTGATGGGCAAGTCCGTGTTTATGTATTTCTGATGGGATTAAAGAGCCTGTGCTTGACCTGGACAGTTCCCATGCTTTGGGCTGTTTGAAAAACCTCCCCGGGGGAAGGGAGGTGTCTTCAAGTGGCAGAGAAAGTTATGTAAAATAACAGAGAATAAGCCCTTGTGTTATGTTTGACTGTCCATATTTGCTCAACCCAAATTAATTCAGCATGTTTTCACGAGAACCTAGCTGAGCCCTGCCAGAAGTCAGCAGCAAATTTGGTAGTTGATATATTCTTTTCTTTCAGCAATCGACACACATTAAAGCTCAGGAGGGCAGCCCCTGGTGGGGGAAATTTCATCCTGGAAGGGAGATTTGGAAAAATTCCTGACTGTGGGGCAGGGAGCCTGTGAGAAACAATGAGATGACACATCTCCTGCTGCTGCTCTGCTCTCTTCTCACTCTCCTGAAAGCTGGTGTTGAAACACTTTCTCCTCTTCTGCTGACAAGTGCTTATTACGGCCTGATTTTTGGTGAGGGAAGGTTTGAAAGTGAGAGCTTTTGTTTCTCGTTATCAGTGAGGGCCTTTCCCCAACTACACACACTCAGCAGCCTCCTACCAAGTAATCCTGGTGTTTCGTGCCCTGCAAACGATGCTGTTGGGTGCCAGTGAGGCAGCAGCGTCACCACCCAGCTGTGGCCCTGCAGAAGGACCAGCTCACACAGAAAAAGGGAATTATTGTATCCTGCAGCCTTTGAGCAGCACTGCTTTAACAATGGATGTGGCCCAACATGCCACAAACCCAAGGCAAGCAGGGAGTTTTTCCAGGAATTAAACGTTCCTGCAGCAGCTGCAGCAGTGGGGCTACCCTGGCCTCCTGCATCTCATCATTCAGTCATTTTGGACTCAGTGATCCTGGAGGTCTTTTCTGACCTTCGTGATCCTCTTTTCACCTTGTCTTCTGATGATCACAGGGCAGAAGAAATGGGGAGATACCCCGGGGAAATGTGATCCACTTTCCTTTTAGCAGGAACAGTACAAATCTGGAACAAAGCACTGGCTGAGGACGGCGCCTCTGTCCTTGCATCACTGAAGTGTCACTGAGCTGGTGCCTCTGTTTGCACCAGCCATTCCATCTGCCCACTGCAAGCAGAACCAGGACTTCGTTTAACCACATCACCAGAAATGGATCCTGGTCTTTTAGAGGTTTTTTAATGTAAAAAAATCCATATAGTTAACAGGCCTTTGGAGTCTGTCTCTCTCACCCATTTGTCAAACACACATAAAAATAACAACCCTGCTGTTTTTTGAGGTCCCAAGGGAGCTGCCTGAGCTAATCCCCAGCACAAGGAAGGTACTGCTGAAGGATGCCTGGAAGTTTCACAGCATGGAGAAGAAATTATTAACCACCTCAGCTGACCATTGCTGGGCTCTGGCAGCCTGCAGCTACATGTCAGACTGCTGGGTTTGTATCAGAGGAGCTGCACATTGTGGATGGGCTGAATGATGGAGCTCTGCTGCAATGTCAACCCTTGGTGGGCTGGGAAAACCTACTGCCCAATCCTTCATGGAGATAAGAGAAATTAAAGCCCAGACATACCAGCTCAATTAGCATTCAGCTTTCCATATAGCCATAGCAGTAAATGAACACATTCATTTTTTTGTAAGGGTCCTCTCTCACACAGCTGTGCCGCTGCAAGAAGTTTCCTTTTGTTGATGCATGGATGACTGGAGCAGCCACACCCCCGTGGTTTTTTGCTGGGTACAACAAGGAATGCCATGTTGCACTGCACTGGCAGTGGTAGTGTTGCAGGGAGCATGCAAAGCACTTCAATTAGCTCCACAGGGGTTGAGCATGTGATTTATAGTCCCATTAGTAGCAGCTGTTTATTTGTTATTGCAGCACATCAACAGGGCTGCAGTCTATCAGGTGTATACAGGACATGAAATTATAGATTATAGGTGTGCAGAAAATTGGAAAAGGAGGAAGGAATTATTTGTAAAATCTCCTGCTCTTACAAATACACGAATTTCCCTGGGGGCAGATTGGTATCTACTGTTTGCTGTACTCAAGCAGCAATATACTCTTGAGACTTTGGGGACCTCTCACTTTTCATGCTTGCCACCAGAAACCTTTTCTGTGTTTTGCTGAGGTTGGATGTCCAAAGCCACAACACAGAGCCCCTCTAACAGCAGGGGAGTGGAGGCTTGCTGGGAGGAGGTTCATCAGGATGAGCCCTGAGGAACTCATGGAGATCAGGACCAGCAGCATGGGACAGTGAAAGTCAATGCTCCTAAAAACTGCCTTTCAAAAAACTGCTTCCAAATCTGTCTGAAATGATTTAGAAAATGTTTACTGCCTTTCATGTTAAACCAATAGCTGGTGTTTCCAGTATCACCCTTAAATAACTCCCACACACCCCATGGGAGTTGTGCCACTGAAAAAGCACAAAACTCATGAGAGCCAAAGGCAAAACGAAAGCAAAATGCAAACAAAGACCCCAAACCCCACGAAGTTCAGTTCTCAGAAGTTGTTTAACTTAGGTGACCTCTCCCAGTGACTCCTGTAAGACAATCAGCATGCTGCAAATTAAGCACAGGCACAGATGTTGTTCCTGAAAATGTCTATTTGTAGAACAAATTATTTGTAATAGGACATGGCATCTGTGTCAATTTAAGAAAGCACCAGGCGAGGATAATGGGTGCTTTATTGTCTGAACTGCAGTGGGGCTCAAGGTGAGCTGCTCATGAGGGGGATGGTGGCTCTGCAGCCCTGGAGAGGCACAGAGGAGTCACAGCCTCCCTGGACGCTCAGTCTGTCAATCTATTGCCAAGTCTGGTAATTTTAGTGGGGAGTGTTTCCTGCATCACCAAGCCCCAGGCCTGCCTTTTGCAGTTTATGGAATATTTTAAATGTAGAAGTAGAAATCCTATGTGATAACCCTGAAATTCTTTTAGGAATTACTGGCACTCACTTGTAAGACTGTGAAACAGCAAAGAGGAGGCAATACAACTCTGGCAGTACAGGGAGAGAAGTTTCATATTTTAAATTCTAAAAAGATTTAAGGTCTTTGAATCCAATAAGTTTAGTTGGAGCCCTCTGCACTCCTTCCTGACCTCAGCTGTAGTGTTAACTCCTGAAGCTGCAGAAGTCTGTGAGCCTTAATATTAAATTTTGCAACACTTCCGACTGCAAGCTGCCAGGAGCTGCCATGCAGCTTGTGAGCCACAGGAGGGGAAAGCTTTTGTTGCCATAAAATCATTATTTTTTTCCTTGCTCACGGAAAATACAGCCACAAATGTGGTGTGCACAACATGGGCACTGCCAGCAAGGGCTGTGAGATTTAACTCTCTGTGCTTGGGGGTTTTTGCTATTGTGCTGATGAATTCTAATAGTTAATAGCAAAAGCTTTAAGAAAAATAGGAATTTTGGTTTGAAAACCATGTTTATGTGTGTATTGTTTGAATCAATGGCTTTTTCTTACTAATGGTAGCACAGTGAAGTAATTGCGCAACTCAGTATTGTGACAAATTGATATTTTTCATATCAGAACAAATGGAAATCTCAAAGCTGTCTGGATTAAATTCAAGAAGCCAATATTACAGCATTTTTATTTGCTTTTATGTGTGGAAATTCAGTGTCATCTAATTTTTGCTACTTTTTGTGCAATTTCATGTTTGTTGAAACCACCGCTTTCCAATCTTCTTCTCCTTCCCCTGGGATAGCCCAGCGTTAAAACCCCTAAAACACACATAATTTTTCAGTAAAAGCAATTACTGGTTTTGCTTTGTTTATGGTCAAGATCAGCAGTACTTGATGGCCTACCTAAATTATCACAGACTCGATTTTTATGTACTGTGAAATTATCGGCGAATCAAACTCTCCACCGTGGCAGATGACTCAAGATTGTAATAAACACTCCGGGTGAAGAATTCTACTGCGTGTTCTTCATCCCTTCCTCATCTGCCCAACACTTCCTCAGGATCAGTGGGAGTTGTAGGAAAAGTCAGAAAAATGTCCAGAGAGCTCTGATCCCTCACCCCTGCAGGGAAGGGCACATTCAGGTCGTGCTGGTTGATGTTTCCTCACACTGGGGCAATAAAAGGTTTGTGGTGGAATAAGACCTTTAAAGTCAGACACCTTAGGATGGTGTGCAGTCTTATCTGTGCAATAAATATTTGATTTTTATATTCAGTGGCACGTGGTTACTGCAAGGCCTCTGAATTGCTGAAGAAAAGTAATTTAATTGAAGTTAAATGTGAAAATAAAAGGCAGACCCAAATATAAAGAAATTAAGTATATTCATCTGATCTTATTCTAGCAAGGGGTTTATTTTTAACTTTATGATTATGGTTTTTTATAGTGTCACATCAACATAAAGGGCTTTTCTTCACAGTGAGAGCAGAACAGAGGAAGTCCAGTAAATGAGATCCAGTGTCCTTCAAGGAGGCAGTGGTAAACATGTTCTCAAAGATGGAAAAGTTCAAATATAAACTAACTATGCTTGCTGTGGAGAGAGAAAAGAAGACATTGATTATGTTTGAGAAGGCAGCTGGTTGAAGACCAAAATCAGTGTTGTTATCCCCAAAGTCTGCCACAGTGGTATTTCAGAGAGCCATTCAAGCCTCACGTGGCTTAGACAGACAAAAATAAATCTGGTAGAGCTAACTCGGTTTAAATCCAGACAGCTGAAGCCCTTCAGATACATCAGAGCCTCACTAGGAAAAGGAAACAGATGAGGGGAAAAGGGAGAAGAACATTTTGGGGAGAAAGTTCCACAGAACCAATAATGCCAGTGCAAGTGAAACTCCCAGGTGGGCAGGATCTGTGTGGGATTCTCCTCCCCTGGCTGCCATGGGAGCCCAAGGAGCCACTCTCCCTCCTCTGTTGTTAGCACTGTCTGTGCCTTGGTGTCCTCAGGAGCTTCAGATAAAATTAGTAAGAGGCATGAGTCCTGTGGTTCAGGCTACACTTGTCTTGCTAATTGTCACCCTGCTAATGAACACCAAACAGCTTTGTTTTTAATAACACTGCTTCAGCATCATGGTCCAAGTGTCAGCCCGAGTAAACCTTCAAAACAGCCTGTTTTAAGAGGATTAGAGAAAGGGGTGCTGTTAGATCAGACCAAGTGATAGGAAGGAATGCCAAGGGCTAAAACATTAATTAGAGTTCGTTCAAGCTGTCAGTAACACAACTGAAGTGAGTTCCAAAGTGCACACTCCAGCTTGGATTGTCTGTGTGTGTTTTAAGTGGTCTCATCCCAGTGTCTGTCACCCATCCCTTGTATCCAGAGGCAGAGGAGCAGAGAGCAAGGGCATGGCTTGCTCCGGTTAGACCTGAACGCCCATTTTTCTCTCCCACCTTCAGGCTGAATCACTGGGATTTGTGTTTTTGGGGGTGTGATTCATCATCAGAGACCAATTGCCCCGTACTCAGAGGAGCTTCACACCTGTACATTCTATTCACAGGCAAAAGCAGGTGACTTTTGTTCCCAGCCATTTGCATTCAGGTGCTTTCCCCTGAAAAGTGTCAGAAAGAGTGTAACAGGTCCTGCCCAGCTCCCAAGGGTGGCTGTAAGACTTGAGAAAGTTGTGCTGTGTAATTAAAAAAAAAAAAAAAAAAAAAAATCAGGACGAACATGTTCTGCTTTAATATTGTTACAGATTAGTTCATTCTAAGGCAGTTCTTTAAGGAAACAGCTTTTGCTTTCTCGTTTGTTGAGGATGAATTGGTACGGTAGTTTCCATGGGTACACTAGGGTCATTTATTCAATAGATCTCTAATAAATAAGTTGCAGCTATTTGGCTTCTTGTTCAGAACTCATTTTAGTTTCTGGACGTGCAACTCCATTCTGCTGATATTTTATGACCAGCTTTTCTATTATTTTTTAACATATTGTCCAAGTGGTTCCGTGAGCACTAGAACTAATGAAATCTGTTTTCCTAGGGCTTCGTATTTCATGCACAATTGACTTCCATGTCAGAGAAGGTGTAGGATCCCACTGGAAGCTGTTCCTGAGCTCAGTGTGTTTGTTGTGGCTGTCCCTTGCATATTTTTTTGCAGGAGTCAGTGGGATAAAGGCTCCCTGAGCCTTTCCCACGCAGAATTTCTTCACTCAGAGGCTGCTGAGGCCCTGCACAGGTTGCCCAGAAAAGGTGAGGATGCCCCATCCTTGGAAATGTTCATCCCTGGAAATGTTCAAGGCCAGGCTGAACGGGGTCCTGAGTGACCTGCTCTGGTGGGTGGCCTGTCCCTGTCCCTATCCATGGCATGGGGGTTGTAATTAGATGATCTTTCAGGTCCCTTGGAACCCAAACCAGGCTGTGATTTTGTGACTCATGCAGCACGCTGAGGGTGTTTCTCTTCTCCCTGGGCTGTGCTGCCTCATTTCCCAAGACTGGTAGGAGGCTGTTTATACCCATCTCATCCAATCTCTTTGACTGCTTTGAACCCACCAGCAGGTTCAGCCCCACCCTAGAGGATGGACTGGCACAGATAGGAAACCCTGCTTTTTATTTTCCTTTTTAACTCATTCAGTCCACTTGCACAGATTCCCACGTGCACAGAGGGGCTTGGTCCAGAATTACAGACCCATTACACACTCAGCTATGTGAGCCTGCACTCAGAAATCCTCACCAAGGAGCATCAGCACCTCTCTCACCAGCTCAGAGCTGCAAAACCCTGCAGTGACTTCTCCCCAGTTTCCAGCACCACAAAGCAGCAATGGTTTTAGGACACTGATGAAAGGAATTGAAACAGGAGCAAGCTCCCAAATGCCAGGGTTTCCTTCCCCAGGCATTTGTTAGGAAGGGCAGGGAGGTGGTCCCATGAGAGTAGCATGTTAATTGAATTAATTGAAGGGAGACTGAAGCTTGAGGCCTCCGTGTGTGTAATGCAAGCAAGTGCATGTGAATCAGCGAAAGGAAACATCTCTGGCTGACTGGCAGAACTTCCATGTGGGGCTGGAGGAAGGTTTGGGCAGGTGGATCATGCAGAGCAACTCCTCTCTTGGGTGTGTAGGAGAATGAGAACAGCAAATGATGGAGGCAGCAGTGTCAAAAGCTTTGAAGGTGAAGGTTTGGTTATCCTTGGTGTGAAATGGGGTAGGGGATTGTCTCCTCAGAGATCATTGCCTCACTGATACTGGCACACAAATGCCACCCCTCCCTTGTAGTTCTTGTCCTTTTCTGTGTGCAGAATCCAGGGCTGGGAGCCCTGCAGGGTGTCAGAGGAGTGAAGTGACATTACTCCTCAACTTGCTAATGAAGAGCTGAGCTACTTCTTTTCTCTTCAAAGGGATTAGAGCAGCATAAACACAGAGTTGCCAAGCATGTAGCTGCAATGAGAATTAAAAGTGAAGGAAATCAGCTGTGTAAAGTGTTGGTTCTGTGCAGCAGTTCCATGGTGTAAATGGGAATTTCAGAAAAGGCGCAATGAGAGCATGCCCAGTCAGGGGCTGGTTCTCCTCCAGTCAGCTCCATGGTTTTTAGGGCTGGGAGTGCTCTTCTGCTCCCCCAAACATTTGGGAGAGGTCATTCAGTTGCTTTGTGCTATTTAAACTGCACCGAATTGTGTCCTTTTGAAAAGCTCACACAACCCAGAATTGGTTCCTCCAGACACAGATTGGTTTGCTCAGAGGACATTCTCTGGGGAGTATCCATCAGCTCACCACTAGCATTTTCTCCTGAGCACACCAGGAATTTATATGACTGTTTTACAGTCAGCAAGTTAAAAGCAGAGTTCAGCTGAAACAGCTGGGTGGGCCATTGATCTGAACCCAGATGGAGTATCCTAAGGAAATTGAAGGCAAATTGTCGAATTACCCAGCACCACAACAGGCGTGGAAAAATCAATATGTAGGATGGGCTCTCCTTACCAGAGAGCCTTAATGAGGGCACTGCTCAGGCTGTCTTGTTATCTGTTGCCTCTGCCCCGGCCTGACAGCAAGCTGCATTTATTATAATTGTTGTTGTTTCAGTGGTAGTATGAGATAACTGTGTTAGGTTTCCATGGATTCACTTACAGGCAGAGGAGGTGTTGAGGTCTCGCTCACTGGTGTGTTTGCAAAGAAAACGCTGGGCCTGTGTCACCTGGACAAGCTGTGCCCTGATCTGCTTCACCCAGTGTGAACTCCTGGGCAGAAAACCCTTCTGCCCATCAGCACGCAGAGGTGCAGCACAGGACTTCTCATCAACAGGAGGCACAGAAGTTACTGCCCTAATTAAGTTAATCACCGAGCCTCTGGGTTATGGAGGATCCCTGGAGATATACTGAGGCACAGCAAGGTCACAGAAGGGTATTTGCATCAGGAAGAGGGTCCTGGTTGAGGGGGCAGTGCCAGAAAGAGGAGCTTGGCCAAGCCCCAGGTCCTGGTTGGAGGAGGCTGCAGGTTCCCGGTCCCTGGTGAGCCCAGGCAGGACCCAGTGGTGGCTCTGGGCTGGCTTTGGTGGCCCTGTGCTCTGAATCCTCTTTTCCCAGAGAATAAAATTAACTCTCATTCTTGCCTCGATCTTGAGAGTATCCTGGGGTAATTAGGGTAATGGTAATTAGTGAGGCGCAGCCTGGCTTACAGAAAAGTGCCAAAGTTACCTTGTGTGCCTTCTGCCCCATGGATGTTCTGTGGTTCCTTTGCTACCCTGGATGTCTTGTTTGCTTTGTTTCATGTCCACTTTGCTTTTTTTCTGACTTGATCATCTTCTGCATTTATTTTAGTCCTCAGCATCCAGGACATTTTGTAACAGGAGTCAGGTTTTCCATAACTTGGCTGTTTAAAGTAGTATTTCCTTTTGTCTGTTCTATATCTTCTGCCAGATCTGGGATTATTTTGGTTGGCTTCAAACATTTGTGGTTGGAGGAAAAGGTGAATGACAGCTGCTTGTCAACCATCTCTCTGCATCCCTATAAATTTATTAATTTATCAAGGTGTTTTATGAGGATTTTAATCTATATTCATGGGAGGACATTTTAAGGAGATCAGAATTTATTACTCACGTCCAGCTCACTGGTGCAATGTACTTTGGATGGAAATCTGACAGAAAAAAAAAAGGAAAGTTTTATGTTGGTTAAGTGAATCAAGCACATGCTTCTAACAAGTATCCTGTTCTCCCATCATTCACATTTGGACCAGAGCCAGAGATGCTTCAAAAGCAACAGAAACCCCAACTGAGGCAGGAGGAATGTGTCAGCATCTCAGGGTAACCACAGCCTTTTTTTAGTTGTTTTAAATGAATTTTTAAAAAGAAGGAGCACGTGTAGTTTCCTCTCTTTTTTTTTCCCAAGTGTAGCTGCAGCCAGAGTGCAGTTAAGCGTTCTGGTTCCCAGCTAATATTTTCTTTATCGTGCATTTTTGATCTCTGTTCCATAAGCTGGATGCCAGCCAGGGGTGGGTGCAGATGTCCTCAGTCCCTGATGTGTGCAGCTGATAATCCTGAGAGGCACAAGGCACCCAGGCCAGGTTGCCTTTTAAGGTTTTATTGTGCTTGCAGATTTGAAAGTGATTTCAAACGTTTGGTTGATACAAATTTTAAATACATGTGTTATATTTACATCTCAGAATGGAATTAGGGAGGATGGGAGATGAGGCGTTTCTCAACTTTTTATGGACTCTTTCCCAAGCCTTCAAAATTGTCTTTCCTCCAGATGAGGTTCAGATGAGTTTTAAATGTCCATTGGTAGTGTGGAGGTGACTGCCAATTCCCCAAAGCAAATAGATTTTGTGGCAGATTTTCCATGCTCATCACAGTCATGATGCCACTTATACACAAGTAATGAATCAAACCAGTAATATGTAACACGTATAGTCCACGAACTAACAAAAACATGTTTATTCCTGTTAGAAAATATACTCAGACATAATTGTAAAAGGTCAAAGTACTGGAAAAGGTCTTTTTTCTACCTCAGTGAAATTAAGCAAAATCAACCAGTGGCAATTCAGTAGCAGTACAGTTACAGCTTAGGTGTCTGTAGGTTGTGCTGTCTCAGTGTTTTTGACTCATTTTAGTTTTGAACTGATCCTCTTCATGAAGCTTTCAACACCAAGCCAAGGGACAGCACAGCTGAGCCAGGAGTGGTCTGGTGCCACGTCTGCACCCATCCATTTCGAAGGGAGGCTTAGCTTAGGTGTTTTCTGTGATCTAACACTCACTGAGTGCTCAAACACCTCTCCTTGGCTGCAGCCAGCACTGCCTGTGGGTTTCACGTGGCTGCAGCCAAGCCAAGCATCCCAGCTCAGAGAATCCAGTGGTTTTACCCCAGTCTGGTTACATTTTTAATTTTATATATATATATA
>WEKY01030318.1:51155-114683 GCA_013390045.1 Picathartes gymnocephalus
ATATATATATATATATAATATTGCTAGTATATTCCTAGCAACCTTTAGAAAAAACAACAAACACTTTGAAGGAAAAGGTTGGATAAGCTAAGCTTAAATCTCCCTTTAGGACTGCTTTTTAAGTGACTTTGTGTTTTCAAACAGAAGTAGTTAAATGGTGCAAGGGTCTTCTGAAAATCCATCTTTATCTAGATTTTTATCTTTGAACAAGGTGAGGTTAGTGGTGTTTAACAGAGCAGGTGCCATCAGATGGGACAGCAACTACAGTTTGCTACTCAATTTATTATTGTACTATCTGCCAGGGAACATGAATGTCTTTTCCTCAACAGTTGCTAAAATTTGCTTCTTTTGAAGCAGGCACTTGGGGGAAGAAGCACCATGTGGTTATCCCTAGGGTAATCCCCATGCATTAAAGGGCTGAGGGAGTGCTTTGTTACCCACATCTTTCTGACTGTTCCTAATTTCTACAAGTGTGCTGTAATGCCTTAATATTATTTTAGAGTAGCTGTATGTAAAATGTCAATATTTCATCTATATTAAAATAGCAGTTGAGATTAATTTGTGTATTACTCCAATAACAGGTGTGCATTATTGTCTGTTTGTACATTCTGTCCACTCCCAGCTGTGCACAGGTGCTGCATTCTTCAGGTTGCATCTCAACATTGGCTATCTACAGTCATCTCTACCTATTTCTCCTTTTCCTACTGCTTCCATGGGAGCAAAATATTTTTACAAAGAGGCAAGTTATTTTCTGAAGGCACTGAAGGAGAGAGAACTGAAGATTAAGGGCTTTACACAGACTTAGATAAACTCCTGCAATAATAACAGGGGAATTTTGCCTGTCTGAAATATTATCCCCACAGCCAGTAACTCCTCTCCTCCATTTCCCCTGGGGAAAGCCCACATGTCACATACTCAAGATTCTCAGATACCCAAGGACCATGTGTCTTAGATACTCTAGATTGCAAAAATGCAGTGGCAAGCAGAGATCCACATGACCTAATTAACCCAACAATAAATAGTTTGTCTAGAGGCCTTTTTTGAGCAGAGGGCAACGCTAATGAAGAAGATAAAAAGCCAAAGTCAGTTCTGTCTCACTGCCACAGCTTTTGCAAAACTCAAACGAGGGGTTTTGATCTGTAAAACCATGTAATGGGGATGCTCAAGTCCCTTTGTGAATGCAGAAAGTGTCAAAAATAGACACAAACGATGGGGTTGTTTCCTCTGCCTTTTTTTTTTTTTTGCAGAGACAAATACATTTAATTCTAAAGAGATAATAATTCACCAATATTTTTCTCAAAATAATACTGTAAAGAGCGTGACTGAGTGACATATTGGGTTCCTGGTATATTTTATAAGTAAGGAAGAAGTTGAAATATATAAATTGAAATATATAAGTTGAAATGTATAAATTCATTGATTAATTTCAGCCTTGAGCAGTGTGATGGGAGCAAGGGAAGGACCCCGAGTGCTGTGCAGGTTAAGGTGCAGCTCTCTGGAGGTTGCTGAAAGGGGCAGAAAGTCAAACTCAGCCTCAGTGAGGCTGGCTGGGATGGTGTTCCATCCCAAGTGACAACCTGCATGGGCAGATCCACTGCTTGTCTCGTTCCTGCCATGTCTCTGCAGCTCCAGGACTCAGCTGGAGTCAAGGAACACTTCTTTCTGGAGTGAAAAACACCTTTGCTGCAGAGGTGTGTGCTGCATCCAGGGTGTATATCACACCTTTAACAACTGCCAGCAGCCCTCAGTATTGTTAGACACTTCTGAGTTTATTTTTACCTTTGGAGAAATGGAGCCCTTCAGGTCTCACTGAGTAAACCTGGAAAGGAACAGGCAGTATTAGCAATTAATTTTACTGCCTTAATGTTCCTGTCAGTGATAGCTGTAGTGCTTATTGGTTTGCCTTGAAATGCAGGCTTTCTTAGAGGGGGAAAAAAAAAAAAGAGAGCTAAATTTATCTCACAAAATTTCATTTATCCAAAAGTTCAGCTTGCTCTGGCTCAGTTATCCCAACTCCTACTACAGTCCAGAGGGAGAGGAGGGGCTGTAAAGAAGAGCTCAGCTCATGCTAAAGAGGGAGGTGCCTGCCCTTCCTCAAGTGAGGACTGAGCTGCCAGGTCAGACTCGACTCCCGTGTTATGAATCCCACCCACACATCTCCCCAGTCCTTATCTAACAGAGAGATTGCTCTGAAATCTGTTTGATAAGAGCCTGCTGGGGCAATATTTGCAGTTCATCATTTGCCCCAAGTCTCTGGTTGTAGCACAGGTATATTTAGAAGGTGCCATGATTAAAAATCCCTTGCCAGCTCAGATCCCAGGGAAACACGTGGGTAAAATAATCCAAAGGACACAAAATGATCTGTAGGAGTGGCAGGACAGCCCCAAGTGATTCTTGTCCATGAGGATTTGTTGAACTTGACTTCAGGGCTGTCTTAAGGTTTGCACAGAGCTGTTTCCAAGGGTCATCAGGATGGAAATACTGAGTGCATTGGGATCATCAGAGCCTAAAGTGATTTCTTCACCAGCCATGTTTTGGGGAGAGCTGCTGCTGGGGCTGGACAGGGTCTCTGTGGCTGTGCTTGTGACACCCAGGCTTGTTGCTGTCACCTTGGAGCTTCCCTGCCAGGGAACATCCTCCACTCCCTTATTTTGATAGCTGGATCCAGTCCTGCTTGACTGAGATAAAAGGAACCTGTCTTGGAAAATTGCAGAAACAGAGGAGAGGCAATATGCAGAAGAAGAAATAGCTTCATGTAATTACATCTCTCTGCCATTGAACACAATGAAATGAAAATGTTATCCAAGTCCTGGCAGAAAAAGTGAAGTTTCTTTGGAGGGACTGGAGGTGCTTCCTCTCCTCACTATTAGAGTGTTCCAAACTGCATTTTCATGCAACAGCATCTCTCTTCTGCAGGAAAGGGTGTTTGTTTTCTCAAAAAGCTCTCCTTTTCCCTACCACAAGAAATAAGCTGTCTGCTCCGTGTCCCAGTATAAACCAGTTTAAGGTAGGCCAGCTTCTGCTCTTACCCAAAGGCAGCTTGAGTAAGAGATTGTAGAGATTCAGTCAAATCCTGTACCCAAAGCCTGCTTTCACAGTTGCTCGTGGTGTGTCTGTTCTATCAGCTAATCCATCTCAGGAGACTTCAAAGACATTTGCATCTGTGCCTTGAGTAGTTAATTAAGCTGAAGAAGATGGAAATTAGTAAGGGAATTATCAGGTGAACTAGCTAAGGGGGAGGCAGCAATACACTGTGTTGAAAGATGAGCTCCTGGGCTGGAGAGAGGTCCTAGTTGTGGTTCTCAAGACAGGCCCAGACCCCATCCTGGTTAACAGCCCCATTAAAAACTGGCACAAATGAGAGGAAATGCATTCATGAGATTAATTGGTGGCATAGTGCTGGGAAAAGTTGTCGCTGTTGAAGAGGATAGTGCATAACCATGACAACCAAAATAATAGAAATAGGGTGAAATTCAGTATTTCAGAGTTAGGCATACAGCTGGGGATTAATTGGTTGGAAATAGCAAGGGGGAGAATTAGGGCTGTACCAGTTGGTGGCAGAAAGTCTGTGAAATGCTAATGTGATGCATTCCTAAAAGAGGCAAGTGCAGTCCTTGCAGTGTTCACAGTGTTATTGCCAGTGAAGGAAAGGAGATGTTCTTTGTGCTTCTGACCACCTCAGTTAAGAAGAGTTAATGCCAAGCAGAAGAGGTGGAGAGAAGAGCTGGTGGAGTGATCCAGAGGACTGGAGAGCCTGTCAGGTGTAAAGAAGGGAAAGCACCTTTGTTCGTGTGGCAAGGCAGCATGGATGCTGAGAAAGTGTGGGACTTGGTGTGTAAATGTCTCAAAGAGTGAACTCCAGGAAAAAGAAACAGCAATTGAAACTCCAGGACCATAATGGCAAAGACCAAGTGGATAAAGAATGAACTTCAAGCAGAAATTGAGAAAAGAAATCCACCTGTCAAAGGAGGTGCCCTGGACCAACCTTCTGGCAGAATTGAGGTCAAAATCTTGAAATGCTTTTGTGCTGGGCACTGAGCAGGTTTAGGAGAGTACAAAACTGATCTTGCATGGCAGAGCTGGCACTTTTTGTCTCATTGACCCACATCATCTCTTCAGTCCTGTGCAGTCCCACACAGTTCTCGGCACACACTCCCACGACACACTGTGCAGAGAAGATATCACCCAAGTGGCTCTTTGGAACAAATCCTAAAAGATTTGAAGTTGTATTACCTAAAGGCATCCTAATTCTTGCATCCTAGCACATTCATTCACACCACTCATCCTTTGGCTTCTAGGGAAAAGCTGATTTTATCTCCGTTTGTTTGGGATTTTTTTTTTTGCAATCTGAGTCTTGGTTTATCCGATGCCTCTTTGGTCACAGCCACCAAACAGGGGTGTTGGGAGGGATGTACATGGGAGTGATCCAGAAGACAGCAGACAGGGATTGTGTTCTCCAGGGTGGCTCAGGACTGAGGAAACAGCTGCACAGCAGCAGATTTCCAGCAGTGTGAAGCTGTGAGGAGAGAAGTGACCCCTCCCCAGGAAAATGGCACCAGGATTGCTGCATCCAGGGCTATCTGCACGTGGAGCCTAAGTCACTGAGTCTCACTGTGGTTATTTCCTGTGGTGGGACCCAGCCAAGGTATGAACCAGAGCATATCACTGTTCCTGGGTTGGGATCAGCTCTTCAGCACAGCCAGGGGTAGTACTTAAATTAGTAATAACAATTTTAAAAATAAAGTGTCATTGTACTTGCTGAAGTGAATAAAATAGAGATGAACGCACTAGATTTGGGTTTTAATGTCTTAAATCTGTTGCTGAATTATTCCCTCCTAAATTGGCTGACTGCAAGAACAGCATTAGAACCAACTGGAGAAGCAAATTGGTTTTGGGAACTGCAGCAGGGTATTAAATGGGTTCCTCAGACCAACAGGCTGGCACCAAGCAGGAGCTCTGCTCTAGCAAACATCTCCATCCTGTTTCTTTCCCTGCTTTGACTGGGGCTCAGGACATGACAGAACCAGCTCCCTTTCCCCTGCTGTGCTCAGTCCCCTGACACACAGCAGTTTGTTCACAGCGAGTGCATTTCCCCAGCCTTCCTCCCAGGAAGGTGCTCCTCCCAAGGAGGTGCTCTGTGGCTCTGGCCCTGTGTGAGTTCTGTTGCAGCGGTTTTTATTAGTCAATTGTACTTTGGTTCGTTCTATGTACCCCTGTTTATAGCTTGTACGCTCTCCCTGTCAATTATCTGTCCCCTCCCCTGGCCGAGCGAGAGGATCCCTCTCTCCCCTGTCATTCTCCTTTCACCCCTGCCCCAAGTTCTGGAAAGGTCCTCGTTATTTTGTTACGCATTGGCCCTTACAGGTGTATCCCCCCTTCCCTGTTTCCCCGTTCGTTGTGTAGCCTGTCCCTCATCCCCGGACCACACCCTTGGGCTTTCCCAATTGGTTCTGTTCGTGCCCCCACCCCTGGGACCCTGGGGGTATGAAACCGCCTGTCACCTTTGTTCTGGGGGTCATTTGGAGCAGAGCATAGGAGGTTCGGTCCTTCTATGTGAAACTCCTGGTGGCCTGACTCAGTCAGTCTCTCCCCATCAGCCAAATAAACCCTGGTCTGGTATGCAGAGCTGCTGAGTCCTCCCTGCTTGGCTTCTCTGCGCGATAGTCACCTGCTCTTCACGCTGCTATGGGCTCTGCTCGCTGTGGCTGCGATAGGGCTCTGGGGATCAGAGAAGGTCCCCACCGAGGTTACCTTCGACCGGCGCAGCCTTGGCACCCCGGGCAGCTGAGCACAGTGAAAAGTTCCACCACAGGCTCATGTGCTTGCTCAGAATTGAGAAATTACAACACAGGATCTGATACTTCCTCCTCCTCACCTTGTTGCCCCGACCTCCAGCTGTCCTGGCAGTTCTCAGACCACAAACTGAGCTCACCAGGTCTGACCAACAACAGGAGGGTTTTCATTTCACCCATTGCCGCAAAACCTTTGCAGCATTTTCACAAGAACTCCACCAGTGTTCCTCCAGTCTCAGTGCTTTCCCATTGTAAGACATTCTGTGCTGCAGTTTTCTGCTTAAAATTTTAATAATATTTAGACTGAAAGTAGTTCAGCCACCTTTCTCCATTTCTCATGTTTCCTCTAGCATGCCTCTCAAATTTGATGGGTTTTGAAGAAAGCCAGCTCTGCTGCATGCCCAAAGAGCGTTTGGGTGTTCTTCCTTCAGTGATCTCATTCCCATTCCATCATGGTACGGATTGAAGAAACCCCAGTGTGTTCCAGATGCTGAGTGATCAAATGGTAGCAAAGAGCTTGGATAAAATATTCGGTGTTGGGAGGGGTTGAGGAAGGAGGAACTGAAAACTTTCTGTCTTCAGAGAGAAGCTGCCCGTCCCTGCCGTGCTGTTCACAGCTTCCCAATTTGAATCCAGAGTTGTGAAAATGTGGAAACTGTGAAAATATGAGCTGCGAACACTGGGAAGCTGTGAAGCAGGGAAATGGGTGGGGATTTGCAGTCTCTCTTGAATGCAAAGGTTATAGATTCTGGTTGAAAACTTAATTCTCTGAGAAGTAAGTTTTTGTCACTACAACAGAAAGAGAAAGGACAGCCAAGGTGGCAGAATTGTTTTGATTGTGAAAAACTTTCATTTCTTTGCTCATAACTTTCCGGCATTTTTGCATTTGAGGCAGAGTTCCTCAGACCTGGCCTCTGCCAAAAGGCAAATTTCCTTTGAGCAAAGCCAATTGGCTTGTTTCTGAGCCTGAAAGTGAGAAGCAATAATAATAGTAATAAAACAGACTTCCATTTCATTTTATTTTTCTTTTGAATACTTTGCAGCAGAAGGGTGTGAAAGGTGATGTTTCCTGTAGGAGCAGCCTTGGTTGAGGAGCCGTGCCTTGCGTTGGCCCAGGGAAAATTGAATTTGATTTGTCTGAAGCACTGGTGTTTAAAGTCACCTGCTGGATGACAGTGTTGTGTCCCTCAGCTGGCAGTGGTGAGGAAGGACTCACCTGTTCAATGATTCCTGAGGAAACCTTTCTGAAAGAGGGGAAGGCCAGTCATGGGTTTAGCAGGTGACTCACAGGGAGGAGTCTCTGGCCTGCAAATTCCTGTGGCTCACAGAAGCCAAGAACAGCCATGGGTTTCCAGCACAGGTCCACAGAATCTGTAGCTGCTTTCTTGTGACTGAGAGTGGAACCAAATGCATCCTTTCAGAGGGAGGGTGACCTCTGCAGAGCCACCTCAGCTGCGATCCTGCTCCCAGGGATGGGAGGGCAGTGGTGCCTCGTGGAGCCAGAAGGGCTTTATAGGGGCAGCACTGGCTCCTTGTGAGCCCTTTCCCTCCATCCCTGGCACTCAGGAGGTGACAAAGCCCTGTCCTACAGTGCATGAGTGAACTTGAGTCCTTTGCCCCCATCCCTGGCACTCACAAGGTGACAAAGCCCTGTGCTCCAGTGCATGGGTGCAGTCGAGCCCTTTCCCTCCATCCCTGGCACTCAGGAGGTGACAAAGCCCTGTCCTGCAGAGCATGGGTACAGCTGAGCCCTTTCCCTCATCCCTGGCACTCAGGAGGTGACAAAGCCCTGTGCTGCAGTGCATGGGTGCAGTTCATGGCTTGAGGCTGCTGCTGCTGGCACAGAGAAGGTGGTGGCAGCAGAGCCCAGTGGCCCTGGGGCTGTGTCCAGCCTGTGACCTGGGGGAAGCTGCTTCTGCCCTGCCTGAGCTGAGCTCTCCAGTGGTGCTCTGGGAGCCGGGGCAGACCCAACAGTGGTGACCAGGTGGGAGCTGATACATCCAAAGGCACCTGCTGGCCCTGATATTGGTAAATTCTGAGAGGAACAGAGGGACAGCTGCATTTTTAGAGATTTGAAGCACTCCTGAGGGTCCCCCACCCACCGTGGCTACAGATAATGGGGTGCTCCCCCTCTAATAAGTAATTCCTTCTACCTGGAATCAATGGCAGGAGCCTAAACTGTGCTGCAGCAAACTCTCTCACCCCAAGGCCCTGCATATCCCTAATCTGTGACACATGTCTAAACTCATTAAAAGGTCAGATATCAGCAGGCAGGGAGTGTTAAGGAGAAGATGCAGCGTTACTGAGAGATCTCAGCTGACACTGTACTGAGGAGCAGGGAAGTTGGCATCCCTCTTGGCAAACCTCACTTCATAGTGCCTTCTGATGCTGCAAAATGGGCATTTAAATTCCCTGCCAGGTCAGCCATTCATCACAAACACGTGTAGACTTAATTGCTAATTAATTTTCCCTAGCTAGTGTAGATTTTTTTTTTTTCTCTCAGTGTGTGAAATCTAGAAGAACTTTGTGAGAGCCAGCCACAAATAAATTGTCTGTAATCGGTGTTCCCTCACTTGGATGAGAAGTAACAGTTCATCAGCCCTTAATTAGCTGGTACTTCTTTGAGAGCAGTCTCCACGTTTTTGACAGGGAGATATACATCTTGTTTCTCTTGTAGCAAAACAAAGAGTGTAATTTTGCCTGGAATTGACAAATTGGGCTGTGTTTGTTGGTGTTTCTTTCCTCCTGACGGTGAATGCAAAGCTGCGTGTCCTACCTGGACTGCCGAGCAAATTGTTCAGTTCCTGTCTGGTGTCACACAGAAAAGAACACTGATTATACAAGGCAGAGAGTTTGAGCTCAGTTTAATTAACTTGTGAATGGGCAACCAGCGGTGTTTGGAGTGATACATAAAGGTAGGGAAGAGCTTTTAGACACCTCATCAGCGTCAGAGAAACTCTGTATTTTGTTTCTGCTGCAGGTGTGTGCAGCATCTCTTTTTATTAATCTGATGGGATCAGGTTTTTTTCTTTTTTTCTTACTGAGAACCCCCCATTGCAAGGTTGTAGGTGGGTTTGAATGCCCTGACACCTGAGGTCTGTAGGAAAAAATCCAGTTTTAGTGGGGAAGGTGCATGATCAGTCCTTTGAGAGATGGAGGGATCCCTGTAAAAATGGTTGGAGATAAAAACTTCCAACCCAGTCATGTTGAATAAGAATAAATTTCTTCCCAAAGTTCATGTGAAAACCAGTTTTTATTCAACATTCCAGATAACAGATTTTTACTTTCTGCATAAATAATTAAACCAGACTTCTGCTAAGACCTAGTTTGCTCATAATCTTTTAAGAGCAAAAATCTCTTGGATCAAATTTTAATCTATTAAGCAGCACATGACTGTGGCTGGAGAAGTCCAGGCTATTCATGCTCAGTGTTGCTTTGTGAAAACAGTACAGGAATTTGCAGCATTACAGCCTGTGGTGCAGATGGCAGAGGGTTCTGTTCCCTTGGTCAATTCACTTGTTAAGTTTTAGCTCCATTTCAATCTGAGAAACCAATGACAGATTATTAATGTAGGAAAGTTTGTATGGCCTTCTTAGTCAGTGAATATAAGCAGGACTTATGGATCTGAGCTTTACTAGTTCTACAATTTTAGATGTCTTCAATTGTAGTCAGCGCCATTCCCTCAAAAAATACTTTGTTTAATAAAGCTTTGTACATGCAATATGCATTTTTCAGCAGCTTCTCTTTCTTTTCTTATGTCTAGCACAGTGAAGTTAATTTATGTACCTAAATGCATGCTGTTTGATTTTAATTGAATAACAGTTTCTCTCCAACTAGAGCTTATCACGCATCACCAAAAAAAAATAGTAATTTATATTTAAAGAATAGCTTAATCAGGTTTGCTTCAAAAAGACTCTAAAAAGTACAAATATAACTGAAATGAAAATCATTCTTTAAATTATTTTTCCTCTCACTGACTTCAGTGATGATTAAAGTTGCTTATGTAAATCTCATAATTGAATCAGGCCAATCCTGCTATGAGTTCCCCACTGTGCAGTCTCAGCCTGAAGGTTGAGAGGATGGAAATACCTAAAGGTGTTGGTAAGGGAGGAGTCAAATCTGTCATTTTTACCCTGCTGTGTGTAGCAAGAGAGTCACATTTCTGTCACCTCCGAGACCACTGAACCAAGGGTGCAAAACCACTCGGTTATTTGTGCTGAAACAAAAGCAGGATGCACACCCAAGTAAGTAAATGGGATAAGAACCCCAGGTAATGTTGGCTGAGTTAAAAAACACTTGGGAACAGCCCTGTCCTGGAATCCTCAGGTAGATGTGCCCGCTCCTGACACTGCAGCTGGACTCTGGCTGTGCCCAGAGCCAGCCTGGCTGCCACAACCAGGCTGATGGGATGTCCCTGGGAAGGGCTGGCACCTTGCTGGCAGCCCTGCTGTGCCCAGTGATGCCTTGGATTTTAACTTTCATATTTCTCAAACCCTGCAGTGCTCAGTGTGTGACTCTGCAGTGTTTTGGAGCCTGGGAGCTGCTGCTCTCTCATGTCCACATTGACACAACAAAGCCTCTCCAAGGCTGCTCTCCAAGGACACCCAGACTGTCCTGGGCCCAAAATGTGCAACCCAACATCTTGAGAAGGGGGGGAAGCTGGGGAAATGCCATCGTTAGCTAAAGTTTGAATTGGGGAATTGATGCTGAGATGCAAATGGCCCAAAGCTCTAAAGGTGTGAAGAGCTCGTGACTCGGGGTCCATCTTGGGCTCCCTTGTGAGAGCAGCCTCTGGCTCCCCAGGCTGTGCCTTTGGAGGCCTTTCCAATAAATATCCACCTTTATTCCCTTCCTCCTGTCTGGTCTCTTTTTCTAGGGAGCCACTTCAGGCATCACCAGAGCCAGCCTGGCTGCCCCAAGCAGGCAGATGGGATGTCCCTGGGAAGGGCTGGCACCCTGTGGCAGCCCTGCTTCACCTCACCGGAGCTTTGGAAATAACGCGTGGCAGCTTGGGGTTTGTGTAAGCAATGCCAGTTGTAAAGAAAACGTAGGAGTGACACTGTGACACCTTGTGGATTGAGAACAGAGATCCAGCTTTGCTTCCAGCTGAGGCTGCCACAATATCTGGAGAGGCTCAGAGCAGGGTTCTCCAGCATGGAGGGGGTCCCTCCTTTTATCTTCATGGCTAAGGCTCAAGTCTGAGAGTGTGGATAGTGTTGGCTGGAGGAAAAGCTCTGTCAGGACCCTTCTGTTTTCTCTGGATATTCGGTTGTGCTGCCAAACCACACAGCCTGTTGGACTCCAGCTTGTCTGACTGATACATCACCTCTCCTTTCTCTCATCTTTCAGGTTATTTCCAGGATTTGTTGAACAAGTCAGAGAAGGCCCTTTATGATGCTTTTCCAAGCATGTACGGAGAGTTGTACACTCAGAACGTGAAGGTGTTCAAGGACTTGTACAGCGAGCTGCGCCGCTACTACCGCAGCTCCAACATCAACCTGGAGGAGGCCCTCAACGAGTTCTGGACACGGCTGCTGGAGAGGCTCTTCAAGCTGCTCAACCCCCAGTACCACATCTCAGATGAGTACCTGGACTGCATGGTCAAACACGCTGAGCAGCACAGACCCTTCGGGGAGGTGCCCAGGGACCTGAAGGTGAAGGCAACCCGAGCGTTCATCGCGGCGCGCTCCTACGCCCAGGGCTTCCTGGTGGGCAGCGATGTGGTCAGAAAGGTGTCTCAGGTATGCTGGCTTCTCCTTTCTCCCCCAGCTTTGTGTCAGCCTCTGCTGTTGGTGGTGGGGGGGTTATTTTCCCTTATGTTTGCATTATAAAGCAAGGAGATACTTTCCAGTTTTAAAAAATAAACTACTCGAGGGTTGCCCCTCAGTGGGAGGGAGCAGCAAAGCTGGGCTTCTACAGGCGCTGGCAGCAGCGCTGAGGCAGGGAGGTGTAACTCACCACAAATCAGCTTTTTCCTGTATTAACCCGTGCAGCAGAGTGCCTGGGAGATTCACTCAGCCGGGCTGGAAAGCCATTCCATTGCCCAAATTCCTTATGCTTCCCTATATGCCTCTAAATCCCACGGCTATGCCTCTAAATCCCACGGCTGCGTTTCCCTCCTTGATGGAGATGTGCTGCAGGGAGTGCAGAGCTGGATTGCCACGGGTGTGTTGGGAATACAGGCACAGGGATGTGTTTCAGAGGCTGGCAGTGGGATCCTGTGTCTGTTTATGTAGCCTGTCTATTTGTGCAGCTTCTGTGTACAGAGAGGGGGAATTTGTAAAGTGCATTGGGATCTTCAGGGATGGAAGGTGCTATATAAATGTAAATTAACATGACTGAATCCAGGGTTCCAGAAGGAAGGAAATTATCTGTATTCTTTACTGCAGAAGCAGCCTTTCAGAGCCAGAAGAAAGTGATTGTCCTGAAACAAGATAGTCAGGCTTTTGAAACAGGTAGTAAGGAGAAAATCCATAATAAAAAAATGGTTTGCATACAGCACGAGGAGATGGGAATCAGCAGGTGTGAGAATCAGGGTGTGATTAAACTGTGAATGTAACAATCCAGGATCACAATTCATCTCCTGGAAAGGTAACAGTGTGGTGATGCTGAGCAGAGGACGGTCCCACTTAATGCAGCAAATCCAGACTTTGATCTCGGGAAGAAACATTAACGTGGCAACAGTGACAAATGCTTTAATTTATCAATGTGGGACTATAAAATGTTCAGCTACCCAAAAGCCTTTGTACATCTCATTAACATCACACTCTCCTGACACTTAAGACAGATAAAAGAGGAGAGTGATGTAATTTCAGGGGGACAAAAGCAAAATACTTCTCATAAATCCTCTGAATGGCAGAAATTTCCAGCTCAATGGGCATGATCCTGCCTTTAGCTGAGATTGGGGGGTAAAACAGGCTGGCAGGGCAACTTCAGGCATGGTGTCAGCCAAAGGGAAGGACCTGAGATACCAACATGCAGCCTGTTTTTCCTCCACCTTCGTGTATGCTTCTGAGCCACTGGATCTTGATTCTGGTCCCTCCTTTCTGAATTTTCCTTCTCTTGGGCATCACTTACCAAACAGAATGTGGGGAACATGACAAGTCACAGATCCTCCTTTTCCCTTGGCTTCTCCCAGTCCATTCCTTCAGGATGGAGGGTTTTCTAGGAGGGTCCCAACCCTTGCTCTCTCACAGGAGCCCTCCCTGGCGTGGCAGTTAACCCAGTGTGCTGCTGTTGCAGCCCCAGGTGCACAAACTGAGTCAGAAAACCTCAGCAGAGCCTCCTTCAGAGCTGATTTTGTTATGAGGACCAAAACTAGCTTATTTTCCCTGTCTTCTTTATTAGTGGCGGATTTACACTTGTGTCAAATGGGTGTGGAGTGCTGGACTCAACCCACAACTGGTGCCTTGTCATTTTTTGTGTTGCTCTATACTTATGACATTAGAAGAAGGTCAGAAACTGGAATTCAACTTTCCTGTCAGCTGGTAGCAGCAGTCTTTAAAACTATCTCTTGGAGCAGGACTTTCATGTGAGTGTTTTGGTCAGGAAGACTGAGCAAACCTGTTAAAATGAACACTTAGAAATAAATTAGCTAGTTTTGGACTTCAGGACAAAATAGATTTTACTTAGTTGCAAATCCCAGAAAAACGACAGATTTCTACTAAATCCCTCCTGCTTGCAGCTTCTCAGACACTTCCAGTTCAGTGTAACCCCTGTATCCTGTCACTGTTTCAGGTCCTTGTGAGGGCAGCATTACTCAGAGAAGGGCTGGTGCTGTTTGCCGGAATTCCTGCCTGTCTTTAAGTCAGGGAGAGCCTCCCCGAGTGAGCTGCAGGCATGGATTTTGTGAGATTTATTTAATCCCTGCTGCTTCTCCACTGTGCCCAAGGGGTGTTTCTTCCCCAGCCTTCAGCTGTCCCAATCTCAGAGGAGCCACAGCTTCAGGCAGCCCTTGGCCAGTGGCTGGCGGGGACAGGAGCAGGAGCCGCGTGTGGGAGCGAGCCCTCTGTGTCCTGCTGGGCATAAATAGTTTGAGGGCAGACAGGGAGAAAATGGCAAAACCATTTTTCATCTTTACTGCCATCCCAGCTTTCAAGGCAAAGTCACCCTGACAGACTGCAGGCTCTGACACCAAGTTCTAAAACTTCTGATTGGTGGTACTGCTACCAACCTGGCCTGACACATCTGGGCTAGGACCCCGGGGTGGGGCTGGTATGGCTCTCTGGCAGGGCTCAGGATGGATTTGCAGGTTTTCATTTAAGTTGCACAATGCCAAGTGTGTTTTTCATCACCTGCATGAAGTAGCAGCCGCCAAAATGTTAGCAGCCACAAAATCCCCAGTGCAGGGCACTCGAAGAAGGGGCTCCCCCAGGGATGTCACCTCGTGCTGCGTGCCAGGGTGAGAGAGAACAAATATCCCAGTTCTGTTTAGGATCCTGTTCATTGGCTGTGAGATTGGCAGCTGCCCAAAACCTGCATTTGCTCCAGCTCTGAGCATCATGTGAACAGGAGAGAGCCTTGTGCTGGTGGAGTCACTGCCTGCCAGAGACCCTCCCTCACTGCTGCCCAGAGACCCTCCCTCTCTGCTGCCCAGAGACCCTCCCTGCTCTCCAGAGACCCTCCCTTCCTGCTCTCCAAAGACCCTCCCTGCTCCCCAGAGACCCTCCCTCACTGCTCTCCAGAAACCCTCCCTCCCTGCTGCCCTGAGATCTCATTGCTGCCCAAAGACCCTCCCTCCCTGCTGCTCAGAGACCCTCTCTCTCTGCTGCCCAGAAACCCCCCATACCTGCTGCCCAAAGATCTCCCTGCCCTCCAGAGACCCTCCCTCATTGCTGGAGCAGTTTCTGTGCTCAGCAGAGAGACTGAGGACCGCTCCTGGGAAAGACGTGGTGGAGGTGAACTGGAATAGTGTGGGATTGGGGGAAGAAATGGCCAAGGCTGAGGGAACCCCTTATAAACACCAGCAGAAAACCCTGAGGAGATGCAGTGTGATAACCAGCAGTGCCTGTGACCCTGGCTGGGTTCCCCATGTGCTGCTCACCCTGCTCAGGCCTCTGGGGTCAGTTGTGCTGCACAGAGCTGCACTGGGGACAGGGACAGAGCTGGTCCTGGCTGCAGCAGGACACTGGGAAGGGCAGGGGAGGCTGCACTGGTCCCTGCTGCATCCCTGTATCCCTGGATGGTGAGGAAAGCTGCCCTTTGCAGAGTCCTCCAGCTCCCCTGGCAGCCCCTGGCTGTCTGGCAGAGCTCAAAGACAGAGTGTTCCATTTCCAAAGGAAAGGAAGTAATCTGAAATGAATTTTGTTCATCAGGCAGAAAATGAGTTATTATTACAACCTTGCCTTTGCTGGGTCTTCATTGGTTCTTGTTTCTAAATTTTAAGTTTCCCCAAGGTAGTGGAGATTGATGTGAAGCAGCACCGGCTACGTAAGCAAGAAACACTCAAATAATCGATTTTAATAGTTGATTGCATTTCCTTTTCTCAGTAGATGTTCTTAAGGCTGATTCTCATTTGAGTTTGAAACAAAATGTAATGATTTTCTTTATAAGCGTTTTCACTAAACCCTGTATTTCATTTTACAATGAAAGTTGAAGTCAGCTATCAGTACATTTTTATTTAGCCAATACTGTGTTTCACAATATATTTCAGCCTTATTTTTTTTAAACTTTTCTGTTAGTTTAAGATACATGGCAGTTTTCCTATTTACCATATGAGTAATTTTTAAACACATGGTGGGTCAGTCTGGAAACTGAATTCCAATTAAAAAGTCCTAAAAATAGAATTTTTAGAAATGTTTTTAATGGTTAAGTGAATGTGCTGAGGACATATGGAAAATAATGTTTATCTAAACAGCTTTACATTTCCAACAAGTCAATAACATAACAAAGACAATATGGTCCCCATGTCCTTTAAGACTGTGGCCATTTTTCATACCCACTTTTTTCCACAGCTTGAAAGGACATATTTGACTTCTGTCTTTCAGCTTCCAGTTGCTTTTCTGGTGAAGTAGGCATAAAATTGATCTTACTGAATTAAATGAAGATAAAATCTTCTTCTCCCACTTATGAAACCACTGTGCTAAAGCATCTCAAGAGCAGTGAACTCTGGTCCCATGTGCCTGGTGGCACATCTCCATCCTTTCAGTGGCTGATCTTCTTTGAGAGCATCAGCAACAAGCACACACAACCATAAATAACATGTTACTTCATTTAAAGGATTTCACTTCTGTAATAGCATTAAGCATTTATCTAAATTGGCCTCCTCTTTATCCTCAAAAGACAGTGTTAGTGTTTGTAAATATTGTTCCAGGGCAGTGTGGAGTGGCAAAACCCTCCTGTCCCCACGTTTATTTCCTTGTCACTGGATGTTTCCCAGCCCTGGCTTTGGAGCTGTGCAGGTTTTACATGGCAGAGATGTGTCCTGCAGAGTTTCCACGTGGCAGCAGGAAGCAGCAGGTCCCAAAGGTGCTGGTGTCAGCAGCAGGGCTGGAGGTGGGAAAGTGCAGGGGTGCAGTTCCCCACAGCCAGGTACCAACAGCAGCTTCTGGAGCAGGCTGGGCTTTTCCTTGGTTTTCCTTTCTATCATTGCAAACCACTGGTGAAACTTTCCAAAAATGAGCTGGTCAGTGCCTGTGCTGGAGGTTTGGTGTGCTGCAGGCTCAGCAGCAATTCACAGGGTGCAAAATGCCCCAGGGATGCTCTGCAGGACTGGCTGTGCTCAGGAGGAGGGCAAGGAGGACCAAAGGCCCAGGGTGGGAACCCTGCAAAGCTTCAGACGCCCCTTCCTGTGGACACCAGCTGAGACTCCAGGCTGAAATGAGCTCTTGCCCTTCATGGTCCTGCAGCAGCTCCTGTGCTGGCTGCCTTCTGCCCTTGTAGCCTCTGGCGGGGCTGCCGAGATCTGCCCACGACTGGGTGACCTTGAAGGGATCTGGGACCTGCCCTTCCTCCCCAGGGGAAGTGTCACCTCTGCTGAAGTGCCTCATGTTTTCCTGCCCAGCTGTCCCTGGCAGTTTGTATGTGAGATTGCATGGCTGAAACCATTTCAGATCTAAGCTCCAGTCAGCCCAATTCCCCCTGCAAATCCAGGAGATTAATATCCCTTTCCCTGGATCATCACCCTGCTGTCAGCTGCCTTCTTGCTTTAAACACCTTGGTACAGCAGCTCCCACAGCCCCACACACACCACTGCGCCTTTCCAGCACTGCTGCATGTAAAGCTGGGGAGGAAAATTTTGCAATAACACTGGAATTTGGTTGGATAGATTCAAATCGAGCTGGATGAGAAGCATGCAGTCTTGAACACATCCTTTTGTATTTCACATATTACTTTCCAGTATTTCTATCCCTTATTATGTTTCAATCACAACCCTTCAGGGATAAAAACCCATAGGTGTTCTGAATAGAATAGAAATAATGCAGGAAAGTAGATATATGTCTCCCATATTTACCTGGTGGTTAAAAGTCAATTGAATCTAGTTTTCAAAGGATTGAAAATTGAACCAGCTGGAAATACCTGTGTTGAATGAACAGAGCAGGCAGTGTGTGGAAGAGGCAGGTGTTGGCTTGCAGTATTTTCCTCTGGAGGGAGAGGACATGACAGCAGTCTGTCTGTCTACATGAATCTCTCTCATTTTAATATCTGAAGCTACTAGACAGGCATCTAAAGACATAGATCCTCCCAATCAGCTGTGACTGCTCCCTCTGGAGCCATTGTCACTGCCCTCTCCAAGTGCCCTCACCACTGGCTGGAGGGAGATGGGACAACACTACTCCTCAGCCTTCATATTTGTATTTTTTTTTTCCCTGAGTCTGCAGAATGACCATTCGGCTGCTGGGCTGGCAGGGCTGCACCCAGGCAGTCTGTCTGGCCTCAGGCCTGACAGCAGCTCTGGTGTGCTGGAGCATGAAGGGCACAGATTTGGCATCAGCCTCCGTCCCCCATGTCCTTCCCTGAGCACAGTGCTGAGCACAGTGAGGTGACAGCAAGAGGGGCTCTGGGCTGTGCTGGGGCTGTCTGTGTCCTCCTTGTGCCAGCACAGCCACCCCAGCTCACTGTGCCTGCACCCCACTCACCTCTCAGCCCTGACGGCTTTGGGAACATGCTTGATGGATCTTGAATGATGGGCTTGGCAAGGCTTAAAACTCACCAAGGACTCGTGGCTGTGCATTTAGGGAAGGAAGATGCAAAATAATGACTGAAGTGATTATACAATTCATTAGACTTTGAAAGAATCATATTTCTGTCAGCCCTGCAGCTGTTTCTTTTAGAGTTTCACTCTGAAAAATGGGAAAGCTTGGTTCATTTAACACACGTCAAGGTGCTAATTAGATCAGGGCTGGCATAAACATGCACAAGGCAGCTGCTGACCGTGTGGTGGTGGAGGGAGCAGGGTGTGCTCCCCACAGCAGCTCCCCTGTGCTGGCCAAGGGCTGGATGCACCTGCAGCTCCCACTCCTGTCACTGGAGAAACTGGGAGCAGATTTCCAGTTACGCTCCTGGAGGTGCTAAGAACATCCCAGCCCTTCTGGGTTTTGATCATAACATTTGAGGGTCCCTCCATGGGGAGACTGTAAAAGTGAAGTGTTGCCCAACGTGAAATGGCCACGTTGCAGATAGCTCTGATCACAGACCTGGCCAGCTCCCCTGTGAGACACAAACCTCTTCTCTGAGTGCTCCTTTGTTCTAAAAGAGAGCAGGGCTGGCTTTTTGAGCCCCTTCCTGGGCTGTTGAGCATCCCACAGGAGGCTCAGGAGCACTCCTCACTGCCAGCCCAGCAGGATCAGCTCCCCTGCTTGACCTGTTTTTGTAGCTGCTGTTCTTCACACTGACAACTTTATCCCAACTGTACCGATTCCAGCTGAGGGATTTGGGGTGATTGGAGTGGCCTTGAATA
Organism: Picathartes gymnocephalus; assembly: GCA_013390045.1. NCBI lineage: Eukaryota > Metazoa > Chordata > Aves > Passeriformes > Picathartidae > Picathartes > Picathartes gymnocephalus. Next base: position 69,846 of record WEKY01030318.1, read on the forward strand.
CCCACCTTCATTTCCCAGCACACACAGCCTGGTCTGTGGCTTGAAAAGCTGCCCTGCTTTCCCTTTAGACACCAGAAGGGATTTCTCACCAGGCAGAACCTCCCTCACCTGCCTTTAAAATTCCCATGAGAAGGTGAGAGAGGGTGCCAGGAATGGCTCAGCCCTTGGGGTTGCTTCAGCCCCAGCCCTGGGGAGGTCTCCAGCTGCAAGTGCTTCTGCCCAGCACTCGTGCCTGCCTCTGAGACCTGCCTGCTGTCTGCTGGCCTCAGAGCATCCTTTGGTTTGGAAACCTAAACTGCCTCATGTCCCTGGCTTTAACTGGTGCTTCTGGAGGTTGGAATGGGAAAATAGACCTGAGAGTCAGTGCAGGCACATTTTGACAGGTATCTGACTCATCTGGAGGTATTTTGTTTCACCCCAACCAACCCCACATCAGACCAGAACTGCAGGTCCCAGTGGCCACCTTGGGCCTGCACAGCTCCCCAGAGATGAGAGCCAGGGGGGGAATGGGGGAGCAGCCACAGGGCAGGGATGTGGTCAGTGTGGGAAACACCAACACCACCACAGAGAGCTCCCTGCAGGCCACCCTCACACTGCCTTGGGCAAGATTTTTAGAGGAAATAGAACCTACAGAAGAACACTTCCACCAGCAGTGTCAAGGACCAGCTCAGCCTCATCCCTCCATCAGCTGACCTGCCCTTGTCCCTCTGACAATCTGGGAAGGTGGGGGTGTGACAGCACTTTCAGCAGTCTGGAGTTTTCACCCAGGCTTCTCTCTCCATCCCTGAATCTCTCCACTCTACCTAACCCTGCTTCCCTTGGGGAGCACAGCACAGATGGCTCACAGCGGCCTGGGGGGAGTGTGCAATGGGAGAAGGGGGGTAGGGAAAATACCAGCTAGAGCTCAACTTATTTTATTGGTGTTAAATGCCTTTCAGATGTATTTAAAGGCCCCTGAAGGCCAAGGAGTCCAGTCACATTGCAACTAGGCTGCAGGTTCTCATTTGTTTTTGAGCCAGGCTTCAAAAGGAGAAAGGATTTGGGGTCGGATGATTCTTCTTTTTTTTTTTCTTTTCTTTCCTTTGTTTGAAGCCAGCACTTCAAAAGCAGCATCTGCAGCCTGGCTGCAGGCTCTGGGTGCCAGAGGAGCTGGTCATGTCCTGCTGGGCAGAGGAGCCCTGCCACTGGCCATGGGGTCAGTCTCATGCCTGGAAGGTGTCCAGAGGCAGGCTCTGTGCCCGAGAGCAGCAGCACAGCCCAAACACCTTGTGCTGCTCTGGTAGGAGCCTGGTGCTGCCACTGCTGCAAAGATTGTCCAGATACCCATGGCTTCCTAAAACTCCACTTTTCTCCAACTCTCAGGGAAGCTGGGATGAGAAGGAAGGATCATTGCTTGACCCTGTAATTCCTGGATGTGACAGAGCTGGTCCCAGCTCTGCTCCCTCTTGGGCTGCAGTTCCCTGAGGCCTTCCTCTCTGCATCCCACACTTTAGTCCTTCCAGACACCTTTTCAGGGAATAATTGCCTTGGATAAATATGTGTTTTTTTGGAGTGAGGAGGGTATAGCAGCTTTTAGCTGTGTGCAAATCAGATCATCACTTCCATGGTCATTTTGTGCCCGGATATGGCTCAGGGTATTTTTGGAGGTTTTGAATATTTTCCAAGCAGGAGGTGTTAGGGTAATGACAGAAAATGCCTCTCCTCTTTGCCCCTCTCTGTTCTTCTGTGAGACCTGTTAAATGAGGTCCCAGTTCAGAGGAGTAAAAACCCTCACACTGGTGCAAGTTCAGCAAGGTCCAGGGTCAGGAAGAATTGCACCCCTCTTTTGCACCAAATCTTACACTGTAAAAAGAGCTCTACAGATCAGTGGGTGCTGTTTGGAAAATCAGCATGTTACCTGGGTGGGAGCTTCAGTGGGAGAAAGAACAGACCAGAGAGGGGCTGAGAGAGAAGTGTTCCGTGGCTCTCAAAAACGTGCTCCTGTTACCTCTGAGCATCTGTAGGTGTGCAAAGATGGGTAACTTGGGCTGAACGTGCAAATCACAAGTTTTATTTGTTCTTCATAGGCACAGAGGAAGGCTAAGAAGGTTTTTTCCTCTGTTCTGGAGAAATCTAGCCCATTTTGACCAGAGTGCTGCTGTGTCATGCAGGCTCTAAAGGCCTGGCCATCCCCAGAGCTGTCAGCACTCTCTGAGCCCTCGAGTGTCTGTGCAGAGGTGTCTCATGCATTTGAGCTGAGTGTTTTGCCCCTCTACAAGGAGTTTCTCCTCCCTATGTTTGTGCTTCAGAAAGTTTATAATTGTTCTAAAGTTATGTTCAGGTGCTGTGAAGGGTAACTTCGCTCTCTTGAAGTGCAAAGGGACAGAGTTGGTGACTTCTTGTTATCCTCAAGCCTCCTGTGTTCCTGTGATTGTCTGCTTGAAAGCATGTTAATAAAGTACATGGCAGGAGCTTTTTTTTCTTGTTGTTGTTGTTAGAAGCCTTTCACACTGAATGTTTTCTAAATTGGCTGGGGGTGGCAATGAACCCAGTTACTGCCTAATCCCCCAGCCCATCCTCTCAGCAAATGGCTTGTGAAAGTCATTAATTTCACTGTAATTGATTTAAACGTTGCTCAGGGGGAGGAAAAATTAAGGAAACCAATGCCACTCTGAATAGAGAATTATGTGTTCTCAATTTTCTGTCAAAGTATCTCCCCACGTGCCCGTTGTGCTCTGGCTGCTGAGCAAACGCTGTGCCAGGGAGTCACACAGCAAATCCCAGCTGACAGAACCTGTGATGAGCTCCAGCACCAGCACAGGAGGCAGGAGAGCCTGCAAAGCATTTGCCTCCAGCAATTCACATCTGGTTGGGTGGCTCCACCAAAAAAACATGGGCACAGGAGACTTTGGAGAGTGGCCATGGAAAAGCACAGAGCTGGACCTGCTGACAGGCTCCTTGAAATGGCAGTGCTTGTGGTGGAACAGGGCTTTTTACAAGGCAGCCACCTGTTCCCCTTGCATTACCTCATTGCTACTACTGTATCCCCAGCTGTAAAGTAGTTTTAATTAAAATTATTTATTGCTCGGTAAGATTTGTTCCCTATTTTGGGTGTATCTTAGAAGATAACATTTTTTCCTTATCACTTCATCACTGGGCTTACACTTCAAAGGACTGTACCCGTGGATGTCACTGTGATCAGAATAGAGTATGTGGATTTTAGCTGAGCATTGACGTACAATCCATGTATTTTTAAGCTGAGCTTAGCTTTATTTTTCATTTTTATTTATACCTCTGACAACTGAATGAGTGCCCTGGCTCCAAGCCAGATCTCTCAATAATAATAATAATCTTTTTTTCCAGATTCTTGGGAAACGGCTTCTCCACTGTATTGTGCATGTTCTCTTGACATCTTAATACAGTTTCTAGGTCACTGAGCTAAGAAAAGAACTATAGGTGCCTCTAAAGTCTCCTTAAAGGAGAACCAGCTGGGCCAGGTTGATGGTACTTAGAGAAATCAATTATTGTCATGTACTGCCTTCACGCTGTGCCAGATCAGTCGAAGAGGAAGCAGTTTTGTCAGGTTTCACTCCATCTGCAGGACTGCTCATGCTACTGCCCTCGGGCCACCTGTGGTGAATGGATGTTGCTCATGGATCCATCAGTTGCTGCAAGTCTGTGCTGGCACCCACTGGCTCTCGGGCAGGGGGTAACTCAGCGTTTCAAGTTCTTTTGAAGGCTGAGGGCTGAAAGCAGAAGCACCGGGAGGTGAAGATCTCTCAGTGTGCAGGTGGAGGTCAGTCTTGCCTTTGCCAGCCTGGAGAAACTGCCTCACTCCCACCGAGGAGTGGGAGATGCCAGGGAGGGAGGGTGGTGTCCCCACAGCTCCAGCCCGAGTTGCTTCTGTCCCTGGTGCCAGTGTGGAGCTGGCTGTGCCCCAGGGGTGAGCAGGCAGGACAGCTCCAGCGCTCCCTTGCTCCTGTTGTGGGATCCACATCCTTAGAGGGAAGCTCAGCCCCTCCCAACTGGGGCTGGGATTCCCCTGTGTGGATTGATGAAAAAAAACCTGGAAGCTAAATTCAGCCAACTAATCCATGAGCACTCAGAGATGTTTGAAGGACTCTGTTCCTTAATATGCTGCAAGTCTCACCAAGGGATGGTGCAGGATCAGGGCTGGGAGGGGTTCTGGTAGCCCCAAGCCCTCACTCTGTCCTGCCCTGTATGGAGCAGTAATCTATGGGCTGGGTGGAGCAGTGAGAAACTGAGCTCTGGCCAAGCAAAACACAGAGAAAATACTCGGTGTGATTCCTCTTGCTCTCTCGTACCCTGCTTTTCTCAGTTCAGCTCTGCAGCCTGCCTGTGCCAAAGGACTGCTGCTGCCAACAGGAGAGGCTGGAGTCATTCTCTGGGGAAAGGGAGTGAAGCCTGGTGTCATGCACCTGCAAAAACTGATATTTATCCTTTCTGCCAAGAGATTAGGCTGAACACTTGGCGCCTGCCAGATTCAACAGGGCAATGGCTGGTGATGTTCAGTGGAACAGGAAACAGGGCCAGGCTCCCCACTCCTGGGGCAGTGAGATGCTCCACTGTCCTCCAGGATACAAAGCCACCTTGCGAGAGTGACAGACTGCCAGTACACACACAGCTCCCTCTGGCATCCAGAAACTTTCCTTACTGAGGTGCAGAAGTACTTTTTTTCCCCCGTGTTCTCAGGAGTTGAAACTGAGCCTCAGGCATCGTTGTTGCCTGCACCCACTGTCCCAAGGGAGTGGCAGCAGCCCACAGGAACTGCACGGGCATGGACATGGGTGCTGTGGCTGGTGACATGTGGCTGGTGGCAGTGGCATGAGGAGGAGGACAGAAGGCAGCTCTCTGCAGCACAGGGCCTTGGAGATACTTTTCTGAGCAAAAATCTGTCTCTTGCCTCTTTGAGTGACTCCCATGGGCTCTGGCAGGGTATTTGTGTCCTTGCTCCTGGTGGCTGTCCCCTCTGCCTCAGGGGTGCTTCCTGCAGGCAATGCTGTGTTCCTGTTGTCCAGAGCATTTCAGCTCCCTCTGCTCCAAAAGCCTGGGCAGTGCAGCCAGGGATGTGTGTGGATAAAGGCCAATGATCCTCCTGCTCCCTGGTTCCCCTCAGGGCTGTGGGAAGGCCCAGGTTTCAGGACTCACCTGTGCCCCAGGTCCCAGTTTGTGCAGGGGGAGGTGGCAGTGCTCCCTGGCCACAGCTGGATAAGGCAGGATGAGCAGTGATGGGCTGTGCCAGTAAAGCACAGGGCCCAACTTGAGTTCAGGGGCTGCTGGCCTGTGCAGGCTGCGAGATTGGGTTGTGAATGTCACCACATAATCCATGTTCGTGGGGAAGGGGAGGTCACAGCTCCTTTCCCATCTGCATCCCTGCTTTTTCTGTGAGTGCTCTGGTTTCACAGGTCTGGAGCTTAGCATGCACCGTGCTCTTACCTGGTGTCTTTTCAGTCGGTATTCAGCCACGGTTGTTTAAACCCTGAGATGAAAAATAAACTACTCTTGTTTGCCTGTCCCTCTGCTTTGTTGCACTGCTGAGGCAGGAGGCAGTGGTGGCTTCCCTGTTTGCTGTGGTGCAGCAGGGCTGAGCCTCCATCTCCTGGTGGCACTGCCACATGGCAGCCAGGCTCTGCCTGCACTGATGCCTTAAGTTTTAGCTTTTACATTTTCCAGATCAGTACTGCTTTAATGTATAACTCTAAAACTCCACAGCCTGTCAGCTGCTGTCCTACCATTTTATTCACACAAAACAACTTCTCTCCAGGCCCTAACTTCAAGGACAGCCTGTTTTTCCAAGCCCAAAAATGTAAACTACTGAGAACAGCAGAGAAGAGAGAGGGGGGCAAACTGGAGAATGGGGCTGCACTGCCTGAAGGTGTAATTGGACAATTGGCTTTGAAATGCAGATGGACCAAACTTATATCTGTCCAAAAACCACGTGTTGGTCCATCCTGGGTGTAGCCTGGGCCAGGCTCTTGTACTGCCCAAGGTGTGCCCTGTGAAGGCCTTTCAATAAATACCTACTTTATTGTTTTAACTCTGTCTAACTTCTGTTCTAGGGAGCCTCTCAAGGCATCAGCAGGAGTGTCCCAGCACAGGGACCAAAACTGGCCCAGGAAGCTGAGGGAAAGCTTTGGAGTGTGGGGGGTTCCTGCCAGGCTCAGCCCCTCTGGCCACGGTGGGACACAAATTTATCCACAGGGCTTCTCTGGGCTGCCAGGGCAGGGAAGCAGGTTCTCTTTGAGTTCTCTCTCTGAAACTTAATTTTGTCCTCATCCTGAAGAAGGTTCACACAAGGTTCTTTTAGTGCATTCCTGCCCAGTGCAGCCTCAGCACCATCCAGCATTGTTTTCCAAGGTTTACTCAAAGTGGGGTGCTATCACACAATTTCAGGACAGGGGGAGGTTAGGGATTTTCTCTCACAGCCTCTGATACTGGGCTCAGCATGTTCACACTCTCCCAAGGGTACCTCAGAACTTATGGAGTCCCCCAAAGGCCACATTCAGAGTATTTTTCACAAGTAGGAAAGAGAGTTCTCAGCATTGCAGCTGCAGCTGGAGGTCCAGGGATTTTTTCCTGTCAAGATTTGCCCCTTCCATCACTTTTCTCCCCTCTGAGCTCCTTGTGAGTATCAAGTACCTGGAACCAAGGGAGACTTCATCCAGACATTCATTTTTTCTTTTGTAAGTGATTTGAAAAGATTTACAAGGGAATTGCAAATGGATCTGAGCAAAGATGGGAAAAGACCGCAAAAGAGAAGAGACTTTAACAAGACAGGGGAACAGGGAGCTCTGCCAGCATCCCTGCAGGGTCTGCTAGGCTGTTATTCACCCCTCAGGGCATTGTCAGCCTTTGCCCACAGCAGCCAGGGGGACACTGGCCCATGGCTGATGGGCTGGGGGGACTCTGCTGTGCTGCTGTGCTCTCTGAGCTGCACCTGCACTGGCTCTGGGCTTGCAGAACCAGGGTGATTAAATTAAAGGTGGCAAAGCCACCTCCAGAATCAGCTCTGCAAAGCACCAGCTGCATGTGCAGGGCCTGGGAGCTGCTGGCACAGCATGGCTTGGCCCAGCTCTCCAGCTGCCTGTGGCTCCTGAAGCGCTCACGGACAGCAATCACTTCCCAGCGTCAAGTGCTCTCAGTTGCCCGCAATTTTGGAATTGTGCAAGTCTTCCCCAAAGACTGTTCTCCTTTCCAAAGATGCCAGCTGGGAAGGTTGTGTGCCCAGGGCCCCAGTGTGTGTCCCTCCAGGAAGCTGGAGGTGCAGTTTGTGTGGGACACCTGTGTCTGCAGGACAGTGGCAGCAGACCCTTGCAGAAGGGACACGGTGGTGGCACTGATGGCAGAGCTCCAGGGGCACGGGTGCACCGTGCCAGGATCGGGTTACAGCTGTCCTTGTGGCCACCAGGCCTGCCTGGAAGGGGGATGGTGCTCACAGACAGGTTTTTCTCAGAAGCCTGGCTTCAAGCACAGTCCGAGGAGCTGGCAGGGGCTCCCTCCAACAGGAGTGACACCTGAGGAAGACTGGGGGAAGGAGAGGCAGTGAGAGGAGAAGCGGCTTTGATGCCTGATCAGTGTGACCTGGAGCAGAGGCCAGACAAAATGAGAGGAATAAAGTAGGGATTTATTGCAAGGCCTTCCAAGGCCACAGCCTGGCAATGCAAGAGCCCGGCTGCAGCCCTGCCAGGATGGGCCTCAAGACGGACACAGAAAAGGGGCCTGGGCATGGGGTTTCATACTTTGATAAGTTAGGGTTCATTTGCATGTTGAGCTTAACTGGCCAGTTCATAACTTGGAATGATGAAGTTCCATCCTCCTTGCTTGGCCTCCTCTTTTTTACGTTGTTTGTGCTTTTGGGCCTGAGGTTGGGAAGGATTGTCCTTGAATGTTGAGCTGGAGAGAATTGTTGTGTCTGACTGCCCTGTGAGGAGAACTCAGTAACACTTAATAGGAAGCTGAGAGCTACACACTAAAGTAGAACAGGAAAAAACCTTAAAACTTAAGGCATCATTTCCCCCCATCAGCTTTTCCTGGTTCATGTACTCAGGGGGCTGCGCAGCCTCTCAGATCACAGCAAGCTCCTTCACCCCAGGGAAGGGGGGAGTTCACCCGCATCCCCCTGAGCACTCTGTGCCTGACCCTGCCCTGTGTCCCCAGGTGTCCCTGAGCCAGGAGTGTACCCGTGCCATCATGAAGCTGATGTACTGCCCGCACTGCCGGGGCATGGCCAGCGTGAGGCCCTGCAACAACTACTGCCTGAACGTCGTCAAGGGCTGCCTGGCCAACCAGGCCGACCTCAGCACGGAGTGGAAGTACCTGATGGGTAAGAAGGCCTTTCTCTGCTTGTCACCCTTGGACTCTCTGAGGTTGTGTTTGACGAGTAAAGGGCACGGTGGGAGGCTCAGGGGAGGTTGTTCGCAGTGGGAAAGCTCTCAGTCCTCCCTGTGCCCACACAGCATCACTCTGCAAGCTCCTCTCTCCCTCTCTCACACTGTGCAAGCACAGCTGGGCTGATCTGAGAGCTGAGGGAGCCTCGGTGTTTGGGCTCACGGAGGGCAGGCACAGAGGAGGTGACCTTGGGCTTGGCCTTTTTCTCCCTTGCCTTGGCCAGAGCTGCCAGCTCAGCCCCAGCTGCAGCCCCACAGGTTGGCCCAGGGTTGGTGTGTGTTGGCATTAACAACAAAAACCCCAGGGAAGTCAAGGAGTCCTTGTCACCTGCCTCTCAAGGGACACTGCAGGATGGATGGGGAGCACAGCACAGCGAGGCCAGGGTACTGCCTGCCCAGCCCAGCTGTGCTGGAAATGCTCCCTGTGCCAGCAACTGGGAGGCTGCTGCAAAGGAGGGGCAGGAATTGTCCCTTCCCCAGGGGTTCAGTGGCCATTTGGCCTTTCTGACCAGAGGCAGCCAACTGTTCTGTCACTCTCTCCTGGCAGGATGACAGCCGTCTCCTGAAACATCACTGCGCAGCTTTCCTTGATTGACAGGGAAGCAATTCCATGTGCATTTTGCATTTATTCTGGCTTCCTCTTCCCGAGAGACACTGTCAAGGGGCGACAGCTAGAAGGAAATTGGAGCTTCTTTCAAATTGCAGTCGTACATTTCAGTGTCAGAGGTCACAAATTGATCAAGGAGGGAGCAAATCGTGGAGTCAAAGGCAGCAGTTCACTGGTGGTGTCCTTCCTTCACCCTTCTCCAGGCCCTTCTGTGTGGCCAGAGATGATTTTCTTCCACTAAATACAGAGTTATTCTTTCAGTTTGACAAATTAGGCCAGGTCAAATTAAGGGAGATTTTTATAGTAAGTGGTTCAAATATAATTTATCACTATTTGGGGATGCAACCTCTGATTTAAATGTCTGTATCTCAAGATTAGTGCCTCTTCAAAGCACTATTTGTCTGAAATACACAGTCTCAGAGATGATACCACAGCTCCTGAGTGGCAGCAAAATTAAACTGGAAGCTTCTCAGTGTTACAGGAGATTTTATTTCCCAGAATACAAAAAAAGTTACCAAAATTTACCCCCTTTATACTGAGAAGCATGTAGGCTGTCCTTCCTTCAGACCCAACTGGAGTGTTGAGAATTGTCTCTGGGGGTAGGCAGAGATTGGTAATTCTCTGTAAGCCGAGCACAGTCCCAAAGCAGCCACCCAAGCAGGATCTGCCAGGCCAGGCAGGAGTGCTTGGACATCAGAGCTTTCCAAGAGGAGCTGAGGGCAAGAGGCCCTGTCCTGTTTACCAGTTTGTTGTGGGCATACTGGTCTGCTCCTGTACCTGTATAGCCTGATGCTTCCCTGGCTGTTGTCCTTCCAGAGGTGAAAGTGAGAAGAATTACTCCTTCTCTCACTCCTTCACTGCCACAGAAGCTATTTCCCACACCCACTCCCTCTGGCACCTTATGGACCCCAATTCTGCCACTTCCTGCTGGCTGCAGTGCTTTGATGAAGACACGCACTGAGTTAGGAGGGTGAGGGCCAAGTGTTGCTGTGTGTTTCTTACTAATTCTGCACCAGTTTTTTGTTTTTCCCTTCTGTATCACCAAGGGAAATGCTGGTTACTTTGGGTGAGCACTCTACCCCAAGTGCATTTACCACTTGCAGGAGGTTCCTCTGCCACAGACGGTGGCTTTACCTACATAAAGTGAGGAAAACAAGCACTGGGCAGTGGAGGAGACTTGCCAAGAGCCCAGCAGCTTCTCCCAGGCAGCATGAGCATGATCTTTGTCTTGGTTTGCCCAGAGTGATGGTGAGAGCTGTGCCTGCCTTGTCCCCCTAGATTCCCTGATCGGGGTGGCTGATCGGATCGATGGGCCCTACAACGTGGACACTGTCATAGGCACCATCCACATGAGGATTGCTGAAGCCATCTCTAACTTGCAAGAAAACAAAGATTCAATCACCAGCAAGGTAGGAGAGTGCGCCTGGGCCTGGCTGAGAGCACCTCATGTGCAGCTGCCAGGACTAAATGCTCTTTTGTGCTCACTATTCAGCTGAACTGGGGGAGGTGAAGAGTGAAAGAGAGCAAATGCCACTCTTTTAATGATAAATTACCTTGGTTTCCTACCACCCATCTGATAAAAGCAAAAACCTTTGCAGGTGTTTCTAAATACTGCACCCTGCCACATCCATGCTGTGCCTGCACCCAAAGGAGGTGGGACAGCATACATGGCGACAAGGGGAGGCCATGTGCCATTTGCTGTCAGGGGCCTCTGTGCTGAAGAGTTTTGAGATGTTTTGGCTGAGCTGAGGCATTTTCACAAAGGGCACAGTCCCCAGCGACAGGAGGCAGCTGCTCTACCCTGCCTGGAGAGGATGTTGTGCTGTGGAAACACTGGGCTATCAGGTTGTGTCATGGGACAGAGCTGCAATCTGGCAGTCCATCTGGAGAGTACAAACCAGGCTCTCCTGAGGCTCACCTGCCTTCCAAGAAGTGTGTATCATGAAGGTCTCTTCTGCTAGTCTTCTATTTTTAGTATGTTTATCCACTTAACCACAATCGCCTCTGTAGCTGCAGGTAAGAGAAGCTTTGGGAACAAAAGCAGCCCTGCAGGGCTCCTGCATTTTGCCCAGGCACTCCCCAGGTCCTGCAGCTATCCCACAGTCAGGGCAGAAATGCAGATGAAAGAAGTGGGACAGGTCCTAACTGGGTTTTGGATAAGGGAAGGGGCAGAAGTATTGCTTGGCAAACAGGAATTCACTGGCACACATCAAAGCACTGACAGCAGCATGCATCCAAGTGCTGGGTTAGGTTTCTTTTCCAACATGAAAGGCAATGTTCTTTCTGCCCTTGTTAGGTGAGACTAAGGCTTTCCACATAAAAGCAAATCCATGAGGTGGGAAAACACAGCATCATCTGCAAAGAAAGGTGTTTCCAGGGGGAATCTGGTGAAAGTAAAAGGGCTAAATAGTCTAACTGGTGTGTGATTGGAGCAACCAAACATGTTTGGTAAGCTCCTCAGTATGACCTGGTGACCAGGTGACTGGAGCACTCTTTGCTGGTGGCACAGCTCACAGAGGAGCTGCAAAAGCTCTGAGCTCTGTTTTTGAGCATGGCAAAGCCATCAGGTGAAGGATGTTGTCAGCTGAGTTCAGGACTGTCCCAGGCCAGTCCGGGCCATCTCAGAGCTGAGGATAGCAGGTTGGGCTGCAGCTGAAGGCTTTAAGCGTGACCCAGGCAAAGGGCACTGCTGTTAAGGTAAGCTCCCAGTCTGACCAGTCAGGAGGCACTGAGGCAGCCATACTCCACCATCAGGGACTGTCACTGCAGCCCCCAGGAGTGGCAGGTCACAACCCCACGGGTCCCTGCTTGACTCCTGCACACGCCACTGCCACAGCCAGACCAGGTCCCCTCACTGGGTCCATCCCAGGTGTCCCAGGGCAGTCTCAGATCTCTCCTTCCTTAAAGTGATTTATTCAGAGCACAGTAACACAGAAAAAGCTCGAGCTGGTGCCTCTGAGGATGACAAAGCAACCCCTGGGCTTTTATCCCCTCACAGTCCAAGCATGCAAAAGTCTCACCTGGGTATGCCCTGTCTCTGGTCACCTGGCTGGTGCCACAGGTCCCCGTGTCCCTTGTTATGCAAAGGGTCGGCAGCTCACAGCCCCTGGCTCAGCCACCCAGAGCTGAATCTGCAGCTCCCACGAAGCTGCACCTGCACAGAATGAGTTCCTCAACACTGAATGCCTTTTGTGAGAGGAGCCAGGAGTGGCCCTTGGCCCCAGTGCCATCCTCAGTCACAGGTTGTCCTGGGATCTGGGTAAAACTGGAAAGAACCACTGGTGGTGCTGAGCTTTGTTTCCAGGGCAGCACAGAGCACTTCCTCACACTGCCTTTCTCCCTGTGGCTCTCACGGATTTGAGGCTGCAGGAGCTATCAAAGGCTGCAAATGCCTATGTGCTCTCATTATTCAGGAGACTACTGACCCCCTCAGTCTGCTGGAGTTGTGTTTTCTCCAGCAGTAATTTGCATTTCTCACCTGAAGCGTTTGGGCTGGCAAGAGATTCGCCTTGGTACCACACTGTGCTGGAGCTGCTGCTGTCCTGGACACATCCCCAGATTTTATCTCCTGGAAGAGCCCACCTACCAACAGCAGCAATAGGCCAGCAAGATACAGCAGTGAAACCAAGCTTTTGTTTTGGTAGAACCAAGTTGAAAATGCTCCTACATGCACTTTTCAGGGTGGGTTTTTTGCACTGAGCGAACGAGACTGATGAACAAACAAATTGGCTTGGTGCTGAGCTGCTGGAGTCATCAGATCCGTGTGGTCAGCAGGACAGGGCACCCCAGGAGGGGCCTTTGGAGGCTGAATGTCCCTCAGACACACGGACAAGGGACTCTTGGCTGGGTTAGGACACACAGACAGGGGACTCTTGGCTAGGTTAGGACCTGCCTGTCAAAACCCAGGAGCCAGCACGTTCCGCAGGAGGCACAAGCTGTGTCAGCAGAGCTCTGTCTGTGGTCCTGACTCTTCTGCTTTAAGGGGACACCAAGCAAAGTCACATTTATCAATAGCTTCTGACAGCAGCCTGGCAACCACAACAAGCTTGGAAGCCCTCTTTTCAAATCAGATGGCTTCCTTTGTAAAGGCTGCCATTTTCTGGCTCAAACTGACAGTGCAAAGTCCCTCCTGGCTCTGATGCTTTGTTCAGCCTGGCCCTCTGAGCTCTCCTGCCACCGCTGAGGCTCAGCTGCCCAGCCCTGGTGATCTGCAGCAGAGGTGTCACTGCCTGGACTGGTGATGCAGAGCCTGGGAGAAGCAGGTGTTTCCAGGACACCCTTCAGCTCATCCTAGAGGCCAGGGCTGAGGATTTGTACCTTCCAAGGGCTTCTGCTGCCCTCTGGCTACAAAGCCCACCTGGGCAGGTAGTTAGGATGGTAGGAGGTACCTGAAGATAACAGATAAATCAGTTCTGCTGCCTCATTTGCCCCTGAAATGTCCAACCTGGCAGATGGTGGCACATCTGCCATCCTTGCACTTCCCAGGTATGGATGTTGATTGCAGGAGGCAAGGGGATAGTCCCGCATCAGTCTGTTGTCCATCAGTGAAGCTGCCATGCTGTGTAGTCTTGAAGCCCACACCACTGATGCAATGAGTGCGAGCAACTCCCATCTTGTTCTTCCCAGGAGTTTATTTTCCAATCATAAGAAGAACACTTAAAATTGCTATAAATAATTTAGTATCAATATTGGTGACTCATCCAAAAACATGTGTTACTGCTGAATGTTTTGCTTAATAGTGGTAACCAAAACCAGTTACAATGTGCTGAAAACACATCTGGCACTAGAAGCTAAGCCAGAATCTCTGAGAATCTTGGCGATAGGAAGGATAAATATACTTAAGAAGGAAAAAAACCCATAACTGTGGAGTGTTAAATAATTAAAGGAATAGCATCAAAACATGGGATAGAGAGTTTGGTTTGTTTTTCAGGTATTTCAAGGCTGTGGGAACCCCAAAATCAGCACAAAAGGCTCCAGTAGTGAGGACAAGAGGAGACGAGGGAAGGTGACATTGGAAGCCAAGTCCTCTGCACAAGCACTGGAGATGCTGGTGGGTTTGTGCCTGGGGCTGGCCCTGGGTTCTGCAGGTTGGGTCACACCACTCTGGGGGCTGCTGAGCTGCATGTCTGGAGGAGATCAGATCAGCAAGTGCTGGTTGGGTCTATGTTGCCAGACTTACCTGAAGAGGTTCCTAGTCTGATGATCTTCTCCTGGTACTGGAGCAGTGCTTGCCATGTAACCTTTAGCCTTGGGCACTTGGCTTGATGGTTGGTTTTTAGGGGAAGGTTGATGATACATCCTTGTTTGCATAAAAACAGATTTTGTGCTGGTAAAACAAAAAATAGGCAGAATCCTTGTACTTTCCTCAGCCCTGGGGCACCCCAGAGCTCTCATGGCCCTGAGCATCCCCTTTGCTTACAGGTTTTAGATGCCAAAGGGAATCTGACAGCTCTCAAGACATACTGGATCACCCTGCCCAGCAGCCTGTGCAGCAAAAAAGTCATGGCCAGCTCAGCATCAGATGACAAATGTTGGAATGGAATGACCAAGGGCAGGTATGGAGTGGGTCAAGGTGCCAGGAGCACCAATCTGGGGTGAGAGGAGGGGTTTGAAAAGGCACTTACACATCATCACAGCCAGCCCCAGAGTGAGCAGTCTGTCCCTGTCCTTAGAAATGCTGCATTTCCAGAGAAGCTGGTACCTGGGAATGTCAAGCCTGGTGTCATTTTGCTGTGTGTTGAGGGGCAAGCACTGAAATGCACTTACCATGAAATAACTGTGTTGTTTCCTACTAAGGAAGCAGAAGGCAGCACCCAGAAGGCAGCAGGGCTGGATTTACCTCACAAGCTGCAGAGCTGCTGCAGAGAATTGCATCCATGTCCCTCTATCCATACCTGCTCTGAAATGCTGTTCCCTCTGAGAGGGGGCACCTGGGTGACATCAAACAGCTGCAGAAACGGCTCCCACCCCAGCCAAGGTTAAAGGATGGCTGAGGGGAGATTGGCAGCTGCTGGACATGCACCTTTCTCCCCTTCTCTCTGCAGACCTCTTGGGCTTTGCCAGCCTGGAGTCAACACCTTCAACTCTTCCACATTTCACATTGTTGCCAGCAGTGTCCCAGATCTGCAGGAGCAGGAGGACCAGGGCACTGCAGGAGCAGCAGTGCAGCTCTGGTTCTCAGCTCCCAACTAACTAAAGCTTCCCTGGGAGCCTGTCTGGTCAAACTGTGCTGGGGACATTCAGGGTGTCAGTCCCCACAGGATTTAACCAAGCAGGGATTAAAGCGCTCCTCAGCCTCCCATGTGGACAGAGATTTTCCACAGGGGAGTGTCACTCTGGGCCTATTGGTACCATCCTGAGAGCAAGCCCTCTGCCCTCCCTGCAGGAAATCCCTGCCCGTGCTGGCACGGGGGTGCTGCAAGGCCACCAGCCACCTCCTGCAAGCTCCTGGGGTCTGGCCATGGCAGCATGGATGGGCTGCTGTCCCAGCAACCACCAGCTACAGAGGGGGTCACAGAAGCTGGGTTATCCCTGCTGTCTGTAGGGAGAGCTGAGCTGAGCTGGGGGGAGACATCTAAACTTTCTGCCTTCCTTCCTTCCCAGTTACCTGCCTGAAGTGATGGGGGATGGCTTGGCTAACCAGATTAACAACCCAGAGGTGGAGGTGGACATCACCAAGCCAGACATGACCATTCGCCAGCAAATCATGCAGCTGAAGATCATGACAAACCGGCTGGGCAACGCCAACATCGGCAACGACGTGGATTTCCAAGACACAAGTGAGTGCAGCAGAACCAGGGAGGTTCAAAGGGGGGCCAGAGGGGCTCAGCAGTCCTGCAGCCGGCACATGTGTCCCTGCAGCCTGCATAGCTGTCCCTGCAGCCTGCACATGTATCCCTGCAGCCTGCCCAAGTGTCCGTGCAGATGCTGCTGCTGAGCCCTGGGGGGCAGAGAGAGGCTGTGGCAGCCTGGTTTTTGGTTTGGGACTGCTGAGGGGCTGCTTGAGTGCAGCCAGCTTGTTGTGAGGTGGCTGGAGGCTGTGCTGCTCCCAGTGCCTTACTGAAACCTGCGGGGCTGTCTCCAATCCCAGTCCTGCTGACAGGGCCATCACTCCTGACTGCTCCAGGGTTTCCAGCTGGTGATTAAAGCCAGCAGGAGGCCAAGTATGAGGATGCAGAGAGGAGGAGGTGGCCAGGGTGGGGCTGGTGGCCAGAGCAGCAGGGGGAAGGCTTTGCCCACCATAAAGGAAGCAGTCTGTGCTCACCCCCAGTTTGTCCCTGCGCAGGTGACGACATGAGCGGCTCTGGCAGCGGGGACAGCTGTCCTGACGACGTCTGTGGCAAAAGACTTTCTAAGAGCCCCAGCACCAGGCAGCCAGAAACACACGCTATTCCTAAGCAGTCTGGACACGGTGTCAGTGGGGCCAGCAGCAGATCTTTGCCTTCTGCCTCCCTCCTCCTCCTCCTCCTCCTCCTCTCGGTGATGCAGTTGTGGCGGTAACTCACTGGCACAGCCAGGAAATAGACTGCGGCTGAGGGCTTCACTTTGCCAAAACCAACCAACCAACCAACCAACCAACCAAAGGACATATTTAATTTCACCTTGGCAAAAAAAAAAAAAAGGAAAAAAAAAAAACAAAAAAAAAGGGAGGAGAAAAAGGTTTTCAGAAGGTTTCAGTTGTTTGCTATTTCTGGCAGTGCTCGAGCTGTTTTCTTCTTTCTTGGTCTTTCCCCGATGCCGGGCCCTTCTTTCCGTACCTCATTGTTTTATTTTTGTTATTGCCACAAAGGGGCTCTGGGGCTGAAAGAAGCCTTTGCAGAGAGCTCCAGGGGAACTGGGCTGAGCCCTCCCAGGGCAGCTGTGCTGCTGCCTCCAGTGGAATATGCAATTGCCCTGCCCTTGTTCCCCAGTGCAGCACAGTGCTCCCAACGAGACACACCTCAGCACGGCTCACCTGCTGCATTCAGGGCTCTTTGGGTTCTTTCTCTGTGCTTCCTAGCTGGGCAGAGATGGCCCTTCACTTCCAGGGGTGTCCAGAGGAGCGTGAGCAGGTTTGGTGGGTTGGACTGAAAGAGTTTGGCAGTGGCTGTTGGACCCGAAAATGCAGAACTCCGTTTTTCTTTGGGAAGGTCACGAGTGGGTTTCTTGACTAGAGCTCGTAGCTGATGACAATTTGAAATGTAGGTTTCCTACATCTAAGTGACTGGGAATGAGTGTTAGGGGTTGGGGTTTGGGGTACTTTTTCTTTGCATGCTAGTTGGAAAGCCATTTTTTACCCAAGTAACAATGGTCCAATTTCTACCTGCAGTGCAGTACCATTGTAGGTAACAGAGAGATGCAAATATGCACAGTGGGATTCTCTGTGTGACAGACAGTTGTGCTGCCTCCTCCTTCTCTGGCCCCAGCCATGGACAGGAATCTGGTTTTTTTTCTTGGTAATAAGAGAGACCAGGGACATTTTACTGACTGGAGCTTTGGGACTGGTTGTGCCCCCTCAAGCAGCTGCCTTAGGGCAGAGAGGGACTGGTGGGGACCACTGTGGGCTCTGGGTCCCCACCCAGAGCACTGGCTCAAGGCAGCACCCACCAGGGGGAATGCGAGGATGAGATGCATTTTGTTTGGGATTTGTTTTTACCTTTAGTGTTTGTTCCAGTTGCATTGTAGGTTTTTAATGGATTCCCACTTTCCCTGTTCCTTCCCCATCACCCAAACCCTAACCCCTGCAGGCACGGGCTGAGCCAATGGTCAGACACCTCTGGCAGCTCCGTTTCGGCTGAGGGGAGGGCCAGGCTCATCCTTTGCTGCCCCATCCCACCCCTCACCAGCCTTTGAGTGATGTGGGCAGCTGCCCTAACCCCAAATTGCTTGGTGGGGCGGGCTCTGGGCCAGGTTTTGAGGCTGGGGGTGGTGAGTGAAGTTATAAATGTCCTCACGTAGCTGTAGGAGTGTCTGTGCTTGGTAGGGCTGTGTGTTTGGGGCTTCCAGAGGCTTCTGTGCCTGATGAGCCACAAGTGTGGGCTAGAGCTGTCGGTGTAGCAGGTGTTGGGTACAGCACAGCCCCTGTGACTGCTTGGGGCCAGGAGCACACACAGGGGTTGGGTTTGAGCTGCAGACAGGTTTGTGTTGGGGTGAGAGGGAGGGCAGAGCTGGGCCTGTCTCTTGCTTGACTGGTCTGTACGGAATTTGAGCATTTCTTCTCTGTCTTGCCAGAGGAGATGTGCCTTTGGGCAGAGCAAGCACTATGGGGTTGGGGTTTGGCTGTTTTCTAAAAAAGGGGGAAAAAAACCATTTTTAACATTAGCAGTTTCTAAAGAGTGCAGTTTAAGGAAAGATGAGGACATGAGCAAGGTAATGCTGAAAGCCAGGGCAAGGTGCTCGCTTCCTGCCCTCCCTGGGGCCCAGTGGTGGCACTGAGGGTGCCTCAGAACAGACAGAGATTTTAGGCCAGTTTTGACCAGCCTCTCCAAGTCACAGTGATTATTGCCACTGACTGTGCATCCTTTCTGCCTTGGCCTCACCTTCTTGTAAGGCAAAATCACACCTGATCTGGTCAGGTGTCAGAAATGAACACTGGGGTGCTGGACAATGGCTGAAGGACAGACAGTGCCACTAGACCCATCAGAACCCTGGAGAGGATAAAGGTAAGTTGTGGTTTTGTCTAGGTTTATTTACTCCTAGACATACAGCAAATTCACATTATTTTTACTGCTCTGAAGAGTTCCTGTCTTCTCTTTTTCATCAGAATTGCAAATACAAATTTAACCTTCAGTTACAACAATCCCCACAACCAATCCTGCAGAAGTTTTACATCCAAAGCAAAAAAAAACGAAAAAAGGGGGGGGAGGGGGGTAGGGAGGAAGAATTAAAACATTGTACTATCTTCAAAACACAGTTGGATTGGAGTTTTAATGGATGCTGAGGTCAGTGTTTTGTTTTGCAGAATGGGAGCTTGAAAGCTACTTCCATTTCTGTGCAATTAGTTTTTGCTGTCTGCGTCTTATCCTCAGCTTGAGAGTCACTTCCATTTCTGTTCAATTAGTTTTTGCTGTCTGCCTGTTATCCTCAAAAGCTTCTTGTGGGCCCTTTCACATCTTAAATGTGAAGCCAGGAATTTACTGATTATCCAGTTCATATTCTAACAATTGAATAGCCCAAACTAGCAGTTCTGTTACAAGAAAAAAAAAATCTGATAGTGCGAATTAATAAGGCAAAACCTCAAAAAACCATTAAAATCTGTTATGCGGGAGAAACCCTTCCTTATGCCTTCATGCCTGGGCTGGGGTTGAGCTCCCACTTCCACATCCCTCCTGACCCTGATGGTGGCAGCTTCCACTCTCCAAAAGCCAAGCCAGGGTGAGAGCAGGGCAGCAGCCTGAGGTGAGGGCAGTCTGTGCCCAGAGACACACAGTGGTGGTGGTGACATTTCCTCCTCAGCCCTGCATCTGCTGGGGTTCATTTTTATATCTGTCCATGGTCAGCCTACACTGCTGCTTTTTGTTGCTCCCTGGTTACTCAGTTTTTCTGTTCTCTCTTGCCCTGGTTTCCCCAGCTGCTGCCATGAAGTGGCCTGGGGTTGTGTTTGGCCAGGAACTGAAATGGCTGAGAGCCCCCAGGATATCAACTGGGCATCCTCTAAATTGAAGCAAACCATAATTACTGCTGACTGAACAACCACTGGTGTGACTGAACAAGCTGAAATCAACCCAGGTCCAGACAAGCCCCAGCCTGTGGTCGGGCTGGTGCAGAACCTGGGGCCTTTCAGTGCTTATAAATGACATTTCCTGGGCTGCTGCCTGCTGGAAAACACTGTGACACACCTCCCCAGCCCTGTGGGGAGGCTGCTCTGGGTTGGCTGCATGAGGGGATCTCTGAGGAACTGGGCTGGCTGGGGAGAAAAATCTGCTTCAGTGTTATCAGGATGGTGATCCATGGTGTTCTGGTGTGAAAAGGCCTCATACTTGACAGGGGTGTGGAGGGGGTAGTGGTGTAGGAAAAAATATTTACAAAAGCCCCTTCCCTGGGAAGGGGAGAACCATAAATGGTGAACTTCCAAGTGTCTCTGTCTTTCAGCCTGCTCTTTGTGCCATAACGTGTATGTTTTAAACAATGGTGAGGGTCTCCAAAGGCTTTGAGAGCACAGCTACTTCTCATTTACAAATGACAAGCTGCCTGTTGTTTTCTGGTGGGCTTGGTAGGGGCTAAGGTATAGCAGAATATCTAAAGTCCCCCTTTGCTTTAAACAGATGCATTTCTATCTGCAGGAGTAAGAATTATTTCACTTATCAGCATAGCTGGACAGTTATCTATTTCTTTCTGTTACCAAGGTACTTGTAACTCTCTTGCACTGTTTATCTAAAGTTGAAATATGTTCTTTGAATCCTTGTATAAATAAAAAGGCTGGAGACAAATCTGTATTTACAGGGCAATTATTTCTTCTCCATTTAGGCTGAGTTTGGCATTTTCTTTCTTTTTCCTTTGTTAAGGCACAGATAAAGGCCAGCTTAGGAGTCCTGAGGAATGAAACCATGTTTCAGCCACAGTCTGTGATGGGCTGATGCCAGTGTTTGCAATAGGGATTTGTTTGCCTGCATTCCTGTACCACTCAGAGGAGCAGCTGCTGGGTTGTATGGATGTGTGTTTGTGGGAACAAAGTGAGCCTGGCTCGAGTCATCAAAGCAAGGACCCTAAGAGGTCTCTTTCTCCTCTAGAAGCACAGAAAGTCATGGCATGACAGTATAAAGAATCAGAAATGCCCTTGGCATTGGTCATTACAAAGTGTTGTGGTAATTATAGACCATGGCTTTGCACCAGTGCAGCTCCTGGAAGGGCTCACAGCAAGCAAAGCAGCGAGGGGAGATGTTTGATGTCCAGCAGGTGCTTGAGACTGAACTGGTGCAGCAGAAAGGTTTGTGCTTCAGCTCTGTCCACTTCCAGAAGTGGGTGAATGCAGCTGTCAGGGTGATGCGTTGGAAGCTGCTCATGAAGTGTCTGAGAGAGATTTGGTAACTGGAAACTACTAAAAGTGTATCCTTCTGCCTGGAAGCAAATATCAGCTAAATTTAATAAACTGACTGATACCCTTGAGTGAGTAGGTATTTATTTAGGTTCCTCTCCTGCAGCCACAGCTATTTGCACCATATGCACACATTTATATAAATACAGACACGTGCAAAAATATAGGTCTTCTCCTTGGAGAAGCTTTGTGCATCCTCAGTGTCTAATTATGATCTGAAATAACAACCACTTATGGCTCTGTGTTTACTAAAGGTGTCAGGAAACATTTCTGCAGTTCATAGTGTCACTGAACACTGCCTGTTTGCAGATTCACTGCCAAGAGCTCACAGGAGGTGTAGGGTGTGGTACAGGCTCAGCTCCCACTTCCCTGCAGCCACACATCACTGCTGTCCAAGGCATGGAAGGCTTCAGGGGCTCCAGCAGCAGCCCAGGACACACTGGGAGCTCACCAAGACCGTGGGGCCAGGCACTTTGCAGGTGCCTGGCAGGAGGACAGGACACAGCCATTGTGACTGGGGCTGTTGGCACCATACCCCCCAGAAAAATCTGGACTGAGGCATCAGACCTTTTCTAACAAGGGGGAGAGGCTCTTACCCTGCAGTTTGACCATCTCTTACAGAGGCAGCAGCTGGCTTCACTGCCAGGAGATGGCATTTGTGTTCAGCTTATAAATTACTGTGTGTAGTGACAACTGCCCTGTCCCTAACTCTGCACAGAGACACAGTACAGAGGGGGCTGGTGGCAAGGGACCACCTTTGTGGCATGAAGGACCATCCCTAAGTCAGCTGCAGGCAGGTAGTGAATAAACATCCATAGCCTCAGAGTGAGGGAGCTCAGGTGCAGCCCCAGTGACGTTTGCTGGTGCTAAAGTGACAAGAATGCTGCCCTGAGGTGGTGTCACTCGGGGAGTACCTGGACCAGTGCTGGGATGGGCTGCAGAACTGGTAAACCAGTAAATCACAGCAGGCTTGTCTGGCAAATCCGAGAGCAACGTGATGGGCTACTGCTGCCCACAGAGATCAGTGCAGGGTTTGTGGCACGGCAAGTGATGCCATGTGAAATAAAGATCATGGGTTTGGTATGAACTGAAGTGTGCCCATAAACTCTCTGCAAGGGCCCAGGAAAGGCCACTGATGAGTGCAGGCAGAAGGAGGATGAGCCTCTGCCAGAGGAAGGCAGGGCAGCAGCTGGCTCTGTTCCACAGTGTGGGAATTGAGGTGTGCCTGTCCCACGAGGAAATCCGTGGCTGTGACTGCAGAAAGGCTCCCTGCTTGAGTGCCAGCGTCATGGCCTGGGAATAAAGGGTGTGCCATGGAAATGCTAAGTTGGGCAAGAGCCAGTGCCGGGGAGGGTCCAAAATCTCTGGAAACAATGGCTGTGGAGGAATCCTGGAGCCCTCCCCTCGCTGCTGGGGTGGGCAGCATCAGGGCCCTGCTCTCCTGCTGAGCTTTCTCCTCTCCAGCCACAGAGCCCCAGCCCGAGCTGTGCCTCCTGGGGCCAGCAGAGACTTGCAGCAGCCACATGCCCTGAGCAAGCGAAGCAAGGGGGCAGGTGAACGAGCCTCCATGTGGGAGCTGAGGCATGGGCTGGATAGCAGGAGGGGACACCATGCTCTTGTGCTCATGTGAGAGAGCCCTCTCCTTTGGCCCCAGAGCCAACATCTCACTGACAGGCTGCTGTAGACACAAATGATGCCAGGTGTGTCCTTCCTTCTCTTTCCTCCATGGTCAAATAAAAGCTCATCCTTTTAGCTCCCTTCTAATTCCTTAATGGGTGGCATTGCATTTCACACTGGTCTGTGCTCTGCTGCTGCAACAGTTCAGGTTCATTTTTGCGCCAGCAGCAAATATTAGTCCAATGCTCCTGTTCTGCCTGAAAGCAAAGGGTTGAAGCAGCTGAGCCTCCAGGAAGCAGCAGGCACCTGTGACCAGCCCTGCAGCACCTGCCTGGCACTGGCCAATGTGACCTTCACCTGGCTGGGCTTGGCCCATCCCCGCCCGTCCTGCTCAGTTCAAACCCATGTCAGCACACTCTGGTGTGAGATACTCCCTGCCCTGGCAGCACACCAGCAATTCTACTGAAGTCCAGAAAGATTAGCACTACACTATCTGGCCAGCCTGGTAAATCATTTTCTGGGCGTTCAAAAGATGCTTTTGTTGTAGGCGAGGGGCACTGAGATGCGCTGGAGAAGATCAATTCAATCACAGAATCACTGCTGAGTTGGAAGGGCTCCCAAGGATCATGGAGTCCAACTCCTGGCCCTGCACAGAACATCCCCAAGAGTCCCACCATGTACCCAAGGGTATTGTCCAAACACTTCTTCAACTCTCTCAGGTTAGGTGCTGTGCCCACTGCCCTGGGAAACCTGTTCAGTGTCCAACCACCCTCTGGACGAAGAAGCTTTTTCTAATATCCCACCTAAACCCGCCCTGACACAACTTCAGCGTTGCATCCCCGCACCAACAGCCCCGCTCGCAGCAGCAGCAGCACTGCCGTGCAGAACACAGCGGGTAAGCAGCTGCTGCGGGGAAAGCGGCTGTACAAATCCGCTGGCTTCACAAGCGAGCTGTGGGCTCTGAAGGCGCTTTCCCAGTACAGCTCTCGGCATGCAAGCGGCACTAGGACCTGCCAGGGATCGGATAAATATAGCAGAGCTGCGGGCGGCGCGGCCGTGCCGGCGTTGGGAGCCCCGCACCGCGACCCGGGCACGGCGGGAGCCCCGTGAGGGCCGGTGCTGCAGCTCTGCCCGGTCACAGCCTCGCTGCTCCTGGGCACGGCCGGGCCCGTGGGAGCCCCGTGAGCGCCGATGCTGCAGCTCTGCCCGGTCACAGCCTCGCTGCTCCTGGGCACGGCCAGGGCAGCGTGCGACGAGGAGCTGCTGGCGCGGGAGGGCGTCACCTTCTGCGTGAATGTCACCCGGCAGCAGCCGTTCCCCGGCGTCCGCGGCATTCGCGTGCCCGTGTTCGACGACCCGGCCGAGGACCTGTACCGGTTCTTCGAGCCGTGCGGGGCCGCCATCGAGGAGGCCGTGCGGGCCGGGGGGAAGTGCCTGGTGTACTGCAAGAACGGCCGCAGCCGCTCCGCCGCCATCTGCACGGCTTACCTGATGAGGCACCGGCAGCTCCCGCTCAAGGACGCGTTCGAGGTACTGTGCCTGCGTCCAGATTCATTTTACAGCTCTTTTGGGGAAGAAATGCAGTGCTTGTTATGGGTAATGATGATTTCTCGTAGAATTATTTTGGTGCTATCACCTGCCCATCGCCAGTTATAGAGAGATTCAACGTTTGAATAAACGGTCCCATGGGAGTTTTTTCATGCCCAGCTTGGTCAAGTAAGTTTTCAGGGTGAGGTTTCTAGGATGAACATAAATACAAATGCAAATTGTAATTAAGCACAGGTAGCAAACATACAAAGCTGGTTGCTTAAGTGAACATTTTCTCTACCATTTGCATAGTCTCAATAAATGAAGACAGAGATAGAGTGGGTGCAGAAACTCTTCTGCAGGATTTGCTCCTATCACCATGTGACAGCTCCACTCAGCAAAGAACCATTCCTGCTGAATGCCCAGCTAGCCATGAGCTATAGATATATTGCTATAAGCAATGACATGTCAGCTCTCCTAGGAAGCCTATCGTGCTCTATGGGCTTTTAGTCTTCACCCATTTGTCAGGTGTCTCCCTGAAGCCTTTAGATAATCAATTTACTTAATTTAGACTGAGGTGTGCAGATAGTGACCAAGTTTCACACTACGATCTTAAACAAGAGGAGTGTCACTGCAATTGGTGAGAGACTTTCCCATTTCCAGCAAATCAACAGCTCTGTCTCAAGAATCCGTTCTGTAACCGGGCCCATGTGACCGTTCTTAGCAAGCACAGAGTGAAGTCAGGTCACCAAAATAGCTGTTTGTTATTCTGTAGCCAAATCAAAACCAAAGTAAATCTTCTCAAAATTTTAAGTTAAAAATTCATTTGCATGACTCCCACAAATGCAGGATACTTTTCTTCTACCATGTCTCTCCTGTTCCCTAGGCTGTGAAAGCTGCCAGACCTTTAGCAGAACCGAATGCAGGATTTTGGTCTCAGCTGCAGAGGTATGAAGAAGATTTGCAGATACCAAAGCAGTCTGCTCTGCTGAGAAAAGGACTTAAAAATAGTGATGTGTGAAGATAGTTTAAAGAAAGTGAAGTGACTTGATACAGACTTTAAAAAAAAAAAAATTCACTTCCTAAATCACCATCATCATTGTATGTAAAACAATTTACCCCCATTGCTGAGCTGATGGTTCATTAGATTCATTCAGAGAATTTCTGTTGGCAGTGCATGGAAACAGGGCAGATAAGCAGGGAGTAACAGCAGAAGCAGAAAACGGTTGGAAGGACTGTAATCAAACCAGAGGAAGGCATGGAATCTTCAGCTGTTATTTGCCCCTGAACGACACTGAATATGGTAACAATGAACTGAACAAAGGAAGGAGTGACCACACAGGGATTTTAGCCTTGTTTTTCTAATTAAACTTCCCACTGACGCCATTAGAAGACATGATGCAAGACCAAGGAAGTTCTGAATTTCCCTCTCACCTACTGGATCATAATTCATGTTAATGAGCTGGCACAGCCTTTAGTGGGAAAGTGGTTGATGCTTTGTCTCTGCTATTTTCCTTATGTTCAACTAGACTAAAGTACTGTAAGAAATTACCTAAAAATCCAGAGGGCAGAATATACAGATGATGGTAAAGAGTTCAGCTCCCACCATGCAGGCCAAGTGCCTTTTCAGCTTTTGAAATGATTCTCTAAAGCCCCAAAGGAATGATTTAAAAAACAGCAGTTGATAGAGGAGGGAAGAAGATGACACTGGCAATCTAGAAGTAATCACCACTCCTTTTAGTTTTACTTACTAAGTCTAACAGTGCCCAGTTCATGCCTTAATGTGCCAGTTCACAAGTTCCTGCATGCAAGCAACATGGCTAAATCATTCTGCTTGCAGGTCACCCTCTGAAAGTATCTATTGGGCCATCAAAGAAACCACATGAAACTTCCAGATCAGACTGCTACGTGTTCCTCATTAGGCATTCAAAATAGAGTTTTGTCAAACTCTACGAATACATTTGGAATTTTAAAGGGACAAGTCATGTGAACCTGCAGGGTGGAATTCCATTCCACCTTGCTGAAAGCATAAATATGAAGTAAATTTAGCTCACTGCCATCTGCCTAAGTGCTCACACAAGGTAAACACATGCTCCCAGCAGTGGAGGAGTTTGGGGCAGAAATTCTAATAGTGGAACAATGACAGAAAATAAAACCACTGGGGAATTACATGAATTAGACAATTCAGATGCAGTAAAAGTTCCCAAAGTTAAAGACTGCTCAAAGTTTAATGTCGTATTATTTTAAAAGTGGAAACCATAGAAATAAAAATAAAAAATTCAGGCTGTCATTTTCTTAGTTACCACAAGGCATTTTCGCACCAGATGCTTTCTCCACTCCCAGCTGTTTTTTTCATTGTGTATCATTTGTCTTCTGTATCTGCATTACAACCAACAAGAAATTTGTTGCACATCTGCAGATTTGAAGGTGAGTGGTTGTTAGAAAATTTTTTGTAGCTTTTATAAACTTTGACTATCATATAGAATAACAATTTCAGTATAACATCAGATCTTTATTAGAGAATTCCACTCGTCAAAAAATGTTTCAGTCAGTCTGTGGAACAAAGTTTATTTCTTGTCAAAAGCTTAAGCTACTAAACAAAAGAAGGAAGCTAAACATTAATGAAAACACAACACATTTCTAACTGTGAGGCATATGAACTTGCAGTCAGATACAGCTATCAGTTCCACATGTTTGAGTCAGCTGAAATAGAAACCATTGCTCTTGAGTGTCAGCATATACTGTGCTCTGGTTAAATTTTACCAGGCTTCTCAGCATGCAGAAAACCTTCATGCCACAAGTTTTCACATCACGGCATCTTCTGTAGAAATCTATTTACATCTGAAAACCATTCCTATGTACATTGAAAGCCATGCCTCCTCCTTGCACAGCTCCAAACTAGGGCATAGGATTGCAACTTGGAACTGGAACAAAGAAGCAGTTCACTTCTTTATTTGAGTTCATAACCCACTAATGCTACAGGTGATGCAGAATGGAAGCTCAGACATACTCCTTGTTGCTTATGACTGTCTCAGAGTTCCTGGGGTACATGCGTGGCTGAGAAGCTGCCTGGGCTGCTGAATATGCATATTTGTTGGGACTGTAAATGAAGAAAAAAAAAGATATAAAAGAATAGGTATTAGACACATGCCCATGGTTTCAGATATTTAGAAGTTACTCGGCTCTGTACCCAACCCATCAATAGCACATTCTTCCCAATGGTGCAGAAATTAGAGGCCTCCTGTTCTCATCATTCTGGTAGCTAAAGGGAAATGAATGGGGTCCCTGATGGGCTGCACAGCCCATCTCTCTGGATTCCTAACTCAAATGTGCTCTTCCTCGAGGCATTTCAGTCAAGGCCCTAAAGCAGAAGTCCTCATCACCTTTGTACAAGCTGCAAGTTTGAATATAGGAATCAAGATGCTGAAGAAAGAAAACAGAAATGTCTTCACCCAACCCCTTCAACTGTAATTCATCACGTTGAACTTCTATTTCACATATCAGTTTTACCTGATTTTCAGGACATTTCAGGACATTTGGTACTTTAGATCTTGCTCACCTTACTTTGATACAAAGTCCAATGTGGCTGATGAAATATTACCATAAAACTGAAATGGTTTCAGATTGGGCAATGGCGGAACACTCACTTACTACATTTTGACATAATTTCCCAAGATTAAATACAAGAGCAGTGAATATCCTTCTTCCTTGCATATTATAATCCTCTCAAGCTTAGCTAGTACAACCTCCAAGCTATTTGAGTTCTGGTAGATATGTACCTCTGCTATTTCTGCCCATTTCATCCCTCTCCTTCAAAAAGAGACCTTCTGTATGTGCCAAAATTTAAGACTGAAATAAAAATGCAGGGAAAGTTAAATATTGAGGCCAGAAAACTCAGCTTTCCTGATTTGATGTGCAACAAGACATTTCCATAAAGAACAAGAAAAAACCCATGTTTCTAGTGATCAATTCCATGTGCTTTGGGAAATGCCTTTACACTTTCTGCAAATTGAACAGTGTTTGATATTTTACTCACAGTGAGTATTGCAGAGAAACTGGATCATAATACATTATGGAGTTTTATATACTTTCCTTTTGGTAAGAGTTTACTCTTTCACTGCACATTTTCACCATGTAGAACTTAGAACAATCATGAGTGCCCAGAATTACCAAATATGAGTTATAGGTGACTGCTGATGGTGATGCATCAAGGACCCTGTCTGGGAGGTACAAGTGTTTGGTACAGCATCCTCTGCCGTCACCAGTCTGTGACATGCCATAGCACTGTTTGTAACTTAATAATATAAATATTTATACCAGGGGGTGAGAGAGAGACAGAATAGTGCACAGATAGAGAGTGGTACGTAATTGACTACTACTACTTCAACTGACAAATGCAAGATTACCTGTAATTCTGTTTTTCCTTCCCTCTACATGAACAGGTCAGTAAGATCCCACCAATTATATAAAGAATAGATCCAGCCCAGCCTAAGTACAGAGCTTCTCCTAGTTCATACCTGAAACATGAAAGGTTTTATGTAAATAACTTAGGATCACGAAGCCATGCAAACAGAGTCTAATCTGCATAGAAATCAGCTAACTGAAAGACACTTCAACAGTTAACAGAGAACATGTCTGGCTTTGTGTCTGCTCAGTAAAACTCTTATTTGTATACAGCTGCTCTGCCAAATTAGTAACAGTACAGAGAGTACTCAGCAACATAAAGATAAGTAGCAATAAATAACAGTGTATATTTAACAAATTGTTGATAATAAATAATAATAACAACATACCTTCTGTGCAATCCACAACACTTATTTTGCCCTTTTATTGGCTGTGTCACTGAAATGATTTTGTGAGACTGAATGATTCAGATCTTAATGTCTATATGCTGAGAAAAGGCTGACCACAGAAATCAGATTTTTATGGACACAACCCTAGGTCACTTAACTAGCTGGTTGTATAGAGCCAGTTTTCAAACTTAGGTATCCTAAAGGATATTCAGCCCCCTCTGTGGCTGTATGGCTGAAAGACATTTATGAATGTCCCAGGCTGAAAAAGAATGGTTCCCTATTTTACTGTACAAAACTATGCCTTTCAGGAAACCCCATAGTCCAGTCCAAGAAATTAATTGATAATGAATTTGTCCCAAAGACTACACACAAGTCTGAGTATGGAAAAGTCTGGCAGGAGTTTCATAAAAAGAGGAAAACAAATTTTTATGATCAGACAAAACCTATATCCACAATCCACCTCTACATCTGTGGTCTGAGATACCCAATATAGGGACAAAATAAGTGTCATGGACTGCATTGAAGGTACACTGGAACCAGAGATTTGTGTTTTCTTCCCACTTGGAAACACAAAATCATTATTTAAAAGTGTCAAAGTTTCTGACTCTGGAATTGATTGCTAACAAGAGGGTTTCAGAGGTTTACACAGGTTCACAGCTCTCCATGTTCTCATCACACATGGGAGCTGCAAGGTCTGTCCTGGTTTAGGTACTTCCACACATGGAACAAGCAGAGAGTCACTATCAAAAAACCCCAGGAGTCCAAGTTGCACGTTGCCCAGTGCCTGCAATAATTGCAGCTCACCAGTCACCTACAGACAACAATGCTGTAGATGTCATACCAAAGCAAAGTATATAGGAGACATCTGCAGGAGAACTTAGTTTGCCTTCAGAGATGTAGGAGAAACTCCTCTAAGAATTAGCAGAGGTTAACTTCACTAATTTGCTGAAGTCAGACCAAAAAAATGCAATCTGAAAAACCAGATTTGCCAGTCTTTTAAGAGGAGTGAAGATCAATACTGGCATTCAACTGATTTTAAACCTGTCTCACAGACTCCAAGTCCAGCTTTACCAATGATCAAACTTAATTCATCAAGAACTGCTCAGTGAATCAATAGCTCAAATATCTAAATCTAAACAGTTTAGATATTAAAAAAAAAAAAAAATTCTTTAGGTACTGAATGCAAACCACCTGGTAACTGATTAACAGGCATTGATGTTGAAGCCCCAAAGCTAGAGCAGGTAACTATAAAATGCACCAGCTATCCGACTAACCGAAATTTCTTATCAACAAGTTGTTCCAGTTCTATAATGTATTTATTACCCTTCATATAATTCTCTCAAGGGGATATAAAACAACAAAAAGTAACTGCACAAATACAATTTCTTTGCAAGCACTTCATTGAAAACACAGGGAAAACTGACAAACAACAAAAGCAATTACTTAAAGTACTTTGATTTATCACAAAGCACTTCACCTCTGACGTTCTTGTACTGATTCCTGGGCAGGAACTTACAAAACACTTCAAATATGATCCTAGCAACTAACGATTTATAGTTTACTGATCTATGAATTATATACTTGGTAGAAGTATATTATAGATGTTTCATATTCCACAGACAATATTTTTCCCTTTCCTTTTTCCCCTCTCTGAAGGAGAGGCCCGGTCACCTCTACCCTTGTTCCTCATTGCTAAACAGGGCGCCTAGATAAGGTGCCATAAGCTGCCATTTAGTTTTGACGACTGTTACTTTTATATCAGAGAAAGAGTAAGGGCTTTTATACCTCAAAACCTGCTTGTATGCAGCTGTACTAGCTGATAATCTCACAAATTTTGCCTCACTTTAATTCATAAGGCAAATGTTGAGCTGTTAATATATAGACATCTATAAGACAGGCAGCAGATTTCTCTGCAGGTCACTAGTACAAAGCTCGAGCTGCTTTAGTGTGATTTTCCCTTGCATGTGCATCTGAAGCACTTTACTCTAGCCAGAACTTGAGTTTTGTACCTCTTTTGGTCTAAATGATAAAGCAGATTAAGAATTTTACCTTTTCTTCTTCATAACATTGAGATATGCACTTAATTGAGTCTCTCAAGAAAATGCAAACACAGTACAAAAGCCCCTCAGATGTGGGGTTGATATTCCTCACACATTGACTGACTCTTCGAGAAAAGAGCTCTCCTCCCTCCCCACCAACATCTCTGAGGTGAAAAGATTTCCTGAATAGAACTTTTTCCTCCTGTAGGACTGGATAATGGGATCCATCCAGGTTCTGAAACTCTGGAGCAGCTGAGGTTAGCGCAGCTAACACAGGATAGAGTTTGGTATGACAGATACATTAACTTACTTGGTTCCAGCGTAGAGTTGGTTAAAAAACTGAGCAGTAACCATTGCAGCATACCAAGAAATAGCCACCATGGAGCAGAGACCTGCCCGAAAAAGTTTAAAAAGCACAGAGATGAGTGATTCCTTTAATGGCTGTAACAGCTTTAAACCAAGAACAAGTTCATTTCATTTAGTCTTGCTGTGAAAGCAACACAAGGTATCAATAGCACTCTCATTTCAGACTCAGTATTACCTCCTAAAATAAAAAGAAATCCTCCTGTGACAGTAAACTTCATTTTTCCATCTTCATCACTCAACCCAATGTTTGTGCACTTCAAACCAAGCAGTGAGAGTACTGTAGCTAAGAATCCCAAAAGGATGGAAGTAATCATCAGGGCACGGCATGCCTGAATGTGAGCTAAGACAGAAAAAGAGAAAACAAATCAGGATCTGTATAGAAATCATATTAATCTTGTGCTGAAAAAAATAGAAGTGGTTAGAGGAGTGACAAAAACAGTTGGAGTAATGAGTGAATCTTCTCCAACTTTGTCATATGGTTCAGAGAAGCCTCCAAACCCAAGTGTGTTTAGCCTTCAAGTCAGATTTGACAGCTGAACTACACCTATACTTTAAAAGCTCAGTAAATCCTGTTGTGTCTTTAATATATCCTGGAAGAATAGAGCAAGCCCCTCATCCCTTACATTCCTGAGAAAATGCCTAGTGGTATATGTGGTCATTTGCAGGAGCAGAAAAAAAGTCTCCTACTCACAAGTCCTTCTGAATTCCTGACACGTGTACAGCTGAGTGCACAGGACACATCTGAAATCCAGGTGCTAGCCAAGGTGTGCAGGGCTCTGGCACTGCTGAGAAACTGGGAAAAGGTGCCAGCTTTGCTGCTTCCACGGAGAGATAGGAAAGAATCGTGCTCAAGTTAGCAATGCCCTTCAAACTCGGTGTAACAAACAGGAGGTGAGTGGGTCTGAGAGCTGTAGCACTCCTAAGATGTTCTCCTGTGGAGAGGTTGCAGCTGCTGTGGGCACGTTAGGGAATCTGGTATGCTGGCAATTCTTCATCCTTTAAGCTGCTGGTCTTCACATCTAGGTATCAACTGCACAAAACCCAGGACTAGATTATTAATCAGCCTAAGAAAGAAGGTCAGACAGGGACTTTGGGCTCCTTTAAAATGGCACCCTGTGTTTGGCAGGTTCCAGGTGAAATGGCATTTCGGCACCTTTGTTGTGAGATAAACATGCCAAGCGTCACAACCTGGCAGAGTCACAACTGCTAGCTTTGTTGACTTGATTATCTTTAAGTTCTCTTCCAACCTAAGTGAATCTATGACTCTACAATTTTAATCATATGTCAGAAGGGTCAGACCTGACTCCAACTGGACACTCACATCAGTGTTGATGCCAGCATTCGAGCTCTTGCTCCCTGACCACCTCCACATCCTCCATGGTCATCTCCTGTCTAGTTCTGTAGTGGAGAGAGCTGTAACTCTCCAGACAACAAAAAACAGACAGAGAAACCGGAGGCAAAGTGATGCTCACACTCCAACTCAGCCTAATGTGGCTTAAGAGTACTGGTCCTACAAGCTTAAGAGTTACCAAAGATAGTCATGAGATAAATATACCAAATTAAAGGCTAAAATCATTTGAGGAATTAACGCTTTGTTAAGCACTAATTTTAAAATTTTAGTGGAAAAAAATGCAGACAGTAATAAAAGTGGAGAGACCCCTTAAAATACCACTAACAATTCAAGGTTTTTGCCTGCAGAAGATACTGTTGCGGTAAATACTCAACAATGCTGCTTTGGGGTTTGGGATCTTACACCACGGCAGCAGCAATCCCCCAGCAGGGTCCAACAACTCACATTTCAGGTCCTGGGGACTCTGCAGTGTTACAGGACACACAAGCATAGCCTTGCTTGTAATTCAATGGGAAAGGGATTTCATACAGCTGCACCACAATACGATAACCTCAACAGCCTTAACTGAGAACCTTAGTTCACCATTTAGAAAACTCCATTTTTTATTTTAAACTTAGATTATTCAACAAGATACGAAGTCAGTTCATTTTATTAGTCAACACCAACTGTAAGAAATTATCCCCAAATCCTGTCATTGGAAAAAACACCTATGGAACCTTAAAAAGAAAGACAAAAAAAATAAAAAGGGAGTTTGCAAAACTTTGGCAACTAGTTATATCAAATGTTTGACTTGGTTGTGACTAGATAGATAATGCTAGCTATATGGAGTAGCTAGTCATGGTTTCAGTCTTGCACAGTATTGCATTTAAAAAGCTCCTCACTTCAAATATTTGTCATTTAGACTAATGGTTTAGTGAACTCAAAAGCACTAAATCGATTTAAAAGAACCAAGTCTGACATTTCCCATACATAAAGCAAAACCCAGAAGTATTCCACATAGTTCAGTTGCCAATAAGGAAACTTTCGTGGAAAATCTTCATTGTCCTTTTGATGAGAGGAAACAAAGACACTTTTGTTTTGCCTTTTTGCCCTCCCTCCAATCCCTGGCATCCTAGCAGCAGTTTCAGCTAAGTTTCTCAACAGGAATTTGAAATTTGAATTTGAAACACGCCTAAACTGCCCATGATAATTTTTAGTCTGCCTTGGTTCATATCTGCAAGCATTATGGATGTTTCTCAGAGGTCCCACTGTCTGCTGAGCCCTTGTTGTTACCAAACCCATTTTCTTCCTCTTTCCTGTTTTGCCCAGCTGTCCTTTAGACTGTTACTACTATCCGGTGTCTTCTGACTTTTCTTTTTCAGTTTTCCTTTCTAAAAATGTTTTACCTGCACAGTTTTGCAAGCTGTTTTCCCCTTCCCCTTCCCCTGCCTTTACCCCTCAACTGCACTGCCATCCTCTCAACTGCAGGACTGATCTCCTCTTCAACAGATCAAACCTAATCTCCACAAATTCATTTCAAAGCCTGCCCCAGTCATTTACTTTCTGGCCCCACTTTTCTCCTTCCTGCTGGCTCCATGTTATTATCTGTAGCTCTCAGGAGCCCTGTGGTTGCTTGCCTTCTGTTCTGTTTGCTTTAGCACATCTACTCATGATGCTCTTTTGTGAGCCCCACCAGGTTCTTTCAAACCCACTTTTTTCTCAGCAGCCCCCAGATGCTGATCCCCTGCTGGCCCATCACCCAAATCTGCAAAACTCTGAGGCAACACCCCGTGGCAACACATCAGTGACAAGATGCTGCCTGCAGTCAGTGGCCTTTGAAGTGATTTTTACAAGAACCAAATAAAATCACAGAATCATTCAGGCTGGAAAAGACCTCTCAGATCATCCAGTCCAACTTCCAACCCAGCAGTACTGGTGTACACTGACATAAGCAGAGGATAATGTCCCATGGAATCATCCTGCTGTTACTGAGGCTAAGATGTTTAAATAGGGTTATGTTCCTCTTCATGCACACACACAAACTCTAAAAGCAATTGTTAGAGAAGACTGAAAGATGAAAAGAACAGATTATTCCCTAAATACTGCTCACAGTTTCAGAGAATTGCTATGTGAGTGGTAGAGCTGGTCAACAACAAGCCTTTACTACAGACTGAGGGAGAAAGTGAATTTAACACCTCATTCCCACTAATCCTATATTACACATTCTTCAGATTAGAAGTATCCTCCTACCTATTTAGTTTAGCCACCTCCTAGGGCAGATTCAGCTAGAAGGAAGGCATTTTTATTCTGAGTATCTACACACTGAATTATTCAAGATTAATAAAAAATAGCTTTACTGTCCATAAACATGCTTACTATCCACAGAATATTGCCTTAGTTGGGCATTTGAGGAAAACCACAATTGTGGTGAAGACTGATACAGAGGACAGGGGCCAGCAGATCTAAATTTCTTGATATTTAAACGCACA
Source organism: Picathartes gymnocephalus (assembly GCA_013390045.1). Taxonomy (NCBI): domain Eukaryota; kingdom Metazoa; phylum Chordata; class Aves; order Passeriformes; family Picathartidae; genus Picathartes; species Picathartes gymnocephalus. Next base: position 105,014 of record WEKY01030318.1, read on the forward strand.
TCCAACAAGACATTAGTTAACAAGCCCTGACAGTAGTTAGCATCAGTTAACAAGGTTAATAATATATTAATTTATAGCATATACTCCTTCTATAACTTATATGTTATAATATGTATAACATATACTCGTGTATTTCTTGGATTATCTACAATTTTCAGTCTCAACTCACCAAAACCACTACCACTAAAACCAGTATTCTCAGCTAAAACCAGTACTTCCTATTACATGAAAAAAAAAACTCCAGCTACAGTACCTTAGCTATGAAGTATTGCAAAAGAAGGCACATACAATAATTCCAAATAAATAAATAGTTCAAAAATGTCTCCTACTAAGACATCCCACGAGATGCTAGAGAAGAGATTACAACCCACTTTAAATGCCTGTTAAACTCTTGATCAACCGACTTCATTTGCCTTATTTTATAGCCTTTCCTAACATGCTTGACACATTCTGCTGCTTGAGAGATTTTTATTACTTCAGCCCACAAAGTCCTTCTTGGCCAGCTATTTTCCAGTATTACCAGATTACCAGGACAAAAGCCTTACTATTTTTTGCCAATAAGTTTTTAAGCAATAGAAACAAGGCTGCACGAAGTCACCTACCAGGCAATGCAAGCATGGAGTCAAATTCCCTGCAGTTGGATACTCCAGTGCTGTCTTCTGCACAGCTCTTCCACAGGTTTTCAAACAAAGTAGATGTTGTGATCACAGAGCCATGTACAGTGGAGACTTTCCAGTAATTATTTGGCAAAGTAGCTCCAATAACTGCCAGCCCACCCAAGCACAAGAGAAAACCAGCAATTTCCAACGCAGCAGTCATGCTTGTTAAATATCCTTATAATTAGATTACAATCAAGTGAAGCCTTTCAGAAGCTTCCTTGCTGTTTTATCTCTGGGTTTCACTCCAAAATGAGTCTACCTTTGCTCTTTGCTCTTTCCCCATAGATAAGGCTTACCAGGCATGACAATAAGAAGTGGGAGCAGTTCATGATAAAGATATTAGCATGTAAAAAAAGTGACAATATTAATTCTTTTTCTAATAGGAAGTGAAAAGTGAGCCTATTCTTTTTCTCACTCTAGAAAATCCAGTCAGTATTTCTACAAAATACCTTGTAAGAGTGATAATATAGGCAAGTATTTTATTTCTGTCTCTTCTCTGAAGTCAACTGGATTTTAGACTAGATTAAAATTGCTTGTAACTTTATTATTGCTGTCAAATTAAAAAGCCTTCATGTATTATTTTCTTGAGGATTCAAACATAAAACAGTTGGAGAACAGAAGCTTTATTCTGCTGCTAGAAAATTTAGCACAGTTTGTGGAGTTATGGTCATAAGTAACCCACAGCAACTGTACTGTCAGCTTCTTTCAGGAAGGTTAAGTTTATGGATTAGTGGTTTCCATTAATATTTTACTGTCTATTGATCTACAGCTAAATACATTCAGTCTTAAAAATAGTTCCACTTACACTGCAAAATTGTACAATGTATTACAATTGTAATAATGTATGTGCCATGGAAATGAAATATAAGGAAATGAAGGAGCTAGTGTAACAGACCTATCTCAAAAGGAATTAAATGATGAAGGAAAACAGCTATAAGAAACATAATTCATATCAGCAAATTGCATCTGTTAGAATACCTTAGGGTTAAAAAAAAGCTGTTCTAGGGAAAGAATATGTTCAACTCTGTTTAGTTGCTTCTGTTCTTGGCTAGACAGAATCATAGACTTAATTCACATCACCCACTAATGTTAATACTTTAAAGTACCTGTGGATCCAAATGGGGTTAACCATCTCTTGCAGTGATAACCTGCTCTTATCTCCAGGAAATGGAGTCAGAGTTTCTTCATAAAATAATTCTGCTATGATGCAACATGGTAACAGATCCACAGCATTTATGTAAACACTACCAGAAGGGTTAGCCTTTGAGAGAGCCATAACTTGTCCCTAACAGGTATTGGTTGGTTTTCATCAAAATTCACTGGTCACTTTGAGCTGATGCTGTAGGTTGGTAGGTTCAGCTGCCAAAGGGTATCACAGTGCCACTATGACATTTTCACTCCCTTGGCAGTCAAGAGGGTCACTGGCATTGATTTAAACAAGAGCAGATTTGGGAGTGTGATCCTGTGCAGCTCTAAATTGCAATCTTTTAAGGAAACCAGATACCGTGTGGTAAGAATTGATCTCAGGTGACTGTTACAGAATTCCCTCCTTCTGCTAAGTCACTGCAACTTGAAAAATGATGGCATAGTAAAATGAACACACTGTACCAGTACCCTGGAGTATCTGCATCCCATTAAAAGCCCTTCAAAGAGTTTCCAGCTAATTTACCCATACACTGGTGCTATGCTGGCGATCTCAGCAATCACTTCTGCTGAGAGCACTTTGAAAGATGAGCTAGTTGGGACTCTGAATCAAGTATCCTCAGCTGTTACACTGCTGCCAAGGATAGAAATAAAAAACTAAGAGAATAATTTTAAAACTCTTCCTAATTAAGAAATGTATTTCAACAGGCAGTCATAAAGCCCACATATAAACAAAAAAGATTAAACTGCAGTCCTGAAGTGCATGAGTTTTCCTATACAGCACCAGGCATTTTAATAATTCCCTTCAGGAAATCACTCTTTAATGTGTTAAAGAACATAAGGCTATTCTTCACTGAATTTTGTAAAGTGTGGCTTGTGGAGCAATGGGCATGACAGCCAGTGCTGCTCTGCAAGAGGCTCTGCAGCAGCAGGGCTTAAGAGTTGGTGTTGACAGCTTCACATCAGCACCTTCCATAGCTTGGGAGGTTTCCTTTGGGCTTGCTCTAACCCAGTCAGTTGAATGCAGACATTGTTGGCCCCATCTCATCACTCCAATTTCCAGAAACTTGGGCATCCTGTATCTGCCCAGAGGAGGCCCTAGAGAGGAGTTGAACAGGTACCAGGACGACGTGAAAAGCTGGCATTGCCTCCGAATCAATGAGCAGTGTTTTTAAAATCCTTGGAAGTACATGATTATCTTCCTTTTGAGGCTACAAACTCTGGCCTCCTTACGGGATGCTGATACTTATTTTTAGACTGGCATCATCATTGTGAAGGCAGATGAGGCCACCAAAGTGAGGGAAGAACCATAAAATGAACCTTGAGAGTTAAATTCTCACCCTTTAGAGATCTGCCTTAATTTAGGCAGCTCTGACACCAGGGAAGTCCACATCTGTGTCAAGAAAAACAAGGTTCATAGTCTGTGACACGTGGTATTTTTAAGGTTTAAGCACTGCACGTACAGAATAAATCTGCTGGAAGAGTCCAGACAAACAGCAATGACAGCAATCAGGAACCTATAAAGCACGGAAGACTTGAAGAAATTATATTAACATCACTCATAAAGTGACTACACAAAACTGAAAGTTGTAAAAGAATAAATGCAAGGTTCTCTTTAAGACAGAAAACTTAACAAAATACCATTTCCAAAGGCTACAGTGTTACTGTTTCTACACTAAGTTTGCGGAGGAAAGAACTTCAATGTCAGTCCTTCCCAGTCCTTTGCCATAAAGCTACTGTTTACAGATCCAGAACGAGTCAAACAAATAATTTCCAGCCCCTACAGAGACATTTCTTCTCTTTCTAGCTGCAGATAAACTACTTTGCTAGCATGGTCGACCCTAGAAAACACAGAAGCATCAATTGCACAGATGTATTTTAATCTAAGCTCACCACCTCTGAGAAACTCCATAAAAAAAACCTAGGTACCCAGGTTTAGCACAAACTATCAAACCAGTTCTGGAATATCTAATAATTCCTGTCTCACACCAAAGCACAAACAAACACCAGTGCTCATGGAACTATGATCTGCTCGCATTTAAGAACCAGGCTGAGTGAAAGGATGCTATTTCTTTCAAAAGTGTTTTTTAAAAAAATTCTCAGATTTGCAGTGTATCACCCATACCTCTATGTCAACACACCAGAGAGGGCAGCAAAGCCACAGCAGTGACTGAGCTGAACTGCAGGGTGAAACATTGGTTTCATGGTGGCCCTTTAACTTGCCTGCAACCGCTACAGGATTTGTCCATACTAGACGCTCTAGGACAACTGAAACATGTGCCCCCCAACCTGCTAACACTCTGTCACTCAGAAAGAAGGAATAAAACCCCATTCCTGGATTTTATATGCCACGACCACTTACGGTCGGAACTCATCATGTAGAGGAATTTCTTGCACTGTACTGATCCAACAGCAGTTGCTGCACACTCCATCCAAAGACCTTCAGAAACCCAGTCTGCAGTAACCAGCTCTGTCGTGGTGTCCAAAACTTTCCATCTGCTGGACATGGTAGTAACAAGTAATGTGGTGAATCCTGCTAAAGCCAGCAGCAACGCACAAATCTGTAGACAGGATGATGCCATTGTGACAGAAGTTTTCTTCAAAGAGGTTTCCCAAAATTTCTGGTATTAGAAACCTGTTGGAACAGTTCATACACAGAGAGCATATGGAGTTACCTTTACACGAATCTGACCTCTGCAAAAGCATCAAAAAATACCTACCTACAAAATAATGTATCACACTGTAGAGCTGGAATCTAAATCCCATAAAGAACCTGGAATAATTGAATATTCTATATATATTTTTCTTAGGAAAACTTTTGTTACTCTACATATTTACCACAAAAAAAAAAATGCTGTGGTGGTTGCAAACAAAGCAAAACCACAGGACACAACCGAGGAATTCTGTAAGTTTAATTTGCAATGTTTAATCCATTCGTTACTTGTTTGCTAACTCAAAATTCATTTAAAAAGTAAAACTATCAAATGCTTTAGTATATTTTTCATCTCCCAATTACAATATCTACCAATAGTAATTGATAGCAAGATAAATAGTAATACTCACGTTTTCTAACCCGTTTCATCTACCTTCCTGTGAGATACTAGTGTCAGCACTTTGTGAGGACTAATTCAATCACCCAAATGAAGGTTTTGTTCTCTTTAGGACCTTTGTCCCATTCTAAAAATCAAGGACCCAGGGCCGAAGCTCTGACCAACTGTTGCACAAAGATCTGGCAAGGCTTTTCAGTATAGCAAAGTGCCAGTGAAAGGGAAAATTACAAGAAAGTTACGTAAGTTAGTACCAAATATACTCAGATTAACCTGACATATAATTTACTTTGTCAGGGCCACTGAGCTGCCCAAGCACCATCAGAGCGCAAAGCACTGCAGAAAAAGATTGCTACAACTTCCACAAGGGCTGTTTTACCTGAAATTTTTTAATGCATTTGTTTTAGGGTGCATCCTAAAGAAGAACTGTGCAGCTGGACACCTGTGCAGTGGATGACATGAACAACACAGACTGGTGTGACTGCAGCCATGGCCTGAGGCAGGACAGAGCTCCCAGGCTCATGGCCAAAGGAGGTCTGGCAGCCTGGGCCAGCTCTGCAGCCACTTTGCTGCTGCAGTTCCTCCTCTCTTTCACAGAATCACAGAATCCCAGAATCCCAGGGTTGGAAGAGACCTCCAAGATCATCGAGTCCAACCCAACCCTGACACCTCAACTCAACCCTGGCACCAAGTGCCACATCCAGCCTTGTCTTAAACACACCCAGAGATGGTGAATCCACCCCCTCCCCAGGCAGACCATTCCAATACTTTATCACCCTTCCTGTGAAAAACTTTTCCCTGATATCCAGCCTGTATTTCCCTTGGTGCAGCTCAAGGCTGTGTCCTCTCGTTCTGTCAGCTGCTACCTGGAGAAAGAGACCAACCCCCACCTGAGCACAGGCACCTTTCAGGGAGTTGTAGGGAGTGATGAGGTCACGTCTGAGTCTCCTTTTCTCCAGGCTGAACATCCCCAGCTCCCTCAGCCGTTCCTCACAGGGTTTGTATTCCAAGCCCCTCACCAGCCTTGTTGCCTCCTCTGGACGCGCTCAAGCGTCTCCACGTCCCTCCTGAACTGAGGGGCCCAGAACTGGGCACAGCACTTGAGGTGCGGCCTCACCAGTGCCGAGTGCAGGGGAAGAATGACCTTCCTGGTCCTGCTGGCCACACCGCTCCTGATCCAGGCCAGGATGCTGTTGGCCTTCTTGGCCACCAGAGCACACTGCTGGCTCATGTTCAGTCGGTTGAAGTCTTTGCCTTCCTCTGTCTCAAGGAGCTGCCCTCACTCTCCCCTTCCTGACCCTGCTGCTACCACACAAACCCCGTAGGACTGTCCAGAGGATACTTTATTCCAACAGCACATCCATCCCCTTCCAACCCATTCCATGGACACCCTACCCTACAGGACCTGACTGTACCAGCTGTCACACAACGTCACGTTTGAGGGGATGGCACAACTGATAGCAAATATGTGTTGCAATTGTCAAAAGGAGAGTGACAATAAATCAAACACAAATAAATACACAAAGTCCAGAGCATCATCCCTCACAAAGTGCACACATAGGCTATATGCAATTAAGAGCTGTAATGTGATAAAAAGAAGCCCTGGGGGAGGAAAAAGGATCACTGTGACATTAAAAACAGCACAGCCAAAATGTATGTGCTTTGAACACAGTGCAGGAAGGGTTAGCAAAGAAAAATATTTAAATTACTTAAATAAACAAATTACTCTTGATAAGGTCTTTGGAAGAAAAAATGAGTGGTAAAACTGTCTAAAATGGAAAGTTAAAAAACACTTTTACTTCTTTTTCATGTTGTTACATAGAAAAACAGAGAAAAAGCATTGATTACAACACTGGCTTAATTTACATATGTATTTTTACACTTCTAACATCAGCAATACATGTCTTTGAACCTATTAATCACCGTTTACTTCGGGCGAATTCTGAGGCTGACCCATGGCCACTAGCATAATCGGAAAGAGATAAAATGCAAATTTAAATACGGTACTAAACCACTTAGAGCAGTTTCCCACCACAGCTCACAGAGGTTTTCTTCGGTCAGAGTCTGACCTTGGGGTGAGAAGGCAAACTCTTTTCACTACTAGAGGAACAATGTTAATTCATTTCCTACCACTTCCAAAGAATATCACTTTGTAACTTTGCTCCTGAAATTGTCATAACATCTTAGTAACTTAATCAGGCTTATAGGCACTTGCAATTACAATGTGCAGATCACTCTCATCTAGCTATTAACTTTGCCTTCACACAACGAACTACAAAATAACTTGGGCTGGAAGGGCCCACACGGCTGTGAAGCTCCCACTAAAGCCCAGTTTCAGTGTTGGGTCAGGTCACAGGAGTGGTCTCCAGAGCTGGAATTTGCACAGCACTCTCCTGTTGAGCGTGTTCCTCACGCCCATGCAGAACTTCTGCTGCTGCAATACGTGACTGCTGCCTCTTGGCCTCCCCCTGCACCCTTGAGATAAACCACTGTTTATTCTGCTGCTGGATTCTGGCAGCTCTGCATTCTGTCTCCAGAGGCCCAGGCATCATGTAGGTGGCTTTGCTGTCCCAAGAGTATCTCCACGGCAAAACAGGTAACCAGGAAGATGTACGCAACTTCTTCAAACTTACAAGCTGCTTTCAAAGCAAACACCTCTTTTCCCAATTTTATTTCAGGAGGCTGGCGGTGTGTACAGGGAACTGTTCTCTGCTAACACAGATTTCCAGCCCTGCAGAGCTTTGCTGGCATGGAGATGGTGCTGGGAAGAGCAGCACAGTGCCAGAGAGCAGGAGCCCCAGCCAGCAGCAAGGGGACCACAGGGCACCTGTGGCATCTGCTCAGGTGTGTGTGGGTAATTAAAGAATTGTAGAATCACCAAGGGTGGCAGAGACCTTTCAGATCACCCAGTCCAACCATCCACCCAGCACTGCCACTGTACCCCTAAGCCACTAAACCACATCAGCCAGGCCCAGGTCCAGCTGCCTCTTGAGCATCTCCAGAGTGGGGACTCTACCACCTCCCTGGCAACCTGTTCTGATGGCTGATCTCCCAAACAGGGAAAAATATGTTTCTAATATTTAATCTGATTCTCCCACCTCATCTTAAAGCCATTTCCTCTGCTCCTCTCACTGCAGACATAGCAGGAGAGAATGGCCCCATCTCACCACAGCCTCCTGCCAGGGAGTTGTACAGAGCAGGGAGCTCCTGAGCTCCTGGACACGAAACAACCCCGGCTCCCTCAGCCACTCCTCATAAGACAAGTTTTCTAAACCTCTCACAAGCCTTGGTGCCCTTCACTGGACACCCTCCAGCACCTCAATGTCCTTTTTACAGTGAGGGGCCCAAACCTACAGACAGAACTCAAGGAGTGCCTTCACCCATGCCGAGTACAGGGTATGATCACTTCCCTGGTCCTGGGGGCTAAACTATTCCTTATACAGATACAGGGAAGAGCCTGGAAGGAGGTCGTGGGGTGGGAAGCTGGTCAGCCAGCAGCCCTTTGCTGGAGCAGCCCGGTGGTTATGTGAGGTGACGTGAGGTGGGGCGAAGCGAGGTGAGGCAGGGCAGGGCAGAGAAGCCAGGGGAGGGAAGGTGCTGAGGTGTGGCAAGGTGATGTGGAGCCACACACGGAGAAAGGCAATGCTGAGGCAGCAGCTCCAGCCTCCACCTCGCCTCCTGGGCTGCTGAAGGCTGGAGGAAACAGGCTGTGCCTATTCCATAAGGCTTCTAGAGAGCAGTACATTAAATCAGCCCCACAGAGAGACCTTGATAAATCAGAGGGCTGGGCAATCACCAACTGCGTGAAGTTTAAAAAGGGGAAGTGCTGGATTCTGCACCTGGGATGGGACAACCCCAATGTGCCTACAAACTGGGGAACAAGACCCTGGAAAGCAGTGCCGCGGAAAGGGACCTGGGTTCCTGGTCAATGGCAAGTTGAATATGAATCAGCAGTGCCCTGGCAACCAGGAGGGCCAGCTGTGTCCCTGGGGGCAGCAGGCACAGCATCACCAGTCAGGCCAGAATGGGGATTGCTCTGGTCTACTCTGCAGAAACGGCCTCCCCTCGAGTGCTGGGGGGAGTTTTGGGCACCACAATATAAAAAAAGACATTAAGCTATTTGAGAGTGTCCAAAGGAGGGCCATAAGGATGGCGACGAGCCTTGAGAAGCCATATGAGAAGTGGCTGAGGACACTTGGTCTGTTTAGCCTGGAGAGACTGAGAGGAAACCCCATTGCAGTCCGCAATTTTCTGGTGAGGGGAAGAGGAGGGGCAGGCACTGAGCTGTGGCAACCAGTGACAGGACCCGAGGGAATGCCCTGAATTTGTGTCAGGGCAGGTTTATGTTGAACATTAGAAAAAGGTTCTTCATTCAGAGGGTGGTTGGGCGCTGGAATAGGCTCTCCAGGGAAGTGGCCACATTACCACGCCAGAGTTCAAGGAGCATTTGGACAACACTCTGGGGTACATGGTGGGATTCTTAGGGATGGTCCTATGCAGGGCCAGCAGTTGGACTCTCTGTGGGTCCCGTCCAACTCAGCATGTTCTGTGATTCCGTGAAACCGCGGTTGCCCCGTTTACCGGCGGCAGCGCTGCTCGCCAAGGGGGCTGAGGCGGTGAAGGCGCTGCCACGCTCATCATGGCGGCAGAGCAAGCACCACACACCCGACATGGCGGCCTCGGGCGGGCTCCGGCCAGGCTGCGCTGCCCGCCGTGCCCCGGCGGCGGCACCGGGAGCACCCATCCACCCGCCGTGCCGAGCGGCCCAGGAGCCGCGGGGAGCCGCGCCCGCCCTTTGCCATGCGGTGACGGAGCGGCTCC